>OZ024731.1:9611257-10154289 GCA_964016875.1 Fallopia convolvulus | reverse complement strand
AGCCTAGCCGTCCAGACCGCCTAGGCACCCGTCTAAAACCACCTAGGCCACCGTTCAGGCCGTCTAGGCGCTAGGCGGTCCCCTATCCGCCCAATGTCCGCCTAACGTTTTTTAAAACATTGCTTATGTATTAAAAAACATATCGGGTGTATATATTAGAAATTTAGGGTGGATAGTACTTGCTCGTCTCTAACCCCGTTCCTAATTGGAGTTTGGGGATATGAAATTGATCCCGTCTCTAACCCCACCAAGTCGGAGAATTTATGCCCATTACCACTAGGGTTGTCCAACGGGTCGACCCGACCCGTAACCCGTAAAAAAAATAATGTTGACCTGTAACCCGACCCGTTTACGGGTTACGGGTTTACGGGTCGGGTTACGGGTCAACCCATTTGACCCGTAAAATGATTTTCTTCTGGTGAGGGCTCGCGACGGTGAGAAAGGAAGGAGACTCGCAACGTTACTGGTGACGGGCGAGGGCGACTCGCGACGCTGCTGGTGACCGACGAGGGCGACTCGCGACGCTGCTGGTGATCGGAGAGGGCGACTCGCGACGCTGCTGGTGACCGGCGAGGGCGACTCGCGACGCTGCTGGTGACCGGCGAGGGCGACTCGCGACGCTGTTGGTGACCGGCGAGGGCAACATGCGACACGGTTGGCGACTATCGAGTCGTTCTTTCCGATGGGGGCTCGACTGGCGAGGGCTCTTGGTGATGGGGCGATTGGCGATGGCCGGCGCCCGGCGACGTGAAGACGAGAAAGGAAACTAGGAAAGGAAGGAGGCGAGGGAAAGGAAGGAGGGAAGAGGCGGGTCGAGAGATAAGAATGAGAAACGAAGGAAGGAGGCTATTTGAACAGAATAAATTTAGGGTTTGGCCCTTTTGGGCTTTTGGCCCATAAATGTATACGTGTATAATGTATTAAACTATTAATATAATATATATATTTTTTAAATATTACGGGTCGACCCGTAACCTGACGGGTCAACCCGTAACCCGACCCGCAACCCGTAATCTAAAAAATCCCAACCCGTAACCCGTAATATGAAAAAATTCCAACCCCTAACCCGTAAATTTATGGGTGGGTCGGGTCGGGTTACGGGTCAACCAACCCGTTGGACAGCCCTAGTTACCACGGGTTTTTTTGTGGATCCCTACTCCAAATGTTCTCTTTCCCGCCTAATATTTCAAAGCACATTACATTTTTATGCCTCAATATTTTCTAGGGTTCTTCTTCCTCCAATCTTCTCTCTTTTCTACCTCTTTTTCTGCGTGTCATCGCGCTTTCACAGTCCAATGAGCAGCGCCATGGAAATGGAAGTCACAGAATCCAACGGCCCGACAGAGTCTAAACACACGGAGCCGCCACTCTCTCATACCTCCGAAGGACATGGCGTTGTCCCAGCTTCACCCATTTCTCCCCTCCAGCCTCCTCTTCCTATGCTCAACGAGGATAAATTTCTAGTTTCAGGTTCGAATTGTTCAAAAATTACGCTTTTATAGCCTTGCTACCACTGAATTTATAATATGCGGGTTCTTATCTTGTAGTTGAAGTCTGTTTAAAACCCTCCAGCACTGCTCGTATTGAAGATGTTCGCGCTGCAGTCGAAAGGTCCGGCATTGAACTCATACTGTTTTACTTCCTTTTCGTTTTGGGAGGAATGGGATGTTTTGACATAGGTAGGTTAGTGTTGTTATTGATCCTCTGAATCAATGTCCAATAGGGATGAATTTTAGCATTATCTTGCAATGTGTATAATTTTTTGGGATTTCCTTTACTATGCTGCTTGATGTTACTGTGATTTGAAATGTTGGAAAGACAACACTTTCTGACTGCTAGGGTTTAGCAGCTGTGAGGAAGGGGGAATGCTAGCTAGTTAATATTGCCATCATTTGCACTTCTAGTGATTTATCAATTTCCAAATCTAATCATTTTTGTAGTTGGTGTGAGTCCTCTGATGTTGGCCATCATCTTATCATTCTGCTGCTAGTAGTTTCTGGGTGTTATTGTTTGCATAATGCATTTTACTTTCTCAAATCTGAACCGGGATTTCTTTTGTGTGAGAGAACTTCTCCACACTTCCACCGTTACAGATCTTTTGTCATCTCTATTATCTGTTCAGGATGTTTGAGCAAAGAAGTTTAAGCTATGTAAGCGGTCCTGTTCCAGTCCCTGCTGACGATCCATTACTAGCAGAAAATGTGTTGAGAATCAATATTTGTGACACTGGTATGCTCAGTTCGGTTTATCAATAAGTTAAAGATTGTGGTTATTGTTCAGTGAAGCATCACTGTCTTGTTTTGTAGATGAATGGGTGGAGAATGGTGAAGTTCTTCTATTCTGGCAGGTCAAACCTGCTGTGCATGTATATCAGGTGACTCCCATTCGATGCAACATTTAATGTTGTTGTCAGTTTCAATTTTCTATACCCACCCCAATTCGACGCAGATCCTCTATTTGGCTGCCTAAAAGTAACATGTCAATCAAGATCAGGAAACTGTGCTTGAAAATAAATAATATGCCAAATTAAGATTAAAATTCCCCAAACAGTTTAGTTGCATTGTGAGCCGTTTGTGACATTCGAAGTATCTCTACTAGGGATATGTGATGCTGCGATTCAAGGGAATCTGCAGATTGCCGATATATCTAAATGGATATTTAAAATAATATTTGTTATATGTGATTGCAATTAATATCCGAAGTATCCTTGCTGAATTAGGAATCTAGAATGCTGCTGCATATAGCCATAGAGCTTATTGTAGTTATCTTTGACTGCTTTTTGCTTGCTAGCTTAGTGAGGAGGGACCATGTGAAGAATTAGGAGCAGATGGGCAACTTTCCAGCTTCAATGAATGGAACCTTCCAGCCAAAGAATTTGATGAAATGTGGGACAGGTATGCAGACTGCAGAGAGCATGCTGTTTTTTTTGGGTTTGTTTCTGTTCTATTTGAGTTATTTAACTCAATATATGACATGCTTTATTCTTGGCAGTTTGATTTATGAATCTGGTCTCAAGCAAAGGCTGTTGCGGTATGCAGCTAGTGCGCTGCTTTTTACTGAAAAGGGTGTCAATCCTTTTCTCATTTCCTGGAACCGGTAAGGGATGGATTTCAGCTAAGATTTTTCTATATTATTCTCAAATCTGTTTAGAGGCGACTGCTCTCATATTTATTGTATTTTCATCCAGAAGCAGGCCTCATTTGGTTTGTAATTACTTTAGGATTAGGACTAAGCATTCTTAGAAAAGGTGAAGGGTATCATGTGATTGTTTGGCTACTACACTGGATAATAAATCACTCCTAGCACCAACCTCAAGGCTTGAAATAGCAATGCGCACCTGTGAAGGGAAAAGTGATGTTAGAATGCTTCTTTCCTGCTGTTGCCTTTCTTTCAAAATGGAAATGCAGATTAAGCTAATTTGATTAGCAAGTATACTATAGGCAGTACCATTACCACATGCTTATTCTTCTAAATTAGTCAGTTATGATGCTATATTTTTAAATATAAGCCTAATTTTGTGATTCCTCCATAGGTTTTCTTCTAATCTTCTTAATTATCTCAAGTACATGCATTTAGATTTCTCTGGGCTTTGTAGTCATTATTGTTGGAAATGTTGCTAGATGAACAATTGAACATCAATCTTATTCTTGAGCTCTGTCATCTATTTGGATTAAAAATTCATGTATTCATCTAGTTGGATTCCAATTGCTAACTTTGAGTATAATAGAATCAAATTTCGTTCATAGTTCTCTGATCTAATTATCAAAACATGATTGTGTGTTTTAAATTTTTCCAGAATCATTCTGTTACATGGACCTCCTGGTACTGGAAAGACATCCTTATGTAAAGCATTGGCTCAGAAACTATCAATACGCTTTAACTACAGGTTCTATAATGCAACATTTAGTAATTTCTACTAGAACTTGTTTTCATTCTGTGTGTTTAAACTAATTGATTTAATAATTTCTTCCCTCCTTAGATATCCACAATGCCAGCTGATTGAAGTTAATGCACATTCTTTGTTCAGCAAATGGTTCTCCGAAAGTGGCAAGTTGGTAAGTGGTTGAAAAATTCATCATGCAATTTGAAATATCTGAAGGAATTTGTGGAGTAAATTTTCCCACTTGTATTAGCATTACTTCAATCAATTTTACTTACCTGTGGCCACGTACTGTGATTTGTCAACCGTGAGAGTGATTTTACACTAGATGGCAGTTCTTGCAGAGGATTAAAAAATTGACAGCCATGATAAATGGGAATCTTTATGAAAGTATTCTAGTCAAAATCTGGCAAACAGTAGTTGAGCATGTAAACACAGCAGTTCCACTGAGATCTCTGGTTATTGAAATTTTTTCCATATTCAATTGTTTGTTCTTGAGATGCTTTTTGCTGGAAAAATTGCTAGTCTTATCTGCTACTAGCCTACTACCTGCTAGCTATACTTCCCCATGCTGTTTTCTAAATGAAAAGCACTGTCAAAATAAATTGTGGGGGGAGGTTCAGAGCATCTTCCCTCACCCCTTCAAAGAAAAGCGACCTTCTGCTAATTATATTTAATTTGTTGGAATTTGCTCTTTGGTTTGATTTTCTGTTCATGCTTAGGTTGCAAAACTCTTCCAAAATATTCAAGAGATGGTGGAGGAGGAAAGTAATCTGGTATTTGTTTTAATAGGTGAGGGCTGTGAGGCGCATCATTAAATCTTTGACATGATAAAAAATCTTTTAGTCTCAGTGCTTGACTGTATAGTTTCAATTTTACAGATGAAGTAGAAAGCCTTGCTGCAGCTAGAAATGCAGCCTTGTCAGGTTCTGAACCTTCAGATTCTATCAGGGTATGTGTAAAAAAGTTATGATTAAGTCTTTTTTGTTTAAAAATTGATTAATTGTGCTGCAATGCTCTATTAGTTTAACTGAACTACTAGTTCTGGAATTGCATTAGGTTGTGAATGCGCTACTGACTCAGTTGGATAAGTTAAAATCCGCACCGAATGTGATAGTCATGACGACGTCCAACATAACTGCCGCCATTGGTAAGCCTTCACTTAATTTACAATAACACTTGCTTATCTCTGAAAGCACAGCTTCCTTAGACAATTTCTATGATTTGTAGCCATTCTTTGGACTGTTGTAAGTGAAGATTATTTATTTATTTATCCCACTATAATTTTGAAAATTGTCTTGCCATATTCTTGTGCTGCCTTCTTTGAAATGAACACTTTCTCGTACTGATTAGCTAATTCTTTGGACTCCACTGGGTAATTTAGAAAATCCCTTGGCCATGATACTCATACTGCGTTCTAGTATTGCCTTTGTTGGTGGACATTTCAAGATCTATTTGGAAATTGGAATGCAAAATAATGCATTATGGCCTGTAATCCAAGCAGGTCCTAAAATCCACCGTCCAGCTTCATTATTAATGACATGCATGAAATATGTTGATGTCAGTTAAGTGATGATGCTTGGTCATTTCTATCAAATGTTGTCACTTTTCTTTCCCCCTTTACCTGTCAAGTCCTCATGCTTTTATTTGATCTGATTTATGCACACTAAAATCAAGACTTGTATAATTTCAGATATTGCTTTTGTGGATAGAGCTGATATAAAAGCATATGTGGGTCCTCCTACTCTTCAAGCGCGTTATGAGATACTTAGATCTTGCTTGCAGGAGCTTTTGCGGTCACACATTCTCAGAAGCATCCAGGTTTAAACCATTTTCCATGTCTTTTAATTCACATCAAATTTGAGAATGCAATTCATGCTACCTCAGTAATGAAATTAACTAGAACGAAAACAACCATTAGGGTGAGGATCCCCTGGAGCTTCAAAGTTATGCTAGTCTCAAGGAGAAGTTGCTGAGATCTCAAGAGCAGGTGGCTCACCAACCCCAATCAACACTGTCTTCTCAACTGTTGGAAGTAGCCAAAGCATGCGAGGTAAGTGGCCTTGTTATCAGTCACCAAAGGAAAGTATTATAATTTCAGTTTTTAGGGTATAGGATAAAAATCTAATTATAGAATATTTATGTTAGGTTTGATTGATTTTAGTATTTTATATGATTGTATAGAGTTTATTTCATTTAGTTTAGGTCACACAGGTTTCCAAAAACAGGATTCTTAATTCAAGCCCTTAAGACACAATAATTTCTCTCTTAAGCTGATGATTAGTTCTTTTGTTTTCATCTTTCAGGGATTGAGTGGAAGAGCGTTGAGAAAACTGCCGTTCTTGGCACATGCTGCCATGAAAAATCCATATGATTGCAACCCTCATACATTCTTGTGTTCAATGGAAGAAACAGCTAGGCGGGAGCGTTCAGAATTGCCAAGCTGAACTATGAAAATCACATTAGACTTAATTTTTGTTTTTTTGATATAATCACTTAGAGGTGCAGTGTAACATGTTATAGCATGACGATCTGTCTATTGTAAAATATTTGTGGAGGCCATCTTAGTTGAGAATTCGTCTGGGTTGAAACTATTGAGAATATAGGAAAAGATATGGGGTTGCAAAATGAAATGGAAGTGTTGGAATGGATATGAATTGAAGTAGGATTGTCGTTGGCTGGTGATTTGAAATCTTCACTGTTAACTGAACACTTCAAAGGGAATTCATTCAAATTATCCGTACGTAAAGTTTACCCTTTATTTGTTGGATTTTTCTAATGTGTGCCCATGGGCACACAATTAGAATTCTAATTCTGGTATATTTGGATTTTGTTTGTTAATTTTGATTTATTTAAAAGGGTTCATTAATTCTAATTTAGGGAATAGTTTTGAAAAAGTTTCCTAAATTAACACTTTTATTGTGTGCCCATGGGCACACATTAGCCAAACCGTTATTTGTTTACCCGAAGAAAACATTACCCTTTTATATATAATCAACATGCTTTTTCAACTCTTTTAACGTTCGACTGTTCTTTTATCTGGATAGATAATGTGTCTCATTTTCTTCTCTTCTTTTCGGAGGATGTTCTGTGCTCTCACAAGAGAAAGGCCCCCCTTCCTTGTGTGACTAAACATGGGATCCAGTTCCTTTGAGAAAAAGTCTCGCTTTAAAGTTTAAAGCCTCTTTTTAGGACGGTGCAAATGATCTGTCCCAAGTGGGACAACAAATTGGGTAAAAAGTACTTCTTGTATAACATTAAACAAAGCACAAAGTCTTATTATTTGTGTATTGCGACACCAAAATGTTGTCACAATTGAAATTAGACCTAATGCAAACAGAAAAAACTAACCTAATGTTAAGAGTAACGAGCTATTACTCCCACAAGATCAGAGAAGAACCGTAACAGAAGTAGAAGGGAAAGAAAGAAGAGGAGAAGAGGAACGAGAGGAGAGAATTAAGGCAAAGATACTCTGATTAATTTTATTGTAATCTAATATGAGAGTATTTATATCTAGCCCTAACGGTTCAAAAAAGGCGTTCCGGGAAAGAACCGTAAAGAAAACCTGAGAAGAGCATAAATGCTAGTTTATAAAAAATTACAAAACTCACTAAAAATAATAATGTCCTAAAATTTAATCCAAAATCTACTGGGAAGCCGGCGTTCTCGTACTGGACGAGTCTTCACAATGCTATCCTGAATCCGAGGCGTATCATTCTCTCCCCCGATGACAATCGCCTTGTCTTGAAGGCGGAGATCCGGAAAGTTCTCCCTCAAACGGTCTATCGGTTCCCACGTCGCGTCGTCCCGCGTACCATCACGCCACTCTACCAACCATTCCTGGCGTGGTGTCCCATCAACTAGAACCCTGCGTTCCGTCAACGCCCGCACCGGTAATGAAAGCGGTCTGTCATGAATGAACTCCTCCGGAAAAGATGTCTGAATCGGTGTAGAGGACCCCGAAACAAACGGGCGGAGCAGTGATACATGGAATACATCATGGATCTTAGCATTCGCAGGCAACTCAAGACGATAAGCAACGGGTCCCATTTTCTCCGTCACCTTAAAGGGACCATAAAAGCGTTGAGCAAGCTTGGCGGACAACGGTTTGGCAACCGAGTGCTGACGATATGGCTGTAGTTTCAACTAAACGAGATCTCCCACCTCAAATATAAGCTCACGGCGGTGTGCATTCGCCTGAGCCGCCATTCGCTGTTGCATCTTGTGGAGGTTCGCACGGAGGAGGTCCAATAGCTCGTTCCGCTCCTGAACCGTAGCTAGAGCCACCGAAGGCAAACCTGCGGGCTGCGTTGTGCGCGTCAGCGGAGGAGGTTCCCGACCGTATAAGGCTTGAAATGGAGACATCTGTAACCCCTCGTGATAAGTGCAATTGAGCGCCAATTCGGCCCATGGTAAAAATTCAGCCCATTTACGCGGGCGACCCTGCGTAAACGCCCTCAAATATTGCTCAAGATGCCGATTCTTCACTTCTGTCTTCCCATCTGTCTGAGGGTGGTAGGCCGAGCTGTGATGCATTTTAGTCCCGCTGAAACGATGGATTTCAATCCAAAACGAACTACGAAATAGCGGATCACGGTCAAATAAGATAACTGCCGGAATACCATGGTGTTTGACAACAATTTCTACAAACAAGGCAGCCACTTTCAGAGCGTCAAAATGCGCGTTGAATGCTCCAAAATGCGCATATTTAGACAAACGATCCACCACAACCAAGATGGCAGAGAAACTTTTCGAAGGCGGTAACCCGGTAATAAAATCCATTGAGACCTCGTCCCAAACCTTATGAGGAACCGGCAAGGGCTGTAAGAGGCCGACAGGTTTTTTAGTGCTGTACTTAGTAGTCTGAAATTAACTGGTTTCGCATCCTTTTGCAAATGAATGCGATGGTCCCAGGCGCGACGGGGAGGCAAACCGGTGGAACCTGAAACACACTAGAGTGCCGCTGAAGCACTTGCAAGACATGCGGCGGTAAATCCTCCGGAAAGGCGTCGAGAGGCTGCGGCTCTACCGCCGAATCAATATCCGATGCTACCGGAAAAACTTCAAAGCACTCCGCAACCTCATCAGCGACATAAAGAGAGTGCAATGTATTCAAAGAGATTAATTGAGGACCCTGACGGTCGCCCTGTAAAAGCACCTGCTGATTATTCAAGTTGAATTCCATCGTAAGCCGAGCATAATCATGAGTGACTTTGCCGAGAGTTTGGAGCCATTGGACTTCGAGCACAACGTGGGGCCCGTGTATCTGTACGACATACAAATCAACCGGAAACTCGAAAGATTGTAATAGTAATGGCGTTTCCCGACACTGATGGTTGCAAATAAGTGAATCACCATTCCCCACATACACCCGGAATGGAGAAATAGCGGTTAAAGGAAGCCGAAGCTTTTCAGCAATGTCCGGATGAATAAAGTTATGGGTACTTCCCCCATCTATCAACACCTGCACAGGCAGCACACAGATAGTACCAATTTTTTTTTAAAGACTTAGGATTCGAAATACCTTCCATATTGTGGATGCTGGAAACATCACCCGACACCACTAGAGCGTCCAAATTAGAATCCTCAAGCTCGTCTTCCTCGTCCGGATCATCCGTGCCTAAAAGTGCCAAGAAGCGATGTTTACAGCGTTGTCCAGCGGAATACTGTTCATCGCAATTCCAACGCAAGCCTTTCTTCTGACGTTCAACTCGTTCTGCAGGTGACAAACGACGAATCGACAATTTGGATACCGTTGTCGAAGTCTGAGGTTGCGCCTGAGGTAACGACGGAGTCGGTTCAAATGGCCCCGACGCCGAAGGAGGAGAACGAAACCCACTGGCGCCCCAACGACGGCCTTGCTGCTGTACGGCTACTGTATCAATGAAAGAAGCAACGAGTTCTCGCCCCAAAGCAAATGCTTGCGCTAAAGAGACGAGATTTTGTAAGTTCAATTCCCGTTGAATCGGTTGTTTACGGCTGGCTTTAAAGAGGGAAATCATTGTCGATTTTGAAAGATCGGTGACCTTATTCAAGAGAGCCTCGAACTCGGTTTGATAATCCAACACCGTTGTTTTCTGGCAGAGTTTAGCAAGAAGACCCACATAGTCCTCATAATATTGTGGATCAAAACGTTGATGAACCTCACGTAAGAACGCGTGCCATGTCACATTGGCATTGTTTTGCTGATAATAACGGAACCAATCAGATGATGGGTGATCAATCAACAAACCCACCAAACTTAAACGATCGTACTCCGCCGTATGATAATAGTCATAATAAGATTGGACCTTAAAGATCCAGCCTTGGGGATCCGAACCGTTGAAACGGGGTGGATCAATGCGCATCCGCGGATAGTTCTCAGGGCCCGGTGGAGCCCTAATCACGGCACGTTGAGCGTCATGTTGAATCGCGGGGGGAACACGCAGAGCGCGACCATTAAACCCCGACAGTTGTCGTTCGTGGGCTACAACAACGTCGACAGGCACAGGCAGAAGCGGAGGATTGCCCGCTTCGAGTGGATCCGGTGGGTTAATGCCTGGGGCAGGGATTGCATTGACAGGCTGGACGGCCGCTGGCGCGGCGTTTTCCACGTTCGCGGGAGGGTTCTCGACAGGGTTCCGGAGGCCATTCAATATATCGTAGACGTGATCCGTACGAAGGCGCTGAACCTCCTGCAATCTGATGTTCGCTTCCAATCCTGCCGCTAGCCGCTCCATCGTCTCGTTGAGACGAGCCAGGCTTGCTGCCGTGGGATCCTGCTGCCCTGAAGCGTCCTCAACGTTGTCCATAAGAGTGTAGTTCAATGATGAAAGCACCAGTTGTTAAGAGTAACGAGCTATTACTCCCACAAGATCAGAGAAGAACCGTAACAGAAGTAGAAGGGAAAGAAAGAAGAGGAGAAGAGGAACGAGAGGAGAGAATTAGCGCAAAGATATTCTGATTAATTTTATTTTAATCTAATATGAGAGTATTTATATCTAGCCCTAACGGTTCAAAAAAGACGTCCCGAGAAAGAACCGTCAAGAAAACCCGAGAAGAGCATAAATGCTAGTTTATAAAAAATTACAAAACTCACTAAAAATAATAATGTCCTAAAATTTAATCCAAAATCTACTGGAAAGTCGGCGTTCTCGTACTAGACGAGTCTTTGCAATGCTATCCTGAATCCGAGGTATCACCTAACTATTTTCATCACTAGATTGACAGAAAACTTGTGTCTTTGTTAAACATTGCGCCATGTGATACTATTTACTTTTGACTCGTATCTCACCATTTTTATTTTTAATAATTTTTTTAGTAGTATTAGAAGTGAAGAGGTATATCATATCGTGTGACATTAGTTATGTGTATAAAAAGAACTAAACAATGTATATTATTTTAAATGTGCACCTAAATAACGACGTGTGCATCAAATACTAGCTCTGTAGCTCACTATGATTTTCATTCACATAATTAAATGTTACAAATATTTTAAAAATAAAAAGTTCAAAATTAATACACAATGCACATCAAAAAGTCAATGCACAAACAATTAACTAGTTGGATGAATGTAGAGTTAGTTTTGATGCACAACCAAGGAGAAATTGATGCACAAAATTGTGTCTTATTATGTATGTGCATTAAAATTAACCATATGTGCATCAAAACAACCAAAAAGTGCATGTTATTTTGCAAGTGTATCAAAATGAATGGTATGCACATCAAAAACTAACTATTGGATTCATAAATATATCTAAAAGGTGAAGAATTATAAATAATTATACAATAGTTCGAAATCGAGCACAATGTGCCTAAAAAAATCGATGCACATTCAAGCGAAACCGATACACATCCAAGCGAAATCGATGAACGTACATCTAAAGCGAAACCGATGCACATATATATAAAATGATTTTTTTTTGAAAAATATGTGAATAGTTTAGAAAAACATGCGTGTGTCATATTTTATCCATCTTTCATGAAAGTCTAATCTATAAACGGACGGGATTTATTCTTATCGGAAATTTCGCGTGGTAACCTTAAGGTTTGACATTATTCATGAGCTGTACTAAAGTTTGACATAATTCACACGGTAACCCTAAGGTTCATATAAAATTTACATAATAACCTTTAGATCTGTACGATATTCATCAAATGTAAAAAAAGTTAAAATTAACAAATATCATTCATTTTATTTATAAAACATTGATTTTTTTTAACAATCTTAAAATATAATCGTATTCACTACTTTAATATCAACTAATTATTTTATTTGATTCTTTATTATATAATAAATAAGGATCAAATAATTTAATTTTAAAAAGAAAGTCTTCAAAATATAAATAATTCAAACTTTAAATTTTCATTAATTGTAGTCAATTTATTTCGTTAATATTTTTTTCATAAACATTTTAAAATAAAAATAATACAAATTTGTAAATAAACATTTTTTTTAAATAATTCAAAATTTAAATTTTCATTAATTGTAGTCAATTTATTTCATTAATAATTATTTTCATAAACATTTTAAAATAAAAATAATACAAATTTTTTTTGTAAACATTTTTTTAAATGTTTTCAATTTTTTATAATTTTTATAATTTTTAAAGTTTTTTAATTTTTTTAATTTTTTAAATTTTCTTAAAATTTTTAAAATTTTTTAACTTTTACATTTTTTAGTTTTATTAAAGAAATTTAAAATTTAAAATTAATGTTAATTTTAACTTTTTGATTATGTGACAAATTTAGTTTGAACCACGGGGTTATTTTGTGAATTTTGACTATACTTCAAGGTTACCTCGTAAATTATGTTAAACTTTAGTACACCTCATGAATAATGTCATACTTTAGGGTTATCACGTGGAATTTCCGTATTCTTATTTTGCACTTTAATAACCGTTCACAAGTGACTCTTTTCCTTTTGAAATTGCCTATTGCTCCAAGCTCTCTCTTAATTCTCATGGATCTCATCGGTCCAACCCTAAGCTTCAAAAGTCCCGCAACTTTAACTTTTGCCGTTGCAATTGCAAGTGTTCCCTCGCGTGCTACTACTTTTTTTTTTTGCACAAGAGAAAATTACTGCAATAACATGGTCCCTCGTAGGCTTGTAGGACAACAACATCTAAACTAATCTTGGGGGTGCTCTTTAAATAAGAGGTTAATAATTTACGGCATTGTATTTTTTAAGCTTTTTGAGGGTATAGATGTTGTAAAGTCGCATGGATTCTTTGACCATACTTGTTGTTTGTATTTTCATATGAGTGGGTTGATGTATATGGAACAATGAAATGTTTAAAAGTCTTAAATTTGTGCCTCTATATTTAATCAACCAGGATTGATGCATTAAGAATGAAATGTAATTTATAGAAGAAGCTTTGCGTTCTAAGTTTTGGATATATGTAAATGTATGCGAATAGGGTTAGGTTTCTTAGATTAATTGCCAAAGGATATTGGAAATTCTAATAATTTGCCATTTATATATTTTTGTACCAACTCATTCAATCCGGTAATTCTAAGGGCTTGTTTGGCAACGTTCCCATTAGGGCTGTCGAAACTTGATCCGATCCGAGAAACCCGCCTGACCTGACTGACTACGAACTCGATCCGACACCCGAAAAGAATAAAAAATTGTATACCTGAGACTTGTTTGACCCGAATTGATTTGGCCCGAACCCAAGATTAATGCGAAACCAATTATACCGGAATGGACTAGCCCGATGCAACCCGACCCAAAATCATCCGAAAATCCGAATTACTCAACTCGAAAACATCCGAAAATCCGAAGTTATCCGACCCGAAATCATCCAAAAAACCGAAGTTATTCGACTCGAAATCATCTGAAGTTACATTATATTTTAAATTATTAATAATAGTGAATAATTATTATAATTATGTTTTTTAATTTAAATGTTACATTAAATATTTAGATCCTAGAGTAATTAAACTACAAAAAAATCATCATTTGGTATATGGTCTCCATCAAAATTTGGCTCACCCGAAATCCGATTAACTCGAAATACGGCCAAACTCGACATTCGACTCATCTGAAATCCGACAAATCCAAAACCCGACTCACCATAAATCCGACTAAACACATTGAGGTTGATTGCAATTTTGTACGTGATTTGGTGCAGGAGAGACATGTCATCACTAGTTATATTTGTATGTTTGAGCAACCTGTTGATTTGCTCACCAAGGCTCTTGGAAAACAACGTACAGTTTGTTCGTCTTCTCGACAAGTGGGGCATTGTTGACTTACATCCTCTAACTTGAGGACGAGTAATAGGAAAGATATTATGCAGATATTGTTCTTGTATATCTTGGGCTTTCTTTGGGCAAGACTTTGTAAAATCCCTTTGTATTGTACCCTTTGTTAATGAAAAAGGTAAGAAAGTTTACTCGTTAAATATCGTTTTCTCTAATTGGCCCAAATTTTAAATTTTAGTAAATCCTTTTTCTAAAATATAATATTCTCAATATAAGTAGTCATACACGTACTAATGTCGAACGATCCATTATATACAACAACAATACCTAATATATCCCGTTGAGTCGATGTTTATGGGTCTAGATGTAAGCACTCTTGCAATAAACAATTGAGAAGATGTTTCCGATAGGCCCAAAGGCGAAATAGCCAAAAAGTGAACAAAGAAGGTCAAAGCACAACCGAGGAAAAAACAAAAAGGAAATGACATGACATTAAAAACCAACCAAAGGGAGCACACACAACACACTACATATACAAAAGAAACATTACAAAAGTGAATCACACCCACGAATCTAAAAGACTAAATCCTCCTCCTCCACCTACACCCTAACAAGAAAACACTAAAACACAAACACTAAAATGAAACCAAAAACTAAAATGCACAATCACCCCCAAACATACACCTCCTCTATGAATTCTATCCCTCCACAAGGCTCTATCTTGTGTCATGTTCTCTATGAGTGTCAAGAGAGTTACGTCTTATTTGATAACCACCTTTCAACTTTTCTTAGGGTGCTCTCTTCCTTGGCGGAAATCTCCAAGGGTCAAGCCTTTACAACATCGCATTAGGGTGTGGTGTTGTTTCTGTTGCATGTGTCCAAACCACTTGAGTTTCGATTCACACGCGCATCTTATCCTTAATGTTGCCTACTTTGACCTTATTGGGGATGCCCTCGTTCCTAACCTTCTCTAGTCTCGTGTGCTCACACAACTAGCACAATATCCCTATCTCTACCACCATCATCTTTTCTTTCTAGACCTTTTATTAGGATTTTATGATATATTAGGAGATTGTGATATCTTGTATTTAGGGTAAATAATATATCCTTTCTTGTAAGATAAGATATGTAACTTGTGTATATATTTACACCCTTTTCTAATGAAAAGATCAAGGAAGTTATTCCCAAATATTGCACTCTCTAATTTCTACATGGTATTAGAGCTTCCTCTCCAGACTCTACTCCTACTGCTTTTGATGACAGTGATGATCCTACCCCGCCACCTTTGCGACAAAGCACACGACAACGTCAACCATCTGTTCGTTTGCGTAATTTTGTTTGTGGTACGATTTCTTTTGGCTCTTCGGGCTCTTCTCCTAAGTTTCCTATTGCCGCCTATGTGTCTTGTTCAAGATTTTTGACGTCTCATTCAGGTTTCTTAGCTGCTACTCCCTCCGTCCCATTAAGTTTGTCCAAAACCACCTTTTTTTGTCCCAAAATATTTGTCCAACTTTTGTAAACTTCAATACAATCTCAAATTCCAACACTCTTCTCTTTAATTCTATTGGTTGATTTAACCACAAATTAATTTAATTCTATTTTTTCTCTTACCTTTTTACTTTCCCAGTACAATTTCTACCCTTTATTAATATGTGTGTTTTTTGTACTATTGGACAATCAATATGGGACGGAGGGAGTATTACATCCAGAATTGAGTCTAGTTCATTTTCTGATGCTGTGTCTCATTCTGTTTGGTGTGATGCTATGGCATCCGAGATTTTTTCTCTTGAGAGGAATGGTACATGGATTCTCTCAGATCTTCCTCCAGATAAGCATGCCATTGGTTGTAAGTGGGGGTCTATCGCATCAAGTATCGTTCTGATGGTTCAGTTGAACGTTACAAGGCTCGATTAGTTGTTCTCGGCAACCGTCAAATAGAGGGTGTTGATTTTTCAGATAATTTTGCTCCCGTTGCAAAGATGGCATCTGTAAAAGTGTTCCTTTCTGTTGCCGCTATTCGTGGTTGGGCACTTCATCAGGTGGATGTTCATAACGCCTTTTTACATGGCGATCTTAATAAGGAAGTATATATTGGTCATCCTCCTGGTTATTCTGGCTCAAAGCCAGGACAAGTTTGTAAAATGCAGAAGTCTCTCTATGGCCTGCGTCAAGCGCCTCGCAACTAGTTTGCTAAGCTCTCCACTGCACTGCGTCAGTTCTATTTCAGTTAGAGTAAAGCTGATTATACTCTGTTTTCTCTTCATCGCCGACATTTCACTCTTTTGGTTCTTGTCTATGTTGATGATCTGATTATTGTTGGCAATGATGATACTGCCATTACTCGGTTTAAGACCTATTTGAGTGATTACTTTCATATGAGAGATCTGGTGTTCTCAAATATTTTCTTGGGATAGAAATTCCTTGTAGTCCTAACGGTTTATTTCTTTCTCAATGAAAATACACTCTTGATATCTTGTCTGAAGCAGGCCTCCTTGTTGCTAAGCCTGCGTTCCCAATGGAACAACAACACCGACTTGCTTCGTCTACAACTTCGTTATTGGAGTCACCTGGGTAGTATCGTCGACTTGTTGGTCGCCTCGTCTACTTGACGATCACACGACCTGATATTTGTTATTTTGTTCATATGCTGGCTCAATTTATGCAATCTCCTACTACTGATCATTGGCAAGCGACCTTACGTGTTCTGCATTATTTGAAGGGGCACCTCGGCCAGGGTTTGTTGCTGTCATCTCACAGTGATTTACAGTTGTCGGCCTATTGTGATTTTGATTGGGCTTCCTGTCCCATCACACGCTGCTCTGTAATCGGATTTTATGTCAAACTTGGCCTTTGTCCCGTTTCTTGGAAGACTAAGAAACATGACACTGTCTCTCGCTCTTTTGCTGAAGTCGAGTATCGTTCCATGGTTGTTGCATGTTGCGAGCTTATTTGGATCAAGTCTCTTCTTCTATCACTTGGAGTACGTCATTCCGTTCCTGTGCGACTCTACTGTGATAATCAAGCAGCTCTATATATTTCTGGGTGCCTATATTTCTGCCAATCATGTGTTTCATGAGCGTACGAAACACATTGAGATTGATTGCCATTTCGTACGAGATTTGATTCAGGATGGCCAAGTTGTTGCAAGTCATATTCGAACTTCCGAGCAACCAGCTGATATGTTCACTAAGTCTCTCGGAAAGCAACAATTTTTACATCTTTTTAGCAAGTTGGGCATTACTGATTTACATGCTTCAACTGTGGGGGAGTATTAGGATTTTATGATATATTAGGAGGTTGTGATATCTTGTATTTTAGGGTAAATAATATATCTTTTCTTATAAGATAAGATATGTAACTTGTGTATATATTTACACCCTTTTCTAATGAAAAGATCAAGGAAGTTATTCCCAAATATTGCATTCTCTAAATTCTATACATTTATATGCGGCCAACACTCTGCCATAACAACACCGTCGGACAACTATATATCTTGTAGAACTTACCATTGAGTTTAAAAGACACCTTCTTATCTTATCAGACCCTTGACATTGCTCTCTATTTTTACTGATCCATCTAGATTTAGTATTTATATCAATTTCTTCATCACTCTGTTTGAAAATCCCAAATATTTAAAACTCTATATTCGAGATAGTACCTTCTCCTAACATCACACCTCCCAAAATACAATAATGTATTGATATGCTAAACTAAATATGTGATATAATGTACTTGATTCTCATAGTTGAGAATTAAGCTAGTAATTATCATTTGACCATGAGATAAACTAATTAACTCTTATGATTAAGTTAATTGATCTGGTTTCAATGATGAAAATATATCGGTGAATGATTGGTTTGTCTATTATCAATTTGTCGGCATCTAATTATAGGATTCGGGTCAAATTCGAACAGTGATCACGTTTAAATAAAAAAAATCATAATTACAACTTTACACCCCAATATATCAGCACAAATCGGAAAGCTATGATTTGCTTATCATGTCCTATTTTGTTTGTTTTATCTTTATTGAACTTTGTGTTTACTTTCAAAAGAACGTTTTTCTCTTGAAGCTTTACATATAAAACGAAATGTATGGACGTGTATATTCTAAAATGCCACATATAATTTCTTTCTTATTATATCGGCCTTTACATATACACTGAATGCTAATAAGAACTTTTTTTGAAAATTAATTATTTGATGATTTTTTTTTAATAATTTAACATTTTCAATTCATGAAATAGTTTAAAAATAAGTTATAACTATAGTTTCTTAGCATGTTCCCAGCAACACACTACAAAGATCATTAAAAATAGTGGGTGATAAAGTAAGACATTTAAAACTTACTTAGTAATATGCACATATTGCTAAGTACAAGTTTAGAAAATATAATATTTGTTTGTTGAATTTAATTGTTTTTTTATATAGAGCTCATCCATTCAATTTATAAAATAATATGAAAAATTGTTACAAATTTAATTTATTATTGTGCGTCTATATATATTAGCCAAACCGAACCTATGAAATAATTCAAGCACTACTACATGCTAAAATGTTTCAATAAAAAGTACATGTTTAATCATATTGGATGTTTTCTATGAAGGTCTCCAAGTCACGTCAATTTTTGAAAAAAGAATGTCTAATATGTAAGTTATATATATTGTGTTACTTTTCCTACTGCAATTGCTTTTATGATTGAACCCTATGAGCTTGTGTGTTAAACCTAACGACCTATGCGCATGGACGGGCATGTGGACCCCAACATTAATATTTAGCCCATCGAACTTTAACATTGTATTTGAGTGATTCATCTTGGATCCCGACTCCTGGTTGATTGGGGCTTGTCGGTCTTAATACACATGGTGTTCGAGGCTAGTTGACTTTAAAGGCATGACGTCAAGTGCAACACTTCAACTGACATATTGTGAGGCCAAGCAGTTGCACTTGAGTGAGCGTGCGGAAAAGACTTTTCTACATCGGGAATTTGAAAAAAAAATGCTTAGTATACAAGTTCTTGAATTACTCCTATTGAGTTGTAGAATACAACCCTATAGACTTGTATGTTGGACCTAATACGCATATCATGCCCCGCATTTATATTGACCTTCCAGACTTTAATATTTTCCCTCAATTTACAGACAAATAAAAAAAAATAGCTTTCTTTTTTTGGTTGAAAAAAAAAGTAGCTTTCTTTAGGTCAATACGCTTTAAGAAACAGAACGCCCTAATGAACATAGTAATCTTTTATTGTATGTCTTTGTCACGCATTAACGCGACCAAGAGGACCCTAAAATTCTAAAGGCATAAAAAGGCCCATTAGACATGTAAAATGCATTTAGTGCTTAGCACTTATTTTCAAAGTGTATTGGTATGTTAATTGCGATTTGGAGATCGATGGTCGATGAAATCTAACTTAGTGTGGATATGAACAGAACCTTATAGATTTGTACATAATATTTGTAATTTGCTTGTTTGTATTTTCAACAAATAGAGATAATAATTTGTATTTTCAACTAATAGAGGTAAACTCATCCATCATCCTAAGCTAGAAGTGATATCCTTATTTTTTTTTAACATTATTTGTCAGAAACATAAAATGTCTTGGGTGAAGTTTGAAATGTAAGGAAAGAAAAACTCCTTTTTTGTCAAAATTTGTCTCTGGTCCATGTCCATTTTCAAAGTAGCCTCCACTTTTATCCATCTTTTGGGAAAAAAGGTTGCACAATAACACACTATTGCTTGCATGCGGATCGGAAACCTGATTTTTTTAGGGTTCCACACACTGTTCTTGCGTGCACCACAACTCCACAACTCTCTCTCTCTCTCTCTCTCTCTCTCTCTCTCTCTCTCTCTCATACACATCCATTCTTATATATCCCATAACATCTCACACACAAATTAACCCACTACTTCTCCATCATTTCAATCGATCTCGGTTCCTCTACATATCGAGTGTTGATTCATCGTCTCAAACCCGTTTATTATGACAACCTCAATCTCTCCAACAATCTATCGAGTGTTGCTCATGAATCCAACATGCTCGCGAATGGAATCGAGAGGATTAAGCATTTCAATTCTCATAGAAAAGTGTCGTCGATCTATACATAGATCTCCCCGGTTTGTTGGAGGGGTGTCCTAATGGTAGATCTAAGCTCCATCGTCCCAATCATAAGATGGGATCATAGCTTAGGATTCTAGCTAGCTTTTGCACCTTAATTATGGAGATAATTAAGGAGTATTAGCTAGCTAGTGTTGATTATGGCGTGCCCAATTATGATTTCGGCTTTAATTCGATCGGAGGATGGAGGTAAGACTGATTGTGGATGTATCCATGCATGCTTGAGGGGAATTAAGCGTTCTTGGTCCGATGTTAATCCGAGAATTAATTATTAGGTATGAATTATATAATGTTACTATTTCCAGTGTCATTGTCCTTCATTTTTTTTAGGGTTTCTGATGGAGTTGCAAGCTAATACAGACGCTTATTTATACTCCAATAAGTTTGTAATATGTTTTTATTTTTTCCCCATCATAGTTTGCTATTGCTTTGGAGTGTTTGTTTGAGGGAATTTCGTTGGTTTATTCGTACCTTTTTTGCATATTTTTGTAGCTAGCTTGTTTTAGTGTGTGATATGTAATTTTGTGTGTAGAAACGAAACGTGGACGGCTGGGATGCCTGCTGCTGCTTGCTTAAATAAAAATGCTGATCATTTCTCACTCTTTACGAAAGGTGCAATGAAAGTTCGTTTTTTTTTTTTTGAAATTTTATTGATAAAGGTCTCATCAGTCATCATTGAGCATTTTTGAGCAGGTTCAGATTTAATTTCGATTACATTTCATGAGTGAATTTCGATTAGGTCCGAATAATTTTTGGGCCTCCCTCAGGCCTATCAAGGAACGGTGAACTCGGCCCACTATCGTCCGTCAGCGGAGAATTCCTGCATAATGTTTTTTTTTTTAATGAAAACATATACGGATAACAAACGAGTTCTGATGACAGAAGTATAATCATATGATTAGTTCAGTTGTGAATCAAGTACTTAAAAAATCAAAAGTACATAAGAGTCTTGCACAAAAGTAGAAAGGGCACGTTCAGTAGGTATTAGTTTTATATCAACATCTTCAGGGTTTGACATTGATATTCTGATATAGGACTTCTATCGATACCAAACGTGCCCTTAGACTGAAATCTAGTCTAGACAAACAAAGGTGTAGCTTCTCACTGCAGGAATCACGACACCGACACTTGATACTCTCAAAGAGCCAAAGTCCCCAATGAACTATAAGCAGTACTACATAGAGAATGCTCAAGTTTTCCACCCACTCAGATTGCTTTAGAGCGCTATTAAAACAAAGCTTATCAATCAACAACACCCAAAACCAGCAATGCCAAATGTTGAGAAACCAGGATTAACTCTTCAATGTATTTTCAGGGTCGTGTAGCTCATCGCAAGAGCTCAAACAGAAGCACTTCCAAAAAGGTCATTAGTAGAACTTCCAAGTTGTAAAGATTGTTCACATCCTACTCCAATTCCCAAATGAAACATACAAACACATCCAAATTAAAAAATGTATACAGAAAGTGTAAAACTTCAATTGCACAATAATAAGAACATCAGCTTCCCATAAGAACAGAGTACTAAAATAACCAAACAAGAAGAGGCAAAATGAAAAGGGCGGCCTTTTTTGCATTCTCTGCCCCCAAATCTTTAGCATCATCATCCCTCAACCCAAAAAAAAATACTACAAAAACCATAAACACTATATCAACTACTCGATAATCTTGTTAATAACACCAGCTCCAACAGTCTTCCCTCCTTCTCTGATAGCAAACCTCATCCCTTGTTCACAAGCCACCGGCACAATCAACTCCACCACCATCTTCACACGGTCACCCGGCATAACCATCTTCGACTCCTCGTCCTTATCATTCATAATCTGAGTCACTTTCCCCGTCACGTCCGTCGTCCTCATGTAAAACTGAGGCCTGTAACCGGCGAAAAACGGTGAGTGTCTTCCTCCCTCTTCCTTCTTCAACACATACACAACAGCCTCAAACTTAGTGTGTGGAGTGATAGATCCAGGCTTAGCCAACACCATCCCTCTCTGAATGTCAATCTTCTGGATTCCTCTCAAGAGTAACCCTACATTGTCACCAGCCATGGCGTCGTCTAGAATCTTCTGGAACATTTCAACTCCAGTTACAGTGGTTTGCCTGGTTTCTCTCAAGCCTACAATGTCGACTACGTCTCCAGCCTTAATCAAGCCTCTCTCAATTCTCCCTGTGGCTACTGTCCCACGACCTGTGATTGAAAACACGTCTTCTATGGCTAACAAGAAGGGCAATTCGGTTTGTCTTTGTGGGATTGGGATGTAGCTATCGACGGAATCCATGAGCTCGTAGATTTTATCCACCCATTGGTTATCGCCCCTTTTGATGGTAGGGTTTTCCATTAGGGCTTCCAGAGCAAGCAATGCGGAGCCGGAGACAATGGGGACTTCATCGCCGGGGAATTCATAGGAAGAGAGAAGCTCCCTGACCTCCAAATCGACGAGCTGGAGGAGCTCTTCGTCGTCGACCTGGTCCTGCTTGTTGAGGAAAACGACGACGTTTGGGACGCCGACTTGCTTGGCGAGGAGGATGTGCTCCTTGGTCTGGGGCATGGGGCCGTCGGCGCCGGAGACGACGAGGATTGCGCCGTCCATCTGAGCGGCGCCGGTGATCATGTTCTTGACGTAATCGGCGTGGCCGGGGCAGTCGACGTGGGCGTAGTGGCGGCTCTCGGTCTCGTACTCGACGGTGGCGGTGTTGATGGTGATACCACGGGCGCGCTCCTCGGGGGCGGCGTCGATCTCGTCGTACTTCTTGGGGGCGGAGCCGCCGAGGGAGGCGAGGGCCATGGTCAGGGCGGCGGTCAGGGTGGTCTTCCCGTGGTCCACGTGGCCAATTGTGCCGATGTTGACATGAGGCTTCTTCCGCTCGAACTTGCCCCTGGCGGCGCGGACGGTGAGGCGGCGGAGGCGGTGGCTGAGGCGGTGGGCGGTGGTTGAGGATGGGGAGAAGGAGGGGGTGAAGGAAGAGGAGAGGGTGAGTCTAGAGGGTTTGGTGTGGAAGGCGGTGTTGGAGGAGGCGGTGGAGGTTACGGCGGCGGGTTGGGGGTGGTGTCTGAGGGAGGGGGTGGCGGAAGTGGAGGCCGAGAGTGCCATTGGAGACTGAGGTTGGTGAGTGGAGAGTACTACAGAGAGATGAGAAGAAGAAGAAGAACAGAGAGAGAGCTTAGAGAGAAAAGAAAGCTCTCTCTCTAATGGAGGAGGGATTGGATTGTGGATTGGGTGGGCAGAAAGAGGGCCTCGTATATGCTTCACCCTTCACTACTACTCCTATCTACATTTGAGGATGAGGGGGCGCCCCTGGAAATGCTAGGGTGTGCCAGGCACCATACAGATATTGTGCACTCTCTACGGCCTGATGTTTCCACGTGGCACATCACTCTTCTATGCCTCTCTATGCTGGTATGGACTTGGGCCTTTGGGTTGGTTTGGTTCTTCTCTTATTTTCCTCTGTGATCAGTTTTTCTTTTGTATTTTGAGCACTAATTTGTGTGTTTCATGTGTCATTTGGGGATTTTGAGGTTTGGAGCATTTTGGATAAAATAATTAGATTTTAAATTGACGTGTTCATTTCAATTGCTTTACAGAAAACAAAGAGGCCCGAAAATGGTCAAGAGGTTAAGAGGCTATAGTTAATCCGGTCCACTTGTATTAAGGACAAACGTTACTTTCAAACCTAGAGCGACAAGCTCAAGTTAACCCAGCCCATTAATCTTGGCAAAATTCTTTTAATTAAGGTCCACACACATTCAAACCCTACCCAAATTGGCTACTGACACTACACTATACAGATTGGGTTCAATTCATGGAATTGAGATTTATTAATCCAAAATAAAGGTTAGGAACTGTCATACAGATTTAGGACCCCCTTTCTAGTCAAACTAATACACATATTTTCGTAAATACATCCAGCAAAAACCATAAACAACCAATTTGCTTGTAACACCCCGAACCAATTTCCTTGCGTACTACTCGGCAATAGACCTTATCAAGTATAACTTAGGTTAGTTTGACAATAAATTCACTCAATTCTTGCAACTCGGGCACATTGAGAAATCATAAATAAAGTATCCAACTCTTATTTATAAAATAAAGGTTATAAAACATGCATGAGACCCAATATATGAACATTAAAAATAACGAATATCTTCAACCATACTAACACAATATTCACCTTAATGCTAACAACTCAAACAAGTCAACAATACCAATATAACTAGGAACTCCCAAACCAACCCAAGCCTATTAACACGCGCGTTAGATTCTGCTCCACCACTCGACTAAGACCATCACGGTTCCTAATTCGCACTTGTAACTGAAAAATAAGTCCCCGAGGGGTTAGTTTCTATTCTAATACAAGTTAGAAATCCACGGCACTAGTAAGACATTTTAAAAACCAACACACAATTCCTAACATTCAATAAACAAGAATAGCACAAACAAACCGACTACAGTCCATACCTATTTTCCAAATAATCACACATACACATTAACACATTCGCATTTACACAATTCTGCACATGAACCTACACACTCTCCTCCACACAAACGTGCACCCAGATAATTTAATTTTTTGTGACAATGAAACCCTTCTTCGCCATTGTATTCTATGCGACAATGTAACCCTTCTACATCATTGCACGTCATTCCAGCAGCGCAATCCTTCCCCATTATTACATGTCGGTTCTCAAATCAAGCACAAAAAAACCCTTTACAATATTTCACATACGATAAAACTAATTAAAAACGAATTGCACACACATTGCATAAAAATACAATTTTCATAAACAAAGCAATAGGGACTAGTTTCCCAAAACCAATCCTACTAGCACAATATAACGTCTAACATGAACTGAATAAACACCGAGCAAGTCGTAAAATAACTTACCTCAAATTATGACTTCCAACCGTCATAAAAAACCAAGAACTCGAATGAAAAGATTTCCTAACAATATTAAATAATATTATTTAGTACTCTAATTTTCTTAAGGTAAAATTAATGAAACCCATAAACGCGAAAGTACCTCAGTCCCTACCTAACCTTTATAGAATTACTCCTTAACTAATTTTTTTTTGGTCGAACTTTTGTTTCTCCTTAACTAATTAGAACAACCTAAAGTCCTTGAACTTTAACTTAATCGATTCCTGTTCGGAAAAATATACATATGGTGTTTAAACTGCACTACTTATTGTACACATAATACCCCATAAACATGCTGTTGGGCCCTCCGAAGTTCGGCCCAAAAAGAAAGTCACGCAGCCCAATATCGACAATCCGATTAAACCACTAGAAGGAGAAGACGATGGAGCAATCAAAGCAGGACGGGAATCTCGGACTTCATGGTCAAATAACAACGGCTATGCCATTAACGACGGGGTGAAATCTCCGGGATATGCTAGACGCTCTACCAACAGTCAGAAGGGAGGAGACGAATATAAAACCAAGCTGAAGCGAAAGGAGGGAGGACGGAATACTGGCTATTGAAACTCCATCTAGAAGAATAATCTCATTTGTGTTTTTACTATTTCACTTCCAATCGAGTTTTCTTGGATACTTTGGGGAGAACTATTTACAATTACGATCGCTATATACGAATATCAACTTACTCATTATCTGTTTTCCATTCTTTACTTGATCCTACATCTTGCCCATAATTCATAACGCGTTACGATTGCTTTTTGGTTAGGATTTCCCTATTTTCAGCAGGTAACGTGTTAGTACGATTATCCTGCCAAAACAATTGGCGCCCACCATGGGACCTAGCCAAAAAAGGAGTCACGCTAAAACAACAGCAAGATCCGTCACATGGAGGGAATCCAAACTACGTACAGTTACGTAGGGGACCTAGACCATCATGAGGTCATTGAAGAAACGAACAACCAAGGTGACAGAAACGTAGACGGAACCAGAAACGTAGACGGAACCGGGAATGTAGGTGGAACGGGGAATGGTGATGGAGTCGAGCAAGGTTCTGGGGACACCAATGGCAATCCTGCTACTTCCGAAGGACGGGAAGCGGAAGGAGGCGACGCCGACATCATCACGGAGCTCCGATCATCAATGATTGCTCTTCGAAAGGATCTGGAAATACAAAAGGAGGCTAACACCAGATTCACCGAGGTATACGAAAAACAAATTGAGACTTTAACTAATGAACGCAACTTGCTTCGATCGCAGGTACAATCGGCTCCAACCCGTCCTCGCGGGACCGATGTGGTAGAAGGAGTCGCAAGGCGCTTGGACATGGACGATCCAAATCTCGTAACACCCGATGTTGTCAGACCAGTAACCGGGTATCAGGTAAACGGTAATTCTTTAAGAGCAATACGGGAAGATACCGAGGTTTCCCAATTACGGGAATGCCTCCGAGCCTTGGAGGACCGAATTACTCAGGTCCTTGGGGCGCCTCAACCAATTGCGATGGAGAGGAGAGACGGGTACACCGACTCCCCCTTCGTACCTGCTATTGCGAGGGTTGATATCTCTCGGAAATATCATGTCCCCGACATGCCTAAATATGAAAGGGGTGACAGATCCCGATCAACATATGGCTGCATTCAAACAAGCTATGAATATCAGTACAGTCCCTTTTGATATGAAAGAAATTGTCATGTGCCGTTGGTTCGGGAACACGTTGTCTGGACCCGCTCTTAATTGGCATTCACACTTACCTCTTGGAAGTATCTCATCTTTTGCCGAGTTAATTGACAAATTCAGGGTTAGGTTCGCGAGCAGTCGACACGCCAAAAAACGATCAAGCGATCTGTACCGCTTGGTCCAAAGATCGGGAGAATCTCTGAAAGCTTTCCTTAGTCGCTACAATGAAGAATTGGTGACCATCGTAGGGTGTGATGCCGCTACGGCTGTGGAGGCATTCCGGAAGGGTATATCAATATGCAATCCTGAGTTATACCGTGAACTAACTAAGTATCCTTGCTCCAACTTTGATGAGGTACAAGTAAAAGCTTTAGCCCATATCCGACTGGAAGAGGACGACCTCTTTGCCGAGAAAACAACGAGCCCACATCGACCCGATCAGAGACAAGGACGGCGGGACACGAGATACGCTCCGTATCCCACGACACCTCATGCTAAGACCACCATAAATGCTACCATGTTTAGACAAAGTGACAGATACGAGAATCTTCGGCTGCCCCCGAAACTCTCCCACTACAATTTTCGCGTAGATGCAACTGAAGTGGTCCGAACCCTCAACACCATGAGAGACACTGTTAAATGGCCTCGAAAGAGTAACATACCGGCACAGCAGAAAGATAAGACCAGATGGTGTGATTTCCACTTCGACCATGGGCACCGGACCGACGAGTGTATCGCGTTACGAAAAGAAGTAAGCGAACTACTACGAAGGGGGCATCTCAGAGAATTAATATCGGACAAAGCAAAAGAGCAGTTGGACCGTAGCAGGGAAAAAGCCACTCCCCCACCCCCACCGAAGCACACTGGAGTAATCAACGTCATTACAGGGGGGTCGGAGATCTGTGGTATAACCTACTCCGCAGCCAAACGGATCGCAAGGGATGCTAGGAGAGAATGCCCAAAAACACCATCGCGAACAAGTCTCGCCATGATGTCGATCACCTTCGACGATGTCGAAGAAGAGGAAGTTCACCACGACTGCTTGATAATCTCTCCGACCATAGCTGATTTTCTCGTTAAAAGGATCTTAGTTGATAATGGAAGCTCTACTAACTTACTTATGTTGGACGCCTTATACAGCTCAGGTTTCGGGATGGACGATATCACCAAGAAGTCAACAACTCTGGTAGGATTCAGTGGAGAATCATGCAATACACTCGGGGAGATATCACTACCTACCGTTGCGGGAGGAGTCAATTACCAGGTAAAATTTCAAGTACTCGATTGTCCGTCGCCTTTTAATGTCATCTTAGGCAGGCCATGGATACACGGGATGAGAGCAATTCCCTCCACCTATCACCAATGTGTGAAATTCCCGACACCTTGGGGAATTCAAGAGATTAAGGGGGAGCAAAAGCTGGCACGGGAGTGTTATTCCATAACAATGAAGGCAACAACCTCAAAGAGCCCGCGACTTGGAACAGGGAAGAAGGCGTTGGATTAGCAATTAAAGGACTGTAGAACGACTACTTGCTATGCGAAGCCAGAAACACCCGAGCTCCAAGAAGTGGCCCTTGATCCATTGGAGCCATCCAAGAAGATTCAAATAGGAGCGGATCTGGAACCGACTCTACGTGAGCAAATAGTGGAATCTCTACGGTCCTACAAAGATTGTTTCGCTTGGTCGAACGAGGATATGGTAGGCATTGATCCTGGTGTGATTATCCATGCCTTGAATGTCAACAAGAAGGTGCCACCAGTGAAGCAGAAAAGGCGTAAGTTCGCTCCCGAGCGAAATCAGGTAATCAATGATGAGGTAAAATCCTTACTCGAATCTGGAAAAATTAGAGAAGTACAGTACCCCGATTGGCTTGCGAATGTGGTTGTCGTTAAAAAGAAAAATGGTAAATGGCGCGTTTGCGTAGATTTTACCGATCTAAACAAAGCATGCCCCAAAGATTCGTTCCCTTTGCCTCGCATAGATGCAATGGTGGACGCGACGGCGGGGCATGAACTTTTGACCTTCATGGATGCGTTTAGTGGATACCATCAAATAATGATGCATCCTGACGATCAAGAAAAAACCGCATTCGTAACCAATCAAGGAACCTATTGTTATAAAGTTATGCCCTTTGGGCTAAGGAACGCAGGTGCTACTTATCAGAGATTGGTTAATAAGATGTTTCAGGAAAAGCTGGGGGATACAATGGAAGTATACATAGATGATATGTTGGTCAAATCACTAAAGGCGGAGGACCATGTTAATCACCTAAGAGACGCGTTCGAGATTCTGCGGAGCTACAAAATGAAGTTGAACCCCACCAAGTGCTCTTTTGGAGTAACGTCAGGAAAATTCCTCGGTTACATAGTGACACAGAGGGGGATCGAGGCGAGTCCTGAACAGGTCAAAGCCATAATGGAGCTGCAATCACCAAAGTGTGTCAAATACGTCCAGACGCTAACAAGGCGAGTAGCTGCGCTAAACCGGTTCAAATCAAGATCCTCAGACAGGAACAAACTGTTTTACGACATCCTGAAGAAAAAAAAGTCGTTCGAATGGACAAAAGAACATGAAAAAGCCTTTGGGGAATTGAAGAAATATCTATCCAATCCGCAGGTGTTATCCAAACCTAAGTCAGGAGAAAACTTGTATGTATACCTAGCCGTAACCGAGGTAGCAGTAAGTGCAGTCCTGATCCGAGAAGAGAATGGAGACCATTTGCCCATCTATTACGTAAGTAAAACCTTGTTGGACGCAGAAACGAGGTATTCCCCCATGGAAAAATTAGTGTTATCTTTGGTAATGGCTTCTATAAAGTTACGTCCCTATTTTGAAAGTCATTCTATAATTTTAAGAACTGATTATCCGATGAAAAGCATCATGGCAAAGCCAGAGTTGTCAGGTCGGCTAACGAGATGGTTAATTCACTTAAATGGTTACGACATCTCGTACGAGCCTCGAACAGCAATGAAGTCTCAGGTGTTGGCAGACTTTGTGGTCGACTTCACTCCTACCACTTCAGAAAACGAAGACCAAGGTGTGCTGCAAGTAACAGGAAACGGCAAGTGGTTGATGCATACAAATGGAGCGTCGAACCAGATGGGTGTAGGATTAGGGGTAGTCCTGAAGTCACCACAAGGGGATAGGATAGCCCAAGCTGTTCGATGCACATTCAAAGCTACTAACAACGAAGCAGAATACGAAGCGCTTATTGCGGGGTTGCTTATCGCCAAAGATCTGAATGTACAAGAAATCGAGGTAATTTGTGACTCGTTGCTTATTGTAAATCAAGTTACAAGCTCATATGTTGCCAGGGATTCAAAGATGAAGGCGTACTTAGAAAAGGTTCAAAAAATCGTAAGGCACTTCAAACTGTTCGAGATAAGGCAGGTTCCAAGAGATGCCAACACACAAGCAGACGCTTTAGCCAACCTCGGATCCGTAATCGACCCAAGGGAGTACGACAAGATACCTTTCGTATATCTTGACACACCATCTATAACCAAAGAAGCAGACATGTTAGAAATTCGAAGCTCCGATGAAGATAAGTCATGGGTAACCCCTTATCTAAAGTGGTTACAAGACGGAGTATTACCAGAAGACAAGGAAGAAGCTCAACGGCTTAAGGTAAAAGCTTCTACTTTTGCGGTTAAGAATAACATCTTGTTTAAGTGGATGTCGTCAGGATTACACGCACAATGCGTAAAGGAAGAGGAGGTACAGAAGGTGTTACAAGACATACATGATGGGGAATGCGGAAACCATACAGGGGATCGCAACTTGGCGAAGAAGGCAAGCAGGATGGGTTACTATTGGCCTACCATGAACAAGGACGCAGTGGAGTTTGCTCGCATATGTGACGCGTGCCAACGTCATGGACCTATACCACACCAACCTTCTGAGTTGTTGCATCCCATAACATCTCCTTGGCCATTTATGAAATGGGAGATGGATATTGTGGGAAAACTACCTCCAGCTTCGGGGCAACGTGTTTACATCCTGGCGATGACCGACTACTTCTCCAATTGGATTGAAGCCGAAGCCTTCAAAGAAGTTAAAGACACCCAAGTTCTCTCCTTCATAAGGAGAAATATCCTGAGCAGATTTGGAATACCATCCATCACAGTCTGCGACAACGGGTCTCAATTCATCAGTGACAAGACGAGATCATTTTGCCATCAGTACAACATACAGTTAGTGATGTCAACGCCTCGTTACCCACAGGCCAACGGGCAAGAAGAAGCAAGTAAGAAGGTGATTATTAACAACTTGAAAAAGCGGCTCAAAGAAGCAAAAGGGAAATGGGCAGATGAATTACCCCTTATCTTATGGTCAGATCGAACAACTGCCAAGACAGCAACGGGTCATACACCTTTTTCCTTGGTCTATGGATGTGAAGCCGTACTACCAGTAGAAGTAACTTTGCCTACAGTCCAGTACGGACTTACCACTGAGGAATCAAACCTGTCCAACCTGTTACATCACTTAGATACGGTTGACGAGTTACGAGATGAGGCTTCAATTCGAATGGCGACATACAAGCAAGGGGTAGCTCGGAGTTACAACAAACGCGTTAATGCCAAGGTGTTCCAAGTGGGAGATTGGGTGCTAAGAAAAGTCTTTTAGAATACGTAGGAATTAAATGCTGGCAAATTGGGAGCAAATTGGGAAGTGCCATACCAGATTACGAAGATTGTAGGACAAGGAGCCTATGAATTATTGACGCAAGAAGGAAAAGCGGTCCCCAGAAGCTGGAATGCAATGAACTTGAAGTTATACCACTTTTGAAACACAACGAGTTCTAATAAGGTAATTTGCATTAAAACTCTCCTTTTACGTTATGTTTTTACATCTTCATACATATACAAGTACAACGATGTCAACAATATCAGAGAAAACTAACAAGGGACGCCTTGTGACGTTACAGGCCAAAACATGGGCCCTCGCCTTATGATCAGGCAACGCTGTGCACACTACGACTAGTCAAAAGATGCAAGAGACGAGAACACGTAACACGTATTCTAGAGCAAGTGGAATTTTCATTTGTAATATGATTCACGAAGTTGTTACAAAGAAATTTACATTCAGACAAATACGACATTCTCTCTCTCTCTCCGCATCTAACATAAAAAGCGCTATACAAACAAAGAATCCATTGTGAAAGTTACAAGTACATGTGTCAAACAAGCCGACTTCTCTACGAACGTGTTGATCTTCCTTCTTCGGTGGCGGACCTGCTTACCTGCAAAAAATCAAACGCAGATCCAAGGCAATGGCAGCAAATAAAGTATTATAAAAATAAAACCCCATAAACCAATACGGGGCACAAACTTGTCCACGATAGGGCCCTAGTATAAAGCGGCCATACAAAACAAGAGTTTAAAGAACCCCAACACACTGGGGGTAAGAAGTTGTCCGGAATTCAAAAAACAAGGACAAAAGGAGATCATTCTTTAGGTTGGTTGTCTCTTTCCACTTGAGCAACCACCTTGGCAACGGAGGCAATATCATCGATGACCGAAGAATTTTTAGCCGCTATCACCTCGTCAGAAAACAAGCTTTCAAACAACTCCCTCTCCTTCACAGCATCCCACGAAGTATGCCTCCCCGCCGCGAATTCCTCCATCATTTCCACTCGAGCTCGGCAGGACCAGTAGTCGGCAGTATCTTCAATTTCTTTAGCCAAAGCAGCTTCTTTAGCGGAAGAGACCATGAACTTTTCTTCCCATTCTTTGGACTCCTTGGAAACCCTCTCGAGATTGTTCATCAAGTCGTGAACCTTCTTATCCAAAGCGGTCTTCTCGTGTCCTAAGATGCTGCTTCTGTCCTTCTCGAGCTGAAGACTGATCTTACTCTAGGCCAACTGATCAGGGAGGTCCTTGAAAGCTTCAAAGGCAGAAAGAGAAAGTTGCAAGCCCTGCATAAGAAAAAGAAGAAGTTAGGTAACGAGTAAGAAATGAAATAAGAGTAGATGGAGAAAACATACCTGCCATTGTGCCGCCAGAATTTCGCCGAAGAATTCCGAGAAAGAAGATTGGTCCTCCTTGCCGCGAGAACATCCCACATGAAGAGGTACCAAGGAACTCAGACACTTTTCAGCAGCCATATCAAGGGACATCATTGTCTTTGGGAGATCAGAAAGGGTCGAGCATGCTTTTTTCTTAGGAGAAGAAACCCGAACCTCAGAAGACTTCTTAGGATCTGAGATCGTCAACACAATATCTGTTGTAGAAGCTGATTCAGCCTTCCTCTTCCTCCGAGCTTCAACTCGTTCCATGGTAGTCAACGCAGTGGTAGAACGGGTAGTCCTTGAACCTGACGCCACGAGAAAGGCAAGATTTTTTAAAAAAGAGAAGAAAAGAAAAGAGAAGTAAGATTTACTAAGGGGAAGAGAGAAAGACTTACTCGACATCTCGGTCTCTTCGGGTTCTGCAGAACACGCCTTTACCAGATCAGGATAAGATCGTTCTTCTAACGAGAGAGCTTCGATGTGATTAATGACCTGGTACGACACCGTGCGGGGTTGAGGAGTAGTAAGATGTTCTGCAACAGAAAATGCTTAGTGGTTAGATCTGAAAAGAAGCCGGTGAGTTCAAAAGGGGAAACACTACCTGTTGATTGCCAACGACTTCTCATGAAAGGCGTGTCAATTCCTAGGGAAGACAGTTTCACAAAGAAAAATTTATCGGCCCAGCCCCGATCAGATTTGGATATATTGAAGACTAAATCAGACTTATTGGTAAAGGTTTTCAAAGTTAGACGACCCGGACCACCTTTGGAAAGACGATAATTCAGGAAAAAATCGGCAGCTTTGAAAGGGAGGCCATGAGAAGAACACAGTTGGTCAACGGAAAGAAGAAGTCTCCAAACCTGCGGAAGTAACTGCTCCGGAGAAACATTGAGGGTGGAAAGGAAGTCGATGACCAAAGGAGAAAATGGGAAACGATGGCCAATACAAAAAGGTTACTCATACAAGCACACCCAATCGTTGGCATAGAAATCTGCGTGAATGCCAGGGGAAGGTAGAAACACCTCTGCATGTGACGGAAAACCCACAAAAAGAGCAAAAATTTGGGGGTCTTCAGAAGTGCTATTACTCCGATGATAGGGGGTGAGAAAACCGGAAGATGTCAGGGAAGGAGGAAAGGTGGGTTCAAGGCAGTAGAGGGAAGGAGATTCCGAGGACGCCATAATTGGGAAGAGAAGGAGGTTGAAGACGAAGAAACAAAAGAAGGGAAGAACGTACCTGGACACCGAGAAGCACAATTGAAGTCTTTGACAGTCATCATAACCGCTTTAAATAAGACTTCATTGGACGTGTTCTGAGTTGCTACAACTTCCAAGACACTAAATCAAAAACCCTAGGAAAAGTGGAGGCGGGAATTTTCCCGGGTTTTTGATGGGGGTATTGTTGGGCCCTCCGAAGTTCGGCCCAAGAAGAAAGTCACGCAGCCCAATATCGACAATCCGATTAAACCACTAGAAGGAGAAGACGATGGAGCAATCAAAGCAGGACGGGAATCTCGGACTTCATGGTCAAACAACAACGGCTATGCCATTAACGACGGGTTCGAAATCTCCGGGATATGCTAGACGCTCTACCAACGGTCAGAAGGAAGGAGACGAATATAAAACCAAGCTGACGGAATACTGGCTATTGAAACTCCATCAAGAAGAATAATCTCATTTGTGTTTTTACTATTTCACTTCCAGTCGAGTATTCTTGGATACTTTGGGGAGAACTATTTACAATTACGATCGCTATATACGAATATCAACTTACTCATTATCTGTTTTCCATTCTTTACTTGATCCTACATCTTGCCCATAATTCATAACGTGTTACGATTGCTTTTTGGTTAAGATTTCCCTATTTTCAGCAGGTAACGTGTTAGTACGATTATCCTGCCAAAACACATGCTATTACAAATTAATTTAGAAAGAGACCACTAACTTAGATTTACCCATATTCTAATATGTACGTACATATAATATGCAATTACTAATCACCAATACACTTGAAACCACACTTATCAGTTATCACCATAGCTTGCGATTTTAACAACATCGTATCTACAAACATTAAATAATTAACTAAACTAATTACTACCCCATCTAGTCTTTAAATTGTAACGCACCTACAAGCATCCTAATTAATAACAACCTGCAATGCATCTACTAATTAACTAAACTAATTAATAAACAACTTGTTCCCCAAAACCTGCAACGCACGTACACGAAACAACATGCTAACCCGATCCACGGCCTGATCGAAGAACGAGGGTGAGAGCCGGTGTTACCTTGGCGATAACCTACAGTGGGCAAAAGAGGGGCAAAGGACGGTGTTGATAGGGCTCGAGCTCCGGCGATGAACCGAGGGGCACACGTGTTTAATGAGGACGAGTGAATTCGGGAGAAAGAATTCAAATCCCACCTCTTAACCTAGGGCCACTAGAAGAGGAAGGATGAGATGGCCCGGATTCTAAGTTGGGCCAATTTAGGCTTCTCGGCCCATTTCCCAAAATAACACAAGGCTTGTTGGGTTTTAGGTCCAAGACGAAAAAAGAAGTAACAAGAGTTGGAACAAGAACCAAATATGAGATATTTGGAAACCCGTGTAGTACATATTATCCCGGAAAGTTTCGTCCCGAAACTTAGAAACGAGTTAAATACTAATGAACTACTGAAATTACTTTGAGGTTTTACTTTGCTCTTGTACAAACTACAAAAAAATGCAAGAGAAGCGACCCTAAAGATTGAGAATCAAACATGCAAACACAAGCCCCTCAGAAGGAATCTTCCTCATGTTAATATCCAACAAAACAACAACCACTCTAACTTTTCCCATATGCAAACTACAGAAGTCCATCAGAAGTAAGAATTATTGGTTCCACTTATATTTCTTGAAAACAAGCTATGAATCTTTCTAACTAGTAAGCCAATTGGTTCATGGTTGAGAAATGAAACAATGGACAAGAATTCTTACACAAGGTGCATAGCAAAAACTTGTTCCTTTCTAAAATGTTTAAATTGATTTCCTAAAGTTTACCAAATACAGACAAATTTGATTTTCTAATAATTAAAAATAGCCCCTAAAGCACAAAATACCCAAACTTCCAATAATCAATCCCCTGCAAGTATTTTAAAATCTACATTTCAAAATGTTAGATTGAAATCACTATCCCTATATGGCTATATACTTCGTTAGTGATTGATTCTTGAACATGTTGGCTCAACATAATATGGTTCTCTAGTTCGGGTGCTTCTCGAACGTCTTCCCTCAAAATCTCTCGAAACAGCTTGAAGAAGGTGTAGCAAGAGGCAGCCAGTAAAGTAAACAACAACAACCAATAATAGAAAGCATTTGTAATAAGACTGAAGAGGATAGTAAGAAATGACGCATACAACAAGATCTTGGAACCCAACATCGCAGCTACTGCAAACTCCGGTTGGGTCATCTGTAGCAATTTTGCAATTAGGAGAAAGACAATCCCTCCACTCGCCATCTTGATTGAATTTAAAGTTATTATCTCGCTGACTTGAGGTAGATAATTTTTTGCCACACGGAAAGAAGTGAAACTAAATATTGGAATCCCAATCTTAATCAGCATCGAATCCCTAAAAAGTAAGCGCTGACATTGCGGAGGGTATCATACCTTCCTGTTACAGCATTTCTTGACTTGTTCGAACCATCCTTGTATAACTTCTTTATATACTGCTCCACAAGCACATTCTCTTCCATCTCGATCAAAGAGTGTGTCTTTGTCATAGTCACCCTTTATAAAAAAAACAGTGACAAAATTCGAGATTTCGGTAATTTGGGGCAGTTGCATGGCAATGGGGTGCGCGAAATAATCGCTAAATATTAATATTAAAAGTAATTAATTATTATTAAATTAAAATCTTAGTAAAGTTATTCATTTTGGTCAAATAAATGCACTATTATTTTTGTATTAATTTCCACCAATGTTGAAATATAATAAGTATGTAATGATTTATATGATATAAATTAAATTAAATATTTCATAATGTAATTTAATTGACTTTAATTTAATATGTTTGATCATATATTTTGATTTCCAAAAAATTAAATATTTAAATTATATAAACGTAGAATGCGACGGGGTTAGAACCCTAATTATACTATATAATAACTCTCGGGTTTCATACAAGCAAACAGTTTTCGTACACAGATTCACTCAGAGATCAAACACATGGAATTTAGGTACGGGAAAAAATCTTAACCTGAAAAGGTTTTTCAATCCTCTATTTCGATCCTCCTCCATTCTATTTATAATACTTTGTTATTTGGTTTTTGAGTTGAGGCTCGATGTGGGACGCCTTTGTTTGAATTCTTCCCTGAGAGGCAATGAGATTTTACACATGGTAGTGAATCATATGAAAATCCTGCTTATTGTGAAAACTAGAATTCATTCCCATCCGTTAGATTAAATAATATGGACGGATAAGATCAACACACGTGTTTTTTTTTTGTTTTTTTAAGCTGCAAGGGTAAAATTGTCATTTAGCCTATTTTAATTTCTTATCCGTACCTCACTCCTGTAGCATGGACAACTTCCATGGAGTTCTAACTTCCAACCTCCCATTCGATCGTCCTCTTCGATGAGCTTTTAATTTTCGATCGTTCCTTAGCTTCCAACCTCCCATTCAAGTAACTTTTTGGCTTGTTATGGATTCAATTTCAGGAATGAGGTTTTATTCACTTTCAAATTTGATTTTTCGTTTTGCTTAATTTTTGGTTTGATTTCACCTTTTGAATCTCAATTGGCATCAATATGGGTGTGAACCGGTCCTATGTTTCAAATATGTAGTGCTTTGATATCGCTTTTTTATTGTGTATTTTCGAAAATTGTTACTATGATGTTTTAGTGGAAGAGCTTTGAGATGTACATAACATGTTCGATAAAAGTCCTAAGAGAGGAGAGTTGCCCCTGACTTGACTTAGATATTACATGAATGTACTATAATTTTACGTGAACTTCATATGTTTTTAGCATTATCTTTACAACAAAATGTGTATTATTTTGTCTAATTTTTTCTTCATTCATCCTTTTATTGTAGGATGTCCATCAACTAAAATTGATTAATTTGAGTGGTGAAATGTCTCATGCTTGTAGTGTTGATGGTCACGATGATTGAGAATACGGATTTAAGTGCTATTATGAAGCTTTTTTTTCTCAAGGAGGGACGACATATTTTGTTCCCATTCGCCCGAATGGTATCAAGCACGCTCTTGAAATTCAATTAAGCACATCAGATGAAGGTATTCAAAATTTCAAGGACTATGTCTCCGTTGACATTTTTATGTATATTTAGGTTTTGACCGTCTACATTCCTAAGGCAAAACTATTGTGTTGAAATATCTTCTTTGTAGTAGGAAAGGTTATAATGATGGACATAACAATAAACATGCACAACTTTTGTTCAAGTTCATTATGGTTAATAGCTTAACTTTTTCGTCTCATACTATGTGAACACAAATACTAAATATGTGAAAACAAATAATAAATATGTGAAGCTACGACTACTTTAGCAACGAAGGCCATTATTAATGTCAAGGCTGAGAAATTGCAAATAAAGACTCGAATCTTAGTAGATGACATCATAAAATATAAGGACCTTCTTCGCAAATATGTGATTATGTGACCATACATAATCAATATGTTAACAAACAAAGTCAATAAGTGAATGATAAGGCAATATATGCAAACTTAAACATGATACAAGGAAACTTGACTTTGAATTGCGATATCATAACCACACTATGTAGCCTATGAGGGATTTGAACCCACATCCATGTGTATCATCACATTGCTCTACCATTTAATCTAATAGGCTATGACAAATCAATTAAAATGAGCATAAATAAAATACACAAAGATGAGGTGCAAACAAGAGTTAAAATATCACATAAAAAAGTTTAACAACAACTATCTTTGCATCAAAATTAACACCACATGAAACAAACCATGAAAAGAATCAAATACTTTGAAAAGGTAGCCAACATAAAGTAGATTTCGAAGCAAGAATAAATAACAATTGTACAATAATGAAAGAAAAACATCAAATAGCTCAAGTCATCAGTAAAAAAATGAACAAATATGTTGGGCGAGATAGTGTTAAAGGTTTGTAATGACCAAAACAAATACAATAGCAATCAAGAGGGATAAGCATCTAAAACATTAGAAAAACGAGAGACAAAATCAGACACAATAAATGAAAATTTTTCAAATGGAAAAATATGAACATTGGAATATTATATATGAACATTCCAATGTTTTACATGAATCCAACTCTAAATTTTCAGAAAATGAGGGAGATTTCTCCCACTTTGAAGAATGTGGATACTTAGATGTGGTTATTTCTAATTTCATACAGTTATTTTAATCCTTCACTTACCACAAAATAAGTGTTTTATTGTTTATCTAATTTAAACATATCCTAGAATTTAATCTAAGCATATCCTAGAATCATTAAGCTAGCCTTGCATAAAAATCAAGTGCATATTTGAGAAAGTTGCTTCTCAACTCAATTTCAAGCATAAACATCAAACATAAAAAAACTTTGTAGTCAAGTTGTGAAGAACGAGTATTCTGATATATCGATAGGCAATACAAAAGTAACAAGGAAGAGTTAGGATAGACCACATTGCATGAGCAAATATCTTAGGCTTAGGGAAAGAACCTCTTATGACAACCTTTTGCACGTCATGAATCTACATAATTACATCACTCCAAATCTTATTCAACCAACCTTCATTGTTCACACACTCAACATAACTCAATCCCCTTGCAAAATCCTTCACATAATAAAATGTGAACCTTATAGTTTCCATTCATGAACATATAGATAAAATACACGAACCTACATAAATACATCACTCCAAATTTTATTCAATCAACCTTCTTTGTTCACACGCTCAACATAACTCAATGCCCTTGCAAAATCCTTCACATAATAAAACGTGAACCTTATACTTACCATGCATGAACATATAGATCGATAAAATACATGAACTTAGATAAAATAGTGAAGTCACTACAAATGACGAATCCCTTATTTTGAACAAACAAATACTTCAATTGAAAATCATTCTTCATCTACTCAATGCCAAAGAACTGAAAAATTACAGGTCGACTAATTATTACTTTAGTTTCTAACTGAATTTGAGAATTAAAATGTATGATTTGCCATTCACCATCACAAGCAAATTATAACCCTCAAAATTGGTTCAAAATTCACAATTCAAAAATTTCACTTATGAACCATATAATCCAAAATTCAAAAGAGAAAGTTTAGAACTTGTTGAAGATCCTTGCTCTTCATCTACCATTGCAATGGATTGAAACTTCTTTTGAGTTTTTGAGATGGAGATTGGATGTTTGAGCTAGAGCGTCGCTGATTTGTTTGAGAATGGGGGAAAAGTGATTTGTGTTTGAGCATGTTTGAGAAAGACTCGTCCCCTTCTATTGAAATATGACAAAATTCGATTTTGGGTTGATATTTGATAGTATTTACAAAATGCCACCGTCTCCATTTTTTACTCTATTTTTCAAACTAAGCTTATTTTCGATTTTGGGCCATTGATTTTGTTAATCTAATGGATCACATTGATTTTCCGTTTTCAAGTTAATACTTATTTCCACCTGAAACACCCTGTACACACATAAACAAATGGTGGTGGTCACTGATTGGACTAAAAAACGTGTAGGCCCTACACGTACAACGCCGACCTTGTGCAATTTGCGTTACTTGCCGAATTGTCTCGTACATGCATATGCATACATGTATAACATGTATTTTTATAAGCTTGTGGGCCGAAATATATATATTGGGCCAAGGAGTCACTTGATTGTTCAATGGGCCTATATCCACCCAACTAGCACCATGGGCCCAATGTATGCGATATATTTAAATACGTATATGCAACGCAATACTTTTATCTTGTTTCCTCTTTAAGTTTGCTAATTACTTGTTGATTATTTAGAGATAATTTCGCGTACCATCAAAATTCGTATTGGAAAAATGTGAATGGTGAAAGCATTTAAATGTGTCTAGCTTTTGATTGGATAAATACAGAGGGTAATATTGGAAAATTGTGGACAAAATACCTAAAAGAACAAATAGAATTAAATAAAAATTTAAGTCTAGAAGGACAAATAGAACTAAACGGAGGGAGTAATGTTTATATGCATCGCATTATGACGGTCTATGCATTACATTTATAAATGATTGTGTATCACAGTGTCACTATTTTGTACATCACATTATGACTTTTGTGTGCATCATATTATGCTTGTTTTATGCATCACATTATGATTGTTTTTTAGTTTATATTTTATAGATGGTTGTGTATAAGACGTTCACAAATTTGTGCATCAAGACAATATAAATATTTATTAATTACATTGGGAAGTTTATGTATTTGTGAACTCATAATTATGTTGCTTATCATATGGTGGACGCACATTTAGATTAATAGAACCAAATCAAAATCAATTGTAGTATTACTATCACCCAAAAAGAATCATCACATTGTCTTACTACCATTCACATCAAAATCATGAAATTTTATAAAAGTTATTCACTTAATATTGTCAATACATCATAAGAAATCATATTGCTTTCTTCTTCTTCTTCTTCTTCTTCTTCTTCTTCTTCTTGACAATTTGCTTCCTTTGAACACTTGATGGTACATGGTCTTTCAGCTCATTATGAACATTCCTAACAATTACGATAAGATATATGATCCTCAATCAGCATATATAGTTAGAGTTTGTTTGCACTTGCCTATACATCAAATAAAGTAAGCATATAAATAAGACATATTAATACACATTAAGGACGGAGATGGTGCACATTTTTAAAAAGTTGTAATGCCTAAAATTTATAAACACTAATGCACTAATTCTTTAAAAAACATGCACAATAACTCTTATAAGATAATATACAAAACTCTTAAAAAGAAGATGAAGAAACTCTTAAAATATGGTTTTCCAACTATTTACAACCGGTAAATAACTAATGCACATTAGTGATGAAGTTAGATCAAATTCTTGTAAAATTATAAGCACCAACTTCTTAAAAATGATGCACAACTCTTAAAAATTGATGCGCATAACTTTTAAAAAATGATGCACAAAGTTCTGACACGCTAATGATAAACTCTTACATGCTGATGCACTAACTCTTTAAACTAACGCACAATACTTTTAAAAATTTCTAGACCAAACTCTTAAAAAATGGCCAATACGAGACGCCCCGTGCAGAAAAGCGGAGCGCCCACGCTTTTTTGTCGGCCACCTCGACCGACACGCCAACACGTCGGTCGATATATATATATATATATATATATTTTAATTAATCGCTTCTTCTGCAGCAAATGCTGCAGAAAGCGAGGTGGGTCCGCGTCGGTCGCCTCGACCGACGCGCCCCACAGAGAGCCGTTGCAATTGCAACGGCTCTCTTTGCATCCTTATATAAATGGGGATGAAGGGGGACTTCCAGCCCAACAATAAATCGGGCAAGGCAAAGAGGAAAAAAGGAAAGAAAAGAAAGGGAAAGGAAAAAAAAAGAGAGAAAAAAATGAAATTATTTCGGAAATCAAAAAGTCGTTCAAAAACACCGCCTCCGTCTGCATCGAATCCTATTGATCTAAATCAAGCGAATATGGAAATGACGGAAGTTGAGCAAGAGGAGATGCCGGTTCAACCACCAGCTACAAATGAATTTGATTTCAATTTATCTCATTCGATGGGATTTGATTTAGGTAAGTTATTATACTTTAGGTCTTGAAATGTTAATTTAATCGTTTTAATTTAATTTATTTAGATCGTAATTTTAATTATGCGTATCAATTTATTTATTTATACAACAATATATTAGCACTATATTTAATTTATCGTGATATTTATAATTTTTATTATGCGTACCATTTAAGTATAATTATTTATGCGTAGATTGGTCCCGACCGCAATTCGACTTCTCTACCTCTCCCTATCCACTAAATCCTATCAATCTACCCACTCAAACTCAAATCCCAACCCCTGACTACCAAAATTTGTGGGCGTCATCTAGTTCCCAACCCACACCAAATCCTGTTGATTTCGGGCCTACTCGAAACTTGCAATTAGAATTTGACAATGCCGTCACACCAGGGACTGACCCATTTTTCCTCAATATGATTTCATACACCCCTCTCTCAGTCTCTTCTGACCCCCACTATGCCGGACCTTCCTACCAAGGTGTCAGACCTTCCCACCAAGGTGTCGGACCTTCCCACCAAGGTGCCGGACCTTCCCACCAAGGTGCCGGACCTTCCCACCAAGGTGCCGGACCTTCCCACCAAGGTGCCGGACCTTTCTACCAAGGTCCGGGACCTTCCCACCAAGGTGTCGGACCTTCCCACTTTCTACCTGAGCCCACCCACTATCAGGCCAATCCGTCTTATCATTCAACACCCCGCGAGGCGGAGCCTTCCTACCATAGAACACCCCCATTTGACGCTGAGGTCGAGCCTGCACAAGAGGAATATGGTGGTGGACCTATTGATACGAGTCTATTGACCGACTTCAACAATCATATTGCAAATGATTTTTGGGAAGACCCCAACAAGGTAAGAATGTTAAAGAAATATTATAAAATAACCTTTTTTAACTTGATTTTACAATGATTTATTGTTTGTAACCTTGTCCAGTTGAATCGAAAACCGTTAAGGTTACAAAGGCAAGGAGGGTTTTCTTGGTCGAGGTGACAGACGTGGGCGCCTCGCTTTTCTGACATGGGCGCAACGATAACCCGTAAAAAATGTTTCACAAAACATAATTCATGACTCGAAACCCCCATTATAGCTCAATAATGCTTCTCTACTTTAAACAAACACCATATTCTATGCAACCAACATCACAAACACATCACTGTGTATGTGAAAACATTCATAAAAATAAAACAATAAGGGTGTTTTGTACTTGTAATCCAAAACGATATTTTAGTTACCTTAAAAACGTAAAAAGTAGAGAGATTGCAAATATTTTAAGAACTCTCTTACATAAAATTGACTTACTTTCACTACTTTCAAAACATAAATGCATATACATAAAAAATTAATTTCTTGAGTTTATAAAAAAAATTTATACCGTGTTTGTCAGCCATGTAGGCTTTGTTTTACTCCATCAAAGAGTATATAATCTAGTATACGAACTCAACTTGAAGTTAGAGAAGATTTTAAGAGAAATCTAACAAAAATGAAGGAAGAATTTAAAATGAGAAATGAAAATTGCCTCCGCGCACTTAGCGTGGTTGCAATCGAGAGAGTGGTGCAGGTGAAAGAAACACAAAAAAAAACCTCCATCCCCATACACCTAATCTTAGTCATTCAATTTTTTGATATTCACAACTAGAGATAGCACACAAGAAGATAAGACAACCTTTGCTCGTGTCATATTGTTTTCTTGTAATCTATATCCATATAATTTATAATCTATTTTTCTATATAATTTAAGGGTCGATCCTTTTATAAATAATGATGTCGTAATTCAACCAAAATAATTATCGTGTTTACCAAAACTGCCCTCATATTAGAAATGCAACTCTATTTTGACAAATATTTGACTGCCCTCATCCATCTCCCTGCAGCCACATATTTATTTTCACATCTCTTCTTTTTTCCTTTCTATTTTTGTTGATTTTTATCTTTTTCCTTGTTTTAATAATTGTCAAACCCACTTCGTTACACATCTAACTTATATGCAAATTGAATCTATTACCAAAAATACCCTTCTATAATATACCCTAGGAACAATATTCAATATGTCTCTTTCTTACATCCCAAAACTACCTGTCGAGTATGACAACTCTATGGAGTTAGGCGGGAAGCTCATCAAAAGAGTAATGCATGAGGTTAATGCTCCGCGTATTTTTTGATAGGGTGGCGGCACACCAAGTACTCAATTAAGGATGCCCTTCTTTTTGTTCTTTTCCTTTCTAGGGACAATACTATTCTAAGTATTATATTATTACATATCCCTTGATTTTTTTTGAGTAGGAAACAATTAGCCAAAAAACGCAGATCAGCTTAGGACATCCTTATAGATGAGGATACAAAGTCCAAAGTGAGTCTGAATTTGATTAACACTATACGAATGGCGTAGAAAAGCAATCAAATCAACCGCTTTATTATAGTCGCGAGGCGCATGTTGAATTTGGATTGCCTTACAAGACTACAGAAGTGCCAAAGTATCAGTGATACGAAGTCCAGAGTGATTCTGAATTTTATTGACACTATACGAATAGTCAAATCAACCGCTTTATTACAGCCGCGATGCACATGTTGGATTCAACTTGCCTTAATAGACTACAAAAGTGCCAAAGTATTAGTGATAGTCATCTTGATTTCCCAAGAATAGGACTTATTTCCTTTTAAAGTATTATAACAATGAGATTGTCGTCTTCTAATTGAATGTTTTTCAAGATTTTCTTTTGTTTAGATTACATTTTCCATAATAGCACAAGTTGTTCCTCCACCACGTAGCATGATAACTGCTACGTGTAACATTCATGAACTGCTTGCTCCTCACTTCCTAATCATATACAAACGATGTTACGCATACAAATGGACCACTTTCTATAATTAGCCCATGAGAAACTCATGTAATGATCAAGGATCTCTTTGCCCAACGTCTACACCTTTATTAACAAACTTGTATGAAATTAGTTAGTATTAATTACATCAAGTAAAATTTAAAGCTTAATGAATAGTCTAGGTATTACAACTAATGTTCCTAAAGCACATATGAAATATACAATTCTCAATATTCAAAAACATCATTAACACTACAAAAAAGATTGCATATAGCAATGGCTTTTGCAACAAAATTAGCAATACTAAGTCGTCACTAAATAAACTAGCAACAAACGAAAATTGTGTTGGCATATGGAGTGCGACTATTAGCAACAAGCTATAGTTGCATTTTTGGCAATAAATCAACATGTTATTGTTGTGTTTGTTCCTAATATTGAACATGTAAAAGTAGATTATGAATTCTTTTTCGGAAGAGTTTATCACCAACACACACAAACTCGGCAACAATTATTTACATCGTTGAGTTTGTGATTGAGTTTGTATCTAATTTTGTGGGTTTGATTATACCCGAGTATGTGGTTGTGGTTGTGGTTGTAGTTGTAGTTGTAGTCTAGTTTGTTAATAAAAAAAAGTAGCTAATATCGGTACTAAGTATGTCGCTATGTTTGTCGCTAAGTGTGTTGGCAAGATTAGGAGAAAATGTTGCTAACCTTGTTGTTGCTCTTGTCATTATGATTGTGCAATTTATATCTATGACCATTAAGTTTGTCACTATACTTGTTGTTATGTTTGTGGCCTAGTTAGTGACAAATTAAGCCGCCAAGCTTGTAGATAATTATACCACTATCCTTATATTTATATATGACACTAAGTTTGTAAGGGAGTATGTTAGCAAGTATGTTTATAACTAAATCCGTGTGACTTAATTTTGTGATAAATTTCATCATTGAATTCATTACTAAGTTTGATTAGTAAAGTTTTAGCTTAATTCTTTACTAAATTCGTTGCTAGGTTTGTAGAGGTAATTAACATTTTCACATTAAATTAATATTCACCACCTTTTGAGAAAGGAAATTAGCACAACTCCCATAGTCAATTATGACACTTAAAGAGACGTCGTTGACCAAGCAACGGGTGTGTAACGATTGTTCCTGTTGGGTAGTCTTGACGGCCTCCTTTACGCTCAAGGCACACCTAGTCACAAGTGTGAGTTTGGACCATGGCTATCCAGGGGCGCGCAATATTCTTCTTTGGCGGCATCGGTAGGCTCGACCTCTTTCTCCTCATCCAAGCTCTCATAAGCTTCTCCTTGCACTAAAAAGATGACTTTCCGTTGGTTTCAACAATTCTTCATCATATGGCCTCCACCACCACATTTATATCATTCAATCTTGCAAGTGCGTTCACCCCTCGACGCGGTGTTGCGCTCTTGGTTGGCACTCGACGCTGGCGATCTAGACTCGATTTTTAGTGTACCACCTGACTTAGATTGTGACAAGGAAGGAGTAGATCGGTTAGTACCAAAACCGGATTGAGAAGGGTTAGAAACATACCTCGAAGACGACCAAGTCGTCTTGTTGCGCAACTCTTGTTTGTGGATTTGCATTGCCGTATGAAAAAGAGAGCCAAGATTTTGTGTTTAGCCTACATAAAAAAACTTCTAGTTAGCTACATAAAAACATCGGCTGAAATTAAAAAAAACTGTTCGGTTTTCACAAAAAAATTTGTTTTGTGTTTGATCATTTTCATGCAATTGTTGATTGAATGGCTTGTATCGCAAGTTGCTTAATTCTAACACCACATTTTGTGTTTAGCCTTAAGCCGCCCTCTCGGAATAGCCATATTAGCCTTGACCTTGCGTGTTCAATTGTTTGGATGCTTATATTGATAGTGAGTCGTTATACCATTGGTTCGCTTTTATTCTCTCCTTGTCATGTCTCATACAGGATTCCACTGAAGATGCTTTTTTGAGTATGATGACCCTGAGGCGTTTTTGGAATGGGCATATTACATGGCCGTCTACTTTGGCTAACGAGACTACAACAAATTTGAGCGATGTGACATCTCCATTGGTTACTTCGCCGGCTAAGCTCGTGATTGGTTTGAACGAGTTGAAGATGATCAATGGTCTAGGCAATGCCGACCCATTGAGACTTGGTCACATCTTTTGTTCCACATGGCTTGACATTTTGCTCTACATGTTGATGCACAATCATTCTCGGAGCATATCATGATGCTCATGGCCAAACAGAGAGAGGTTCATAGGTTCGGCACGGTGATCGCTCCAAAGAGAGCACCCTTGGACAAGAGTCGCATGCACAAGCCTTGGCCTATTGAGGACCAGCTTGCCGTGTTGGAGCGCCAGGTCGCCGAGTTATTGGCATGCGCTAAGACCGTGACGACCCTCGAGTCCCTACCTGAGTCCGCACGTGCCGATCCTCGACTCCTTACCTGAGTTCGCTTTGGCACCACATTTGATTCCAGCGCCGAAGTGCATTAAGGCCACTGAAAATGCACCGCAATCGCTACCAGAACCGGCACCTTCCTTTTACTTGTCTGCGATGCCGAATTAGCCACTTCCCATGCCCTTACCTTTGTTGTCTGACGACGAGTCCGAGATCCACTTTGACCCTACATCAACACCATACATACTGATTTTTTAGAAGACAAAGGTCGATGACATGTTCCACGTTATTGCTGATTCGGTTGCCCTTCTCCACACCACCTCGAAGCGAGGATGCTTCGAATCTAGGAGGAGAATGATGTGACCCTGCCTATGGCCAAACCTTATTCCGATTGGTCCAAGGCGCCCGAGACCATGGTGTCTCCCTTGGATTAGGACTTATTCATATCTTATGGATTTGTCTATTTTAGCATATTTCTATGCACGTCTTTCCCGTTTTGGTTGTTGCTATTTTTAGTATTATCTATTTATGGTTTTTGGGCTTTGGACATTGAGCCTTTGCTCGCATGCAAACCCTAGTCCATTAGCCCATTTCTAGTTAGGGTTTTGGGAGCCACCTCTTTGTAAGGGGCTCTCAAACTCATTTGTTAGTTACGCATAAAATAGATAATGAAATTCTGTCGAATTGAATCCAGACTTTGGTTCTTGTGCGTCACAATCTTCCAACCTCTTCCTCTAGATCGATTTCTCCCTTGAATTCGATCAACTCTTATCTCTTTATACTTCTCATCCTCTTTCTCAAAACAACCTCAAATCTTCATTTTTGCTTTCGCTTTCACAAGTTGAGACACAATACGCTTTCCAAAGACAAGATCCTTCGACGTTCTCAAAACCATCGGAGACGGGTTTGCATTTGTCACCAAGGGATGGAGCAACATCATGGAATCAATATTCAAATCCAGCCCTTCTCCGGCATATTAGGAGTCGATGCCTAACTTGATTGTCTAGCTAAGACCGAGTCAATGTTTGACGACTACCGTTATGAAGATGAGAGCCGAGTTGCCATTGCCACCATCCACTTCACTGACTTTGCCTACAAATGGTGGTTGAAAGTTAAGGTGACGAGACTGCGTCAGGGTGACCAACCGATTCGAACTTGGCCAGGGCTTAAGCAAGTCCTTGAAGAGAGATTTGTACCACTTGACTATGTAGAGAGGACTCATTCCAAGTTAGAGCAACTATGCCAAGGCACTCGGACTCCCATTGAGTACTGCCATGAGCTTTGTACACTCATTTTTCGGTCTGGAATTCAATTCCCCGGCGAGTATGTGATCTTTAAATTTATTCATGGCTTGAGTTCCGAACTAAAGCACATGTGAGTATGCAACATTTTTCTAGGGGAACCGAGATTGAGTAAGTATTGCACTTTACTGACCATATTTACAAGAATCTTCCTAAAAGGCGTCAACCGTGTTCCACCCGAATCCGTGGTCCACTAATTTGACCACCCCTGCCCCAAGTCGGCCTAGGAGGCCCAAATTTAGGTGAGAAACAACCAGCCCGCAACCCAAGAAAGATGTGCTACCATGACTCAAGCAAGAGGGAGAAACCCGAGCGGGAGACTTCAAGTGTTTCAAGTGTCTCGAGCAAGTTCATTACGCCCAAGATTGTCCTAACCAAAGAAATTGGAGGTAGCATGGACACTTCAAAAGAAGGGAATGAAGATGGCTATTTGAGATAGCATGGACACTTCCAAAGAAATTCTCTTAGCAAAGCCTAAGGAAGTTGTCCATGCTCTCAAGGGAAGTAACATTTGTCTTTTCACTTGATTATCATGATTTGGCATATTGGCTTAAGTATTTCCATTCATGGAATAGCTTTGTCAAATACCTTGTAAATAGAACAAAAAACAAAAGTGGCATAGCTTGTGCTTGCATTTTGTCATATCATGTTAAACTTGGGAAGGATGTTCTTAACTTGTCTCGTTTCATAAGCCGGCTAGATTCGAGGACGAATCCCTTTCAAGGGAGGGAGAATGATGTGATTCCTTTGCATAATGTTCAAAACGATCTCGATTCCGACACTGAGGATGGCATGATGGTCGCCAGTCGTCATGGACGCGCCAAATACTAGAGATGTTGAGTGAATTCCATCAAGCACTTCTGAAGTTTCTTTGAACTACCTATTGGGAGAGTCTTCAATTGATCAAACGAAGATCATGGACACCAAGAACGCCGAGCAAAGTGGTGCAAAGTGGTGAGCAGCCATGTGAGCGTCGAGAGAGCCCTTTGGACGATACTAACGCGACGCCTAGGAAGGTGGCCGATACTCGACCATATTTGGGTCGAATTACTAGGGAAAGAGCTTGTGCCTTGCATGAGGAATCAAATCAGGTTTAATGACTCTTGGTGTGCCGAGCACAAATGCTTTGGAAGTTTGGAGCTTCTTGTTGGTCCATGGCGCGACCGCGTCGTGACATCCTTGTGAGCATGTTGTCTTGAAGGCCATGTGTGTGTGTGGTATGTTTATGTTGTAAGGGAATTTTAATAACATTTGGAAACCTTGAGTTAGTTGGTGGAAAATGCTTTGTCTTTAATGTCGATTTTGTCCTTGTTTTGTTTAAGACCCAGGGTGGAAGATCCGGTGAGTAATATATCTTAGGGATAAGATATCTATCATATTTAATTAAGGTAGTTAGGATCTTATGCTAACAACCCTAATCCACCTCTTATGACACCCTTGTGTTGCTTACCACCACGAGACGTGATAGCTCGCATTTAGGTAGTGTTTAGGATGCATATTTATGTTTAATTTTCATGGTTTTAGCTTAGTTTAGCTTAGTTTCTAGGTTTTTAGGTTTTCTAGGAAATTCGGGTTTTGCGCTTGTTTTGTTCGGTTTTGCAGATCTTTAGGTAAACAAGCATGGACGGGATGGATCTTAGATGATTGTGGAGGATCAAGATGAGGCTTAAAGTGGTGCAAGTGAAGATTGGAAGAGCTAAGGCCCAAGAGCTTGAGGGTTAAAAACGCTTAAACTCGGGTCATGCATTGGAGTCTTATTTTGACACATTTATCTTGCAATGCTTGGTTTGGGAGCTATAGTGCTCGGATGAAGCTGAATTGGGTATCACTGGAAAGCTAACGCGAAGAGCTACAATTCATATTTTTACTCCGAGTCCAAATTCCAACTCGAAGGGGGTCATAACAACCTCTGAAGTGTCACTAGAGTTGCTGTCGCCTGAGCGCGGGCAGAACCAATGAGAGCGCGACCGCGCTCTGGGGAGTACCAAACCGCGCTCTGACGCGTTTGTGCGACGCTGACTTGGGCTTCGGGTGATCTTATGGGCCGACTCTAATATTTCTTTTAGATATTTTTAGCTTGATATAAATACTTTCCTTAGATTTATTATTGGAATATGCTATCTTTTGGAGTTTATGCAATTTGGAGATTTTGTGGGAGACAAACCCTAGTTTTTGCAATTGAAGATCAATTGGACTTTTGTAAGTTTGATTTCTCTTTAATGTCGATTTCTAGCTAAATCTCTCATGTCCAACTAGTTAGTTGAAGTTGTGTGCATGATTGTTTGTGAGATTTGAGTTATTTTAGTTTGCCTTGACTAGATTGAATCTCTCCGTGCTTAATTGATTAAATTCGCTTAGGATTATAATAGATTGGCCACCTATTCTACTTCTAGGTTGAATTACAACTAGAATAATTAAATAGACGGTGGAATTTGATTATTCATGGATGAATCCTTTGATTAAACTTAAAGACGGTGTATATTAAGGTTAATCAAAGGCGGAGAATTTAATCACAAGATTTCGTGAATAGACGGTGGAATTCATGAATATTGTTTCCCATGAATGCTTTGAACTTAATTGCATGATCAACTTGACATAGAAGGTTTTCTAGGTTAATTGGTTAAAAGGTTGTTAAAGACGGTGTATATTAACAACCACAATAAGCTTGAATTCATAAATTCACAATAGATTAGTCAAGGGAAATTGAAATAAGGATAATCGATGATCAAAACTCATGTATGCAATGGATACGAAATTAGTTGGACGTTTTTCTCCATATTAGAATCTCAATTTACTTTACTTGCTTTGATTAATTAGTTTAATTACTTAGATTTTAGTTTACAACCATAAAACTTCCCTTTTCTGCTTAGTAATATTAAATAAATACGAATAATCTGAGTCCTTGTGGGTTCGACCCTTGCTTCCACTATACTTAGGTTAGGAAGTTAGGTATTTCTTTGACAGTGCTTTTACAGCGACATAAAAGTGATTGTCAAGACGCCGACCAGCATGGCCATCGTCGGCCATTGATCCTACCATCACTCTCACTCAAAATTTATCAATTACAAAAAAATGATGATTGTAATGATATGAAGGCGTGTTTTCAAAAATTTTAAATTTTAAAAATTAATGGATGAATTAAATTCATACAAAAATAATCACCTTTAGTATAAAAAGATATGAAATTCTTAGGTTCTGTTTGTCATTTGATTTAAAAACTAGTTAAAGTTAATAAATTAGTTAAAGTGAAAAAACTAGTTTAAAATTGGGATTAAAAATCAATTAAAATAATAAACTGTGTTTGTTAGCTTCATTTGGTTTTTTTGTCTGAATACTACCTTAAATTTAACAAATTCTTCTCCCCAACTAACTTCTCTTTCTCTCCACTACTTTCTCTGTCATCTTTTTAGGCATAATTTTCCTTTTTTTTTCTTTTTATTTATCCAATAAACTAGCATAATCGGATGTGTTTGTCAAACTTAATAAACTAGTAATAAAACCTGAACTAGTTTAAAAAAAAATCATACACTACGTTTGTCTTGCATAAATAAACTAGTAATTGGTTAATAAACTAGCTTAAATGATAATCTAAAAAAATTAGCTTATCACCTAGTTTATGGTAATTTATTTGGATAAATAAAAATAAAATAAAATTTCTACCTAAAAAAATGAGAGAGAAAGTAGTGGAGAGGAGAGAGAAGGTAGTGGGGGAGAAGAATTTTTTAAAATCAAACGTAGGTTACAAAAAAAACTAGATTATGCTAACAAACACAATTTATTGTTTCAATTAATTTTTTATCCAATTTTTTAACTAGTTTTTTCACTTAAACTGATTTATTAATTTTAACTACTTTTTAAATCAAATGACAAACACAGCCGATAAGCTACTTTTTTTTAGCTTATCATTTAAACTAGTTTATTAGCCAATTACTAGTTTATTTATGCAAGACAAACCAAGTTTATGAATTTTTTTAAACTAGTTCAAGTTTATTATTTTCTACCAAAAAAAATTAACTAGTTTATTAAGTTTGACAAACACAACCTTAAATTCTAGTTTGAATCAATGTATACTATTGTTAGTGCATAAAAATTCCGTCTTTAATGCACAAATTGAATGCTCCTTCTTCCTCTTCCGTTTTCAACTGCCTCTTAACCCGTAACTTACAAAACAATGGACACAGGGGGCGGGGACCCTCTAATCCACCTCTGATGCCTAAGTCAAAAGAGTCGTTTTCGATTGAGCGTCGTGGAATAAACAAGAAAGCTAGAGAATCAGCGAGTATGAATCTCCTTGAACAATCAAGCTAAGCGAATATTAGCCTGTTCAATATGCTTGCAATATATTATGATATGTTTTCTCTACACGACGAAGATGTGTATTTATAATGGAAGAATGAGAGCCAAGGGGGCCGAAATTTCTATCTTCAAGGGCCGACCAACTACCTTAAAGCCCAAGCAAGCAATATCTTATCCCCCTCTCCAAGCAAAATTCTATCTTTTAATAAAGATAAAATCTTCCGTTAATTTGCATAACCACCATATTTAATTTAATAAGAAAATACGAAAAGATAATAAATACGTAACAAATAAAAATATCTTTATGGCGATAGATATGAAAATAATTATGGTAGTTATTTTTACCCGCTCACAACTATATAAAATCAAATATTTTATCACATACAAGAAATCTTATCTCTTGCATAAATTCATACAAATTGATATTAGGGGACTATTTTTTTTTTATTTTTGAGTATATGTTTTGGCTAAAAGTTCACAACTTTATGCATCCAATCAATTAAAATTACAATTTTAATCATACAAATTAATTCATACATCAATTTTACATGAATTGAATCAAAATCAACACGATATATGCATGGTCAAATCAATTTACGCAAGAGGCTCTAATACCACTATAGGGTTTAGATGCTATGAGCGAAATTTCAGAAAACAATTTTCTAACATCTAATTTAGGATCTCATGCATAAATTAATATGAAGCATATATGAGAAAGAAGTGTACCTTAGTGTACAAGTAATTGATTCAAGATCAATTTGGAGAAGAGAGACTCAATTGCAACTTCGCTAATTGGTCCACCCAAGCATAGTACTAGGGCCGGCCAAACCACACACACGAGAGAGAGAGAGAGAGAGAGAGAGAGAGAGAGAGAGAGAGAGAGAGAGAGAGAGAGAGAAATGGTCTTGCATATAATAGCCTTTCTATGTCCCTTATTTTAATATGTGCTCAAACCAAAATATTTTATCTTTCCATATATATATAGAGTCACGCTCGGATGGATACTATTGCTACAATGAAAAATGTGAGCAATTTTGGAGCGTCCGATCATCAACATGAACGACCCAAATTATAACGTTATTTTTCAATAAAAAAGAAAAGAAATGGGGGCTGATTTTTTTAGATGGCACGGAGGGTAATTATAGTGTAATTTCACGTGTGGGACAAAAATACCATCAACCTCTGACCTAAACGCCTCTCTCTCTCTCTCTCTCTCTCTCTCTCTCTCTCTCTCTCTCTCTCTCTCTCTCTCTACTTAGATCTGATTTTCTCCATAGCCAAAACCTCTTTAGAGAAGAAAGTTCTCTAGATCCAACACCAAAATGACACCATTAATTCAAAATTTCATCTTCTAGCTTATATAAAGTCAACAATTTTGCTTCATAAATTGGATTTCAGTTCATAGAATCCATGGAGAAACCACCACAAAAAGGTATGTATAAATAAATTTTCTAGGGTTTGATTTCGATTTTTGAGGGTTCTAAGATTTGTTTTTGTGTATTAGAAATGTTTATTGATCTTTAATGGGTGTTTATGGTTGATTTGATGGGTTTTTGTATTTAATTGTGTTTACTGTTTAGGCTCAAAATTTCTCAATCGGGTTCGCGTTATCTGATTTTATGGTTCAAAATATATAATTTATAGGTTCAAAATATTGAGTATGTAGGTTCATAGTCAAACTGAACTTGTCTTGTTGTGATAGGGGTAGTTGCATTCATTCCCACCATGGAATTTCATGAGTAGTTCTCGCATGATTTGTTACTTGTTTGCGTCAATTTTGTTTTTTAATAGGGGGTGAGCCCGAAAACAATGAAACATGACCCTTATTTTCTTCAATGTTGATTTGGAGGGGGCAAGGCATTTGCACATCTTTGTTCCTTTTTTTTTGAAAAACATTGGCACTTAATTGACAATCACTTGTATAAATCTTTATAGTTAATACTTCCAATTAGTCTTGGAGAATATTAAATTGATTATATGTTGCCACTGTTGAAGTTGTCTAAAATAGTCTTCTTGGGAGAAATCCCAATGTAATTTAGTGTATATCTTGTTGTATCAGTGGAAAATGTGCATTTGACACTTGAGAACATAAATTGGGTCGAAATCAACAAAAGAAAAGGTGAACCAATGAACCAAATTAGAAGAAGCAAAGATGCAACATTGAAAAGATTCGATCGAAATAGGTGAATGAAACCCCAAATTGAATAGGAAGAAGAAGAACCCGTACAGGCTGCAGCTTGTGTTTTAATTTAATGGGTGAAAGACGAAAATGCCCCTCCGTGTATATAAAATCAATTAACGTGTGTACACATCTGAGCCATTAAAATACATTGATCGAACGGCTCACACGTGCTCGTATAAAGCACTATAGCGAGTTTATGCACATGATCGTGAGTCTATATATATTTATATATATAGGGGAGGGTTCAAGAGAAACGGGAGTTATAGTGAAACGAGGGAACTGATTAGGAGCGTTAGATTTGGGTTAATTAGCGATTAGGATTTAAGGACTACAATAGCTAATGTAGACTTTTTTTATAAAATACAATCCCGAATTGATTTAATTAGGAAAAAATAAAAAAATCACCCCATATGCGAGATTAAAGGGATACAGATATGGAAAAAATAAATGTGAATATTGGCTGGTAGTTACCAAAAAGAAGAACCTAATATGTACGAATTTATGTTTTAAAAAAAATCAAAATGGAAGTTCCTAAATTTAAGGAATTGTGTAAATTAAAAAATGGAATATTCTAAATTAATTTTAGAAAATAACTAGCCAATATTTATCAATATGGAAGTTCCTATATTTAAGGAACCGTGCTAACTAAAAAAATTGCAAACTTATTCTCGGATATTTTCCGTGTAGTATATTTGAGTTCACATCTGAATATGTTAGTTTAAATTTTAAACAAAGCAATATGTGTAACCGAATATTAAGAACACATTCTTGAATATGTCATTGTATTATTAAGGAGATTTGCAATCTGAATATGTTAGTTTAAATTTTGAACAAAGCAATTTTGTTCCTAAATTAACGATATTTGCAATTTGTAACTAGGTAATTTTTAGTTTCAAATTTGATTTCCAAAATTAAATAAGCTTATTTTTTTGCTACACACATTATCGAATACACAAGTTTATATTTAGAACATAATAGGTTAAGTACTCGAATATGCTTAACACATTATCGAATGTGTCTTTGTATTACTAATGTGATAATTTGATGGAATATGTGAGTTTACATATTGAACATACTATGTTTTGTGCTCGAATATACATATCACATTCTCGAATATGTCGATGTAGTACTAATGTGATAATTAATTTGAATGAATATGTGATTTTACGTATTAAACATACTAGGTTCTAAACTCGAATATGCATAACACATTCTCGAATATGTCGTTGTATGATACCCTTGTTTATATTTGAATATGTTCTATTAAATATTGAACAAACCAATATGCAAAAACGAATATAATAACATATTCTCGAATATGTCGTTGTATGATACCCATGTTTTTTCGAAAATGTAACTGAATATACATAACATATTTTCGAATATGTAGTTGTAGAAGTCATATATAATTGTAATTACATTTGAATATTTGAGTACAAATCTTGAACATACAAACTATTCAATCAAAAATGAAGTATACAATCTTGAACATGCTTATAATATATTTAAATATTAAGTTTACAAACTAAAAGTGTATACAAAATAATAAGAATATGAAGTTCAATAATCGAACAGAAGCACCAAATCGACCATTTTTGTTGGCTTTACTCGATCTTCTTTGTCTTTGAGTGGTTGGAGGATTTAAATACTGGTCCTGAAAATAAAAAGATTATGTGAAGATTGGATGTGCGAATTTAAATTTGCGAAAACGATTTAAAGTTGAGAAGAATGTAAAATTCAATGTGCGATAATCGAAATCCATGTGAAGAATTTGAGAAAGCTTACAATGGAGTTGAATGAGGATTACAAATTGTGAAATCAACTTGATGACATCGCTTCAAAGCCGCCGAATTCGTCATCGTTGCACTATGTGTTTGTTGTCGACGCTGATACGGCACAACCTAATTCTTATCGTTGTCATCCACAACAAGGCCTAATTCTCAGCATCGTCGTCGTCATCGTCATGAACGATCTGGTTGCAATGGAGCGTATAAAAACAATGGTTCATATTTTTCACAAATAGAGAGATATGGAGAGAGAGAGAGAGAGTGGAACAAATCAAATTCCATAAATTACGTAAATTTCTTAATTTAGATGAAATCCCATGCTTCTCACCCATTTAACCTCTTTTTTTTTAATCCTGACCATTTAATTTATCAAATCTAGCGGATCAGATTTATTCCTTGGTTTTTCTTAGGCTTGTCAATCGGTTGAAACAAATCGGGTTCGGGTCGGGTTGTTTCGTTTCGGATCAATTCAGATTCAGATCTATTGTGACAAATCAGATATGCCCGGGTCGGGTCGGGTCGGTTCGAATATTAATTTTATCGGATTAAGTCGAAGTATCGGGTCAAGTTCGGTTGGTTATTTCGGATTTCGGTTGGGTCGGATTTTGGTCTAGTTCAGATCTTGGTCTAAATAAGATCTCGGTTAAATCGGGTTGTAATTTGATTGATTTTCTATTAAATCAAATTTTAATTGAATGAGTATCAAGTTTTAGTGGTACAATATATTTCGGATTAAGTTTTAATTCTTAAGTCTTAAAGTTTCATGTAACATTTAAAACATAAAAACAAAATTAAAATGACTATCTATATTTATTAAATAGTTATAGCATAATGCTAATATGTTATATTGATAAAAGGGGTTGATAAAGTAAATTATTGATAAAACTATCTTTAAGTGCGTTAAATTAATTAGATAAAAACATATATCAATATATTAATTATTTTAAAAAAATATTTATAATAATCTAAAAAAAAAGTGTCAAACTAAAAAATTTGTGGACTTTGTTTAGTTTTTAGAAGTAACATATATACTCGTACCATGTACGGATTTGGTTTAATATGTAAGTGATATATTTTAAAATAAATTAGTTGAACAATAATGATTGTTATAATTTCTTATGTGAATATGAATAAAAACCGTCGATTGTTTTAATGCGATACTTAATGTTTTTCATTTTGTCAAAAAAATTCAAGAGTAGCATATAACTAATTAAGCAAATACATTTAACATAAGTTAAATACTAAAATTAAGAAGATTGATTTATATTAATTATCGTTTTAAGATGATTATTATCAAATGATTTCGGGTCGGTTAATCTTCAGTTTTCATATAATTTCGGGTCAATTGATTTTGAGTTTTCAAATGGTTTCGGGTCGGTTCATTTCAATTTCGGGTCAATATCAACTTAATCCAATCAGATATACTCGGATTTGGTTCATTTTCGGATTCGGTTCGTTTTTAGGATCGGGTTGAACCGGTTTGGGTCGGGTCGGTATCGGATATATATATTTGTTTGTTCTTTTCGGTGTCGGTCGGTTGTCGGATCGGACGGGTCAGGTCGGATTTCTCGGATCGGTTCAAGTTTTGACAAGCCTAGTTTTTCTAGAAGAAGGGGTTTCTCTAGAACCCTTTACTATATATATATACTAGAAGTGATGCCCGTGCTACACACGGATTAAAAAATTATTTTAAAATTTAATTTAATATTTTTAATCTAATAAGTCTATAATATTGATAATATTGTTATATAAGTTAGCTTGGAGGTTTGCAAATATTTTTTTGAAACTCACATTAAATATCACACATTGTTTGCAATTAAATAACAAAAATTATAACATTGCATGTTGATATCATAGATATTATATGTTCATTATAGACAAATAGCTAGATACATAGATTTAATGAAGTTCTTAAATAATTTTTTAATTATGAAATATCACATTGGTTTCTTATGTAAAATGAGTGTTGATTTAATTATTAGAGATTTGAGGATGTGAATAGTTTTTTCAAAGTAATGGACTCTTTAAAAAAATTATGAGTTGAATATATTTTTAAATGTGGAAATTAATATATTTATTTAGTGTGGATGTTACAATTATTTAGTGTGGGTGTTACATTTTTTGCCATTATTGTCTTTTTACTTAATGTCTAGTTAATTATCAATTTTGACCATAGAATTGGACATTTATATCATTGAAGTTTATATATCTCATATCCTCAATTTAAATTAAAACTTTATAAATAAAATCAGACTTGTTTCATACATTGATACACATGACAATTTTATTTCTTTGTATTGGTTATTTGTTGTTTAGTTTTATAATTAAGCATATTGTTTTTAATACTGAGAATTCTTTATCATGAACGTAATATAAAATTATAAAGAAATAATAGAAATGATGACATATTGTTTTTAATATTATTTTTGTTTCGTACTGAAAATTATAAAGATCTAAGATTATAACTAAGCCTATGAGTATGAGCATAATATAAAAATGAAGAAATAATAGAAAAGATGAAGAAAATTCTAATTACATTCTCCAACACCAAAAATTGTATTCCTTATAAGGCGAGAGAACCACTAAAGCAAAAAAATTCATAAATAACAATAAAAAGAGATACTTCAAAAATGTTAATTCTACAAATAAAAATTATCACTACAATAATATATAATGCATCTAGCCACTTTGAATAGATAAATGTGAGATAAGGGCAATATCAAAAATTATGCTAAATATCATATAAAATGAGAAAGAGGCAAGAACTATTTGTTATTAATATAAAATAAAATATAAATAGTTAATAAATAATTCTTCATATTCCTTGTAACTCATATTAATTATTTGAAATCCATTCAAGAAATATTTAGCATGGTTTACCCGTCTTTTTAATGATGAATAAAAAATACATCAACAAAAATCTATAAGAACTTATATATATATATTAGCGCTCATATAAAAATGAAGATAATAATAGTATAATGATATAGGAGAAGAACATACTCACATAATACACAAATGCAACCCTATTATCAAACACGAACTACAAAGTGAAAAATAAGATGGATGGAAGAAAGTCTTGGTTACCTTCTTCAACACTATTATTTGTAATATTTGGGAGGAAAAGAATTATCTTCACCATAAAGTAATTCATCACGGAATGAATATAGAGGCAGAATCACCAATTATACTATATATGGTGACGGTGATACGAAATGAGGAAGGGACAACACCTATTTATGCTAAATATATAAAAAGAAGAGGTGCATGATTCTTTGTGTTGTTACAAATTAAATTAAATCAATAAATATTTAGCACTAAATGTTTTTATTACAATAATTACTTTTTGTGGCAGTAATTTATTGGATAGGTCTTTTCATATTCTTAACCGATTCATATCAAGAGTTGTAGGTTTCATCTCCTTTTCTTCTTATATTTAATTGATCGTGATGACTTGTCAAAGGCAATAAATTGGTCAAAATTTATGTTTCCTTCGTATAAGAGATAAAAATGTTAGTACTAAAATAAGAGTTAAGATGTGTCTATTAAGATTATATGTGAGATATTTTATTCACAATGAAAACAATTGAAATGTCACTTATTTTCAATAATTTGTGATATTTAGTAAAAATATAAATGATAAATAAGACATTGATTGTTTAAAAATCCTTAATTTGGAGATAATAAAAAATATTATTTATTCCATACAGAAAACAAAAAGAAATAGACTTTGAAATTCCAATGGTTGAAATGTAGGATGCTCTTATTTGGGTGTTTAAAATTACCATGGTCAATTTGATTTAGACGTTTAATCGGTAGTCTATAACGGAGGTATTATTATTATTATTATTATTATTATTATTATTATTATTATTATTATTATTATTATAGAGGTATTGAAAAAGTCATATCATTATGAAATATAAGGAAGATTATAATTTGTAGACTCAGCTGTTAGGCTTGTTACACATTCTCTAAATCCAACCGTTTAGAATTTATGCATTTACAAAAGTAATTTAACTGCTAATTCTTCGAAAGTTTTATACGTACATTACATAGTAGACAAATATTTTTTTTGCACAAAAAAGAAAGATAGATGAACATGTAAAATGAAACGTAGAATGAGTATTTAAAATATAAAAAATTCATTTAGAATATAATCAATTATAATATCTCACTAAATTTTATAAAACATCTTATTAATAAGTATATGGATGTTTACAATGATATTATAAAAAAACCTTATTTTTTGTATGAGCATTTATTGTCAAATTATTTAAATTTATAGGATTATTATAGAAGATAGAAGATTGTATTATTTTAGTTTGGATTTAGATAAAATGTCATTTGGATTGAAATAAAATGACACATTAAATACATTGGCATTGATTGTCAAAAAAACTTTTCTTATTATATTATAGATTATCACTAATAATAACTATTATTATTACTTGATCAATAAGTCATTCTCGTAATATGTGTATATGTAGGCCTCCTAGATTCACTATGGGCCTTGAATTACTTTTGATCTAGCCCGATTATTCTATAGTGTGTGACGAGGACCCAAATAAAATAGCAATGTGCTCATTTCAATTTTATCTCATAGTTGACTTGTTACAAAACGCTAAAACTACATATATTACTCTTTCAACAAGAGTGTGCGTCTAGGGGTTACAAACCCAAAGAGCTAAACACCTTAAAACGGTGTATTTTTCAAACTATCTAAGACTTAACTCACGTATAGCCTAATACAAGTTACAACACAAAAAATACAGTGGAAGTTATTCTATTATACATGACCCACCCGTCTAAATGCAATTGACAAGTTGCTAACTTGCTATGGTGGGAAATACTTGAATTTCAAGCCCTATATTAGTTAATTATATGTGGAATCTTCCCTAGCCTTAAACTAATGGATTCTCTCCAAGTACAAAGGGTGTGTGCGTGTTAGCCTGACGTTGGACTGACTAATTGTTAGTTGTATACTTACATTTTCATTTGATATTAATTAACTCAATCATCGAGGACTTTGCCAGCTGATCATCCCAAATTAGGGGAAAAAATGAAAACCCAAATTATCCCACGTCTGCACCTACCACTTGTTCCAAACTGTCCACAGCGCGATACTTTCACACATCACTTTTGTGAACATTTCATAAATTATTGAGATTGCAATTTGCGTGATAAGAGATTAGTAGACTTTTGATGAATAATATATGGATTATGGATGGATTCAACGGCCCTTCTTTATCAATTCAGATCACCAGTTGAGCATTTTTTTTCCTCCATATCTCTCTCTTTCGTAATTAGGCAATTTCGTCATCAGCTCCAAGTTTAATACATAAGGTCATGAGGCTATTCCTTCTATTGCTAATCGGGAAATGAAGCCTCATTGGACTCATTTACTAGACTTATATGTTAAAATCCCACTAGCTATATGAGATAGTTTAATAAACTTCTCGATTATTAGTCGGACACATACAAACTCTTATCTAAATATTCATGGATTAGAAGAAAAGTTGGAGCAGAAAATGAACAGATCATCTTGTAAATGAGATAAGTAGACATTCTTTTCAACCTATATTTTATTGGTATGATGAATCTAGTCTGCCAACAAGATGATAAGAATTTTTGTTTAGAGGGAAGAATTAAGAATCTTATGTATGCCGGCCTATTGAGAGAATAATGGTGGTGTCTTGGTTCATTATGTGCTTAGCTCGGTCCCAATATAATTTCTGAAACATTCATACAAAATCTCATTCTAATAAATATGACATCATATAAAAAAGAAACGGTCAAAGCAACAATAGTAAAGTCTGTCTAACCCTTATAATAAGGTCGAGTTTGAACGCATTGGGTTATGTTTAAATTTGTGACCGACTATATAAAATAAATGGACCCACTTTGTGGGGGATCACATAGCCCTTTTACCCAACTTCTGGGAAGAAGAAGACAAAACAAAATCTAAGAGTTTAAATCAATCAAGTAATCAACTTTTCTTAGTTTAATTAATTCTGAAAAATAACCCATTCTCCCCATCTCAACAGGAAGCTGATGGGAAATTGGCTTTTCTACCTTTATAAGCACCACACAACAAAACACCGCTTTTATGAGAATTTTACACAAAGACCTCAACTCATGTTTACTTCGTTGTACAAAAGTATCAACTCAACTCTGAACAGATCAGATCATACACGTACAGCAGAAATATCTATGAACCGACCTATATGATGGCCTGTTCTATTTTTTTCTAACTCTTCTGCATGCATAAACAATGAATTTGGAATGATCTTGATTGCTTTAAACTATAAAATCTGACACGTTTGTAGCTTTCTGAGTTTCTGTCATGGGTTTGGATTCACTTGCTTTATTAGTTAATTCTTGAATTGAATTCATTCCCTTACTTTCACATGGACATAAAAAAGAGACGACTGAATTTTGATCTGACACTCGAATTGAAGTATTGAACACAAGTTGAACTATATTTAACTAATATTGTCATAAAACTGCATTAATTTTGTTTCTCTTTCCTTTTCAAATTACCAAAGGACCCTTGATTCGTGATTTTCCCTAAGCAAGTACTGTACCATGAAAAAGTCAATAAGCTAAGAGGACCAGCTCACAATTAAGGACTCACGTACATCAGTAGATGCCTAGATGGTGAGCTTGCAAACATTTTTTTTAATAATAAGGATTTGTAATTAAGAATCATTCCACCCTTTGAGCTGAATCTAAAGCCAATCTGATTATCTTCACGCAAACCATATCCCTCTCACCCCCACGTTACATGAATTTCTGCAAATTTCTATATATTTTTTCATCTTTTCTGCCTCCTCAAAAGGTGCCAGATGAACATTTTGGCTTACATTACGATATTTATAGATTATTGGCGTCATCAAATAAAAAACCATAGTTTAACCAGGACAAAAAAAAATCCCTTGAATGGTAAGCTCTGAAGAGAGAATTTTATATATAAATAGAAGTATATCCTTTCTCTTCTTCTCCATCAAGGAATCACAAAGGGATCATTCATAGCTTCAAAGATACCCTCCTCTCTTTACAAATAAGAAGGAAGAAGAAGATAAAGAAAGAAATCAATGGCGGCTATTAAAGGTCTCGTTCTGGTTGCGTTTGTGATCTTTGCCATGGCTTCGGGCTGCTATGGAGCCGAAAAGGGTCGCCCCTTCTCTGATCTCAACAACACTTTGGCCGTTTCAGCGACTACAGATGGAAAAGGTAAGCCTAATTTCCAAACATGGGTAATTTGTTAGCCGAAAAGGGTCGTTCCTATAATTGTTCTAAGTTAAAACTGTGTCAATTGTGTAGCTTTGAAAGCAGGAGTGGATTCAATAACAGTAACATGGGGGCTAGCCTCGGGCGTCAGTACATCAGGAACCGAAGACTACAAAACCGTCAAGGTGAAGCTCTGCTACGCACCCGAGAGCCAAGTTGACCGTCCATGGAGGAAAACCGTGCTTGACAACTTAGCCAAGGACAAGACATGTCAGTTTGTCATTCTTACCAAGGATTACACGGCATCCAACACCACGGAAGTCTACACCATCAAAAGGGACATTCCTGGAGCAACTTACTTTATCCGGGCTTATGCGTACGATTCAAGTGACAAGGAGGTGGCCTATGGGCAGACAACCGATGAGAAAAAGGGGACAAACCATTTTACGATTGTGGGGATCACGGGTCGTACTATGTCGATTGATATTGCCTCTGGTGTCTTCTCTGCGTTTTCGATTCTGTCGTTGGTGTACTTCTTCTATATGGAGAAGAAGAAGGGTAAGAAGGCTGAACAGTCTGGTTGAAGAAGATCGAGGTTTGATGGTCAATCAAGGGTTGACATGATGATCTTATATGTTTTGTGCATCTTTCTGAAGGTGCAAGGTGTTGTTATATAGTTGATACTTGGGTTTTGTTTGTACTAATTACTTGATGTGAGAAAAAAAAAAACACATACTTTGCTTGTTTGTTTATTATGCTTAACTCTGATTAAGAGTTTTCAATTATATATGTTTTTTTATTAATATTGTTTTGGATGTTATTGGATTGCTCGGATGTTGGGTTCTGATCTTATATGTTTTGTGCATCTTTCTGAAGGTGCAAGGTGTTGTTAACGTGTTATTTCTTTCTGCTGTATTCTTTGTTTCTAACTTGTTAGAACTGAAATTTTTAATTAGCAAAATTATCAGCAAACCCCTCTTTCGTTAAGACAACAGCTTGCCTCTATAATGAAATGGGGACAATATCATTAATTTTATTAATTATATGGTGATGTACACATAAATACTAGTTCAAAAATATTTCAACAAATTTAATAAACGTGGCCATCACTATGAATGCAACATTACCACAACATACCTCTAAATTCAGCTAACGCAGGTTTGGTAGGTTTTTTAGGGTATTTCTTACCGGATGTATGCAAGAATGCAAATAACAAGTGAATTATTGGCATGAATGACAAGTCATCTTAGTGGAAGAAGTATTCAATTTTTTTAGCATGATGACAGCAGAGCCACTGTTGCCGACAAAACAAGGGATGATGAAAAGGACAATTTGAATGAATCAATTCCACCAAGGATTTCATATCAAGAATGAACATGTTTCAACGTCTGGTTCCTCTCTCTAACCACAACAAAATGATGATTCACATTCACTTGGCCTTTTGTACACCAAAATTTGATCACGATTCTCTCTCTGGTACAATGACTCAAGTGAGAAGCAGAGAAGAAAGAAATAAAGTATTCGAACCACAACACAGCAAATCTGTACAATTATAGCTGAAGTAGAGCAATATCTAAAAGAAAGTATTTTATAAGGCTTCATGAAGTTTCTAGCCGACTTCCACTCAAATCTTCACACTCTATAAGCAAAATGCTTTGCACGTAATGCCTTGAAGAAAACAAGTGAACATCACAATATTTTCAAATCTATGTTTAATTTCTTATATAAGCTCACAGCATATATGTATGTGACTTGGTAAGCTGTTAACCAGGAAACTCCATTTACAATAAGTTGGACTTTTATTGTAAACTATAGACAGTAGTATCAATCTTTGGCATTTAGTTTACATGAGTTATATGCTTGGAAAGAGTAGTATAAAGTAATGACTAACTTGAATTATGCTGTAATTTCCTCAGGAACCAAACACCATCTCAGTGCTGTGCATCCGATCAGTGCCGATAAGTGAAAGCCTGTCCTCGTACACTTCAATGTATCCAAACGCATTAGAATCTGGAGGGCACTCCAGTGCTGCTTCAAAAACTCGGTGGTGGACCCCATGGGAATTAACTGTATAACCGCCTCTGTGATCATGACCAGTCAAACAAGCCCTTACACACTTGTACTTGTGTATTATATCACTAACCTCATCATAATTCCATAGGAGTGCCGAAAATGAACAGGCACTAGGATCCAAAGCAAGATGACAACAAATGACCACTTTCTGTTTCAACCGAGTTGCATCTTGAAGGATGCTATCAAACCATTCTAGTTGTTTTCTGCCAACACCTCCATTAAACTTAAGAAACCTTCTCTCTGGGCCCACAAGTCCATCAGGACTGTTCTTATCAGAGTTCGGATTTTTTTCGTTTAAAAAATTTAAAGCCTCAATTGTGCTGGGATGATCTTGAGGCCAACCAATAGCACTGACATCATAACCATCAAGAACGACAAATCTATAACCAGGAGTTGGTGAAAAGTCATAGTAAGCACAGCCATTGTTATGACTTGATATCTTCAATAAGGGAAGTAAATCCTTACGAGGAAGATTATAGAGGCAGTGATTACCAATCATGTGATAAACGGGGCCATTAAATTTCTCAAACTCAGACACAACCTTCTTTACAGTGTTTAGAGATTGGTCCTTGGGGCAAAATCCATCCACTATGTCCCCAAAATTAATGGCAAAGCTGAGATTTTCAAGACTGTTCCATTTTTGGACGGCTCTCTGCAGCACAAGTATGCTGTGCCTATAATACCTTGGAACTCCCAAGTAAGAACGGCCATTGGGAATATCAGCATATTGGACATCAGAAATAACTCCAAAGGAGAAAAGGGGTTTGCGCACTTGAGCACTAATTTCCAAGACCATTGTGCAAACAAAAGGATTTCCCTACAAGGTAAAAAAAGAGCATTGGCGATGAAGAAAAAAAAGTATCAGATTTAACTCAAGCTGCAGCATGCAAACAAATATAAAATGGAAGCAAATGTTTCTTTAGCTTAGGTGCTACAAGAATCTGTTATTTTAAGTTTTTTGGAGGTTGGGAGACTGTACTTTTATCTGATTAACTACCAGCAACAGTATTTATGTGTGCACTGGAATTGCATAGAATATTGAACAATTATCTTCAATAGTTGTACCACTTTATATAAAACATTGACCCAGGGAAGTTCCGCTTGAGTGGAATATGGGGGGTCAAGATGGAGGCACCCCTGGCTTAACGCAGAGGGGGTGCACCCAGAAGACCCAAGGAAAACTAAAATTCAGCTATGTGACAATGATAACTGAATCTAGTTAGCCTATCTAAAACAGACTTTTAGAATAATAGAATTAGGGGAGTGGATATGGGTTATTGCAAATTTGCAATATTCTGGCATCAGGAATTGCACTGTAGCAACATATAATGAGATAGCTCCAGGCAAAACAGAGATGGAATGTTGGACAAGCCTAGAGTTAAACCTATACCTAAAAAACTTGGTTGAAGAGTCCATCTTGGAAGGTAAAGAATTTTCAACAGCATATGCAACCGACAGACCAGAACAAAACATAGAATGCCTAACATTCTAATTTAAATCGTACTTTAAATAATACAAGTTTTTGAATGCTGCATTGAACAAATACTACACAAGTCATTCACAAAACGTACTTTCTAACTAAGCCTAGATGCTACAAGGAATTTATCTGTTATATATTATCACTAACCCATGTTAAAATATCCCATGATTTTAATCAAGAAGAAATGCTTATTATCACCATGCTTTTTCAGGTTTATAGTTCTTACTGCTTAGACACCATAAATCCAAATGTTACTAGCTCTGTGTGCACTATGTTTAGCAAGTATAAATTGTGTATATCTTAGTTCATTCTCCAAGCTAGCCATACAAATCACCTATTCCCTGAATTAAATTGGGAAGAAGCCTAGAACAATATTGTGAAAAACTATGCCAACAGACAGTTATAGTTGCCCGAATATAAATTTAAATTGTGTATATCTTAGTTCATTCTCCAAGCTAGCCATACAAATTACCTATTCCCTGAATTGAATTGGGAAGAAGCCTAGAACAATATTGTGAAAAACTATGCCAACAGACAGTTATAGTAGCCCGAATATAAATTTAGACTTACTATTAGGTAACTAATTTGACCAAATAAATTCCTCAAGCAATACCACTAAAGAATCAACCTCTGGTGCCTTCTTATAAATCATTCACTAATCAATATGGTTAATCAATACCACTAAAAAATTTATGGATTTTTTTTGGTAGACAATATTAAAAAAGTGCTCAAGATAAGCCCAGAAAACGGGGCAAAAAAAACTAGCTAATAAGTGGAAAGCAACTAGCAAAATACAGTAGTAAACATGATCGAAAAAGTTGCAACTTGAGAAATCGTTATTTGGGGAAAAAAAGTTAGATCTTTGCCAATCCGAATTTATCATTTAAAACAAAATGCAACAACCCTAAGATAAAAAAGGCCAAGCTTTTCCGCTTATCGGAATTAACATACACAGACAATTGCACAAACAAACAGAAACATATATAATTACTCCTCTCTTTTTTTTTCGTGCTGATAATTACCCTCATTCTAAATTATATCCTCTCGTAACAGAAGCCGATTGAATGCCTGAAGTTGTTAAGCAAATTCGACAAGCAGGAGAAAATTAGGTTAGGATGAAATCAATATCAAACCTGTAAATCTGTGGTAGAGTGGGATATGTAATGAAATTGCTCGATTTTCCACCAAAAACAGATCGCATCAATCGTATCCTTCGTTTTTCAAAAGAAAAGTGACCAGATCTCAGACTTAGAAGGGAGCAGATGCTCGATTATGGGAGAGAAGTTGCTATCAATGGTGAGGTGAGGTGAGGTGAGGCGAGGCGAGGCGGGGAGGTTACGTTCTCGCGACGGAGAGAGACGTTAACGACGGGGAGTTGTGTACTTGTGCTGCGTCGGTGTATACATAAATGGGCTTCTTTTTTTCATAAATCTTTTCGCACCGTTATTTTGTGGAGCATTCTTATGAGTTATGATAGTGTAGGAAAATCTCAGATTCGATCAATGGGTTAGAAATTTAGATAGGTTTCAATTTATGGTTAAGATTATTTGATGGATTTTTTACAAGATTCCACCTATGGTCAACTATAAAATTATTTTTGGTCAGCTTATTTTTCTGTTGTGAACGCAAAAAAGATTTGGTCAACGTTATTACAAGATTTGGTCAAGTTCATAATAGAGTTTATTGACTTTATCCAATAAAAAAATATATTTCCTCCGTCCCATTATATATGGGGTTTTAACTCAAATCTCTTGTCCCATAATATATGGGGTTTTGAGTTTTTCTATGCTTAATTTTCTTGGTAATGATCATTCTAACCAATTCTATCTAGACTTAGGTCACGGTTTAGGCAAACCGGCGAACCTCCGGTTTAGAAATTGGCGGGAAACCGGCGGTTCCGATTTTTGAACAGGCGGGTCCGGTTCCCCCCACGGTTCCGGTTCCGGTTTGGCCCCCCAGAAACCGGTGAACCGACGGTTTTGGAACCGGGAACCACCGGTTCTGGTTTCACCGGTTCAAACCGCCGGTTTCCGGGTTAAAGACATATATTTTTTGAACGAATTCCGAAACCGCGACCGCGGCCTGAGACCCGGAGTCGCGTAATGAGAAACTGCGATCGCGACCCTCTAGGCCGCGGTCGAGATTTTGGGAAACCGGATTTATTTATTTTTAATTTTAAAATTGCCGGTTCCGAACCGAAACTGGATTCGGGCGAAACCGGCGCCGGAACCGGCGGAAACCGGAACCGGGCCATGCCTGGTTCCAGTTCCGGTTCCCCCTAAACATGGAACCGGACCCAGGCCTAATTCTATCCAATATAAATGAATAAAGTTTATTTTTTTTAAGAAAATAAGGTTTTTTTAATATGTGTGCACAAGGTTAAACCCCATATATATTGGGACGGAGGGAGTATGTTACTCCTTCCCTTCACAATACATGTCATTTATTTTATTGTTTTGTTCAATAATACTTGCCATTTAATATATTTTATCATACTTGTCATTTGAGTTGCTTGTTACGCAAACTTGAATTACTTGCACCGAAAGTAGATGCTACTTTCGGTGCAAGGATGAAATTTTTTTGCAGGGTGACTTATACTTATTGCATACTAATCTCCTGATGAGTTAGAGTTGTGTTTGGTATCGGATCGAGTTGTGTTTGGCCAGTACGCTTGGTGCTCTAAGGCTTTTGAAGATCCTTCATCTTGGTGAAGGGAATGTTAGTTGCCCATTTCACACACCCTAGGATGGGTTGACCAGTTTCCAATGGCGCTAAGACCTTTAGTGTTTTACTCACCCCGATTTCGATCATGTTTTGCTCTTTCTTTTTCGAGGATTTGTACTACCTATCAGTGACCGTGCTAGCCATGTGTGGCTTCTTTATTGACACTTTAGCCAGTCTCGAACTATGAAGCATGTTTGGTACTCCGAATTCTTACCTTTTAAAAAAAATTACCTTAGAGCATCCTTGCGAATGAGGTCCTTTAAAGACTGGGTTGGTAGAGATTTGGTTCATCCAATGAGTTGTCGTCGCAAAGATAATTACTAACATGTTCATCTCAGTTTATACTTTGGTGGATATTATATTTGCGCTTTAGGGTCCTCGATCCAATCCAATTGTCCTTCTAAAAGCGAATAGTTTGTCTATCATTAACTTTCCATATTAGCCCAAAAACAAATAGGTTGCGAAGGCTCCTAAGTTTGGACCATTGCCACAATGTATTTTGTTTTTTGGGATAGTCGAGTACATTGTCCTTTTTAGGTACTTTTCAATGACTATTTTAACCCAGATGTTGTCAGGTTTAGCCAGGATTTTTCATAGAAGTTTCATTTGGACTTTTTGATTCATCTCCTCGACTTTTGCGATTCCTAGTCTCCCATGGTAGGGAGGCCACAAATGGAATTTCAACTGATCAATGATTTATAGTTGTGGTCCTTATTCTATAAAAGTTTTATTTATTTTGTCTAGTTCTTTGAGGTCGCTTTTGGTAGGAGAAAGGATTGCATCATGTATTTTGGTTGTGCTAAGAGGTTTACTTTAATGAGGGTTTTTCGTCCTTCTTGGGAGAGTAAATTAACTTTCCATTTGGACAATTGATCTTTTCTTTTGAGGGTGAGTGGTTCGAAGGTGTTTTTATTTACTCTTCCATTGATTATGGGGCACCCTATGTAATTATCCAGTGCAGTTGTGTTGGTAATATGGAGGATTTGCTTAAGTTGTGTTTTTGAGTTGTTGCTAATATTTTTAATAACTTGGAAAACAGATTTATGAAAGCTAACCTTTTACCAAATATATGACAATAATCGACAATTATGTTTTTTTATTTATGACATGTTTTGTTATTTGCATTTGCAAAGATGATGCTATCATATGCGAATGTCGAGAATGAGATTTTAGTTTCACCCCTCGAAATTTGGACACTAATGCCACCATTGGGCTCAACGCATGAGGCTTGAAGTTGTCTTGCCAGCACCTCAACGACAAGGATAAAAAGGTATGGCAACAAAGGGTTGCATTGTCTCAGTCCATGTCGCGGGGCGAATTGATTTGTGGGCCCGTTATTTACAAGCACAAAGAAGATTACCGCTTCGACGCATTCTCGAATCCAGTTGATGAATTTTTTGTCAAAACTAAAATTGTCTAGAATTTGGAAACGGAAGTCCCAAATGATCTAGTCATAGGCCTTTTTCATGTCAAGCTTCATGGCTATCCACCCTCCCATTCCTTTTTCGTCCCGTAATGAGTGGAACATTTTGTGCGCTATGAGGGTATTGTCATGGATATTATATTGGGTTTCTAAATAAAGGTGCCTTGAAGCGGATGAATGAGTTTCCCTGTTTTTTTAAGTCTTGTTGTAAGTATTTTGGATATGATTTTTAAATCGTATTACATAGGCTTATGGGTATGTAATTGGTTATGTTTGGGTTCTCACATTTTGTAAATCGTACCCGTTATTTACAAGCACGAAAAAAATTTATGATTAATTTGATTAAGGATTTTTCCCAAGTGAAAAAAGCTTTTAACAACTTTAATGACATCCGGGCCAATAATGTTCCCGTACTTTTATATATAAAAGCTAGCTAGCATTCCGCCAAGACTTGGGGATTTATCATCGCCAATATCGAACACGATACTTTTGATTTCGACGTTGGATACAAGTCTTGTGAGTTGGAGGTTATACTCTTCTGTAATTTCTGTTTGTATTGTTTGGATGTTGGCTATCAAATTGTTGCGGTTGATTTCTTGGTATTGGAACCTTTTCTAGAAAGTCTTTTTGGATTTCACATTTGATGTTATCAAGACCCGTTCTTTCGGTGGAATTATTTAATATTTTTATCGTTTAGCTTAATGTTTGTATTTTTTGCTCTATATTTCCAACAAGTGTGATGAAATTGAATTAGACAGGCCCATTATTTATTCAAGCGTTTTTTCTTTTGGATTAGTCGCATATTCTTTTGTTCAATAATTTCTTTTTGGATTCTAAGTATTTCCTCATCAATTTTTTTGATTTGTTCAAAGATGTTAGCGAATGTGGATTATTCCAGGTTTTTGCCTTAACCTTCAATAGTTGATTTTTTTTATAAGTTTAACCTTCATGATATCTTGGAAATTCTGCCTAGATGTCCACGTAGGGCTGTAAATGAACCGAGCCGTTTGTGAGAAATTCAGTGTTTGGCTCGGTTAAATCTTGTTCGTGTTCGGCTCGGTTTCTAAATGAGCCAAGCTTGAGCACAATTTTAAGGCACGAAAGATAAATGAACCAAGCTTGAGCTCAAGATAACTCGGCTCGTTTGCTCATGAGCAAACTCGTTTATATGCTCATGAGAAAGCTCGATTATACACTCATAAAAAAGTAGATTATACGTTTATGAATAAGCTATACTTACTATATATATTATTATAATATATAGTTTATGTTAAGTTACATAATTTTGGTGGTGTTTCATAAATCACGTAATTTAAATTTGAGATTCATTTGCTTGTATAATTAATAAGTAAACAAGGTGTTAACGGTTTTGTCTGTCGAAGAAACTAAACGAGTGGTTCGCGAACAAGCTTGAGCTCGGCGAACATTTAAATGAACGAAACTCAAACAAAATTTTAAGCTCGAACCAAGTTCGCGTTCGAGCTCGAGCTCGTCTATTTTTAACCGAGTCGAGCTTGAGCAACTCAAAGCTCGACTCGACTCGGTTCGATTACAGCCCTATGTCCACGTCATTTTATATTTGAAAGGTTGTGATTTTATAATACCACCCGTAGGTAGATTACAAGAAATAGGGAAGTGGTTTGATGAGGATAAGGAGTGATTTTTGGTAGATATGGATGGGTATCACTGAATAATTTGTTCACTCACTAGGATTCTATCTAGTTTTTCATGTGTTATTATCTATGATTTTAGACTTTCTCCATATGAATTTGTTCCCGAAAGTTGGGATATCATTTTAAGTCGCATTCATTTTTTAAATTGATAAGTCTTTCAAATCGGGAATAGTGGGGGCAACCCCCTCGTTTTTTATTTGGGTGAGTTCAAATTTATGACCGGAACAATTCATTATCTAGCGCCCTTGGAGGGGCATAGGCGAATATGAGGATTAGCTACATTTTGAGGGTGTATTTCATTGAGATCACCCATAAGAATGCATGGTGAGTTAATATTTATGACCAAAACAATTCTTTATCTAGTGCCTTTGACGGGACATAGGTATATATGAGGATTAGTTGATGCTACGTTTCGAGGTTGGAATAAACCGATCACCTTTATAGATGGTTGTAAGTAATTCTCTTAAGAGCTGATTTCTTTTCCAGAGTAAACTATTACTCGGAGAGAAGCCAATTACAGGAATGAATTCAATTGAATCGACTTAATATAGCGCCCAAAGCACATGATAATTTGCGGTCTTGTTCCGGTGAAGTTTTTTAGAAACTCTATAGATAGAGTTCTAAAATCCTAGTGTAAATTAGTGAACCCTATGGGAAAAAATGAAAAAGAAAAAAATCATTAAAAAATTTGAAGAGAGAACAAATTAAATCTAACCGTTAAACTATATTTGGATGACTGAGATTTAACCAAATCCATCGATAGAATTTTTTTAAAACTCTACCGTAACTAAACCCGATAACTTGATTATGTTAATAATATTGAATCAATTTTTTTAAGGCAATTTTCAATCAACTTTCCCTGACAGAAGTTGCATGTTTTGTCCGAGAACTTCGTCCAAACCTCGTTGCTAGGGTGATTTCCTCCAAAGTACACATCAGACAATTTATTTTAAAAACCCCAAAACCATAACAACACAAGCGCCCCGTGTAAACATTATATAGCTACTTGTTTTGATGGCTAACACAAAGCACGGGTGCACTGTGTTCTGTACATGGATTTGAAAGTGAATTAGTTATCGGAGAAACCAAATTTTATTATTTTATTCTTAATTATTTAAGTTAAAATTACATAAACGGTTATCGGTTAACCGAGAAAACCAAACCGAAAAATTGCTTCGGTTAACCGGAATTCACGGTTCGATTTCGATTCATAATTTTAAGTAACTGAAATGATGGTTAACTGAACTTCGGTTAACCCAGATCTCGGTTAACCGGGTTTGGACACCCCTGGAAGTACGGTGTCCATAAAAAAACCGAACAGAAAAACGGTTAGTTTTTAGGTTAACCAAACCGAATTGTTTTCAAATTTTGGTTTGGTTAACCGAACCAAAATTATTTTCGGTTTATCAGTTCGGTTTCGGTTCTCGACTTTACATGTAATGGTTAACCAAAAAACTGAAAATATATTAATATTTTTTCAAATATTAGTTATCTTTGATTTATTTAGTGGCTAAAATCTATTATCTTCAAGGTATTAATCTACTTTGATGGGATAAAAATTTACACACTATTTTCCCACTTCTAATTAATATAAGAGTCGCTTATTAAATTTGATGGGATAAAAAATTAGAGGGGCGCTCTCGTGGCATAATATCATAGGGTGAATAATGCGAGCAAATCTCAGCCGTTAGATGGAAGGTATTAACTATGTAGATGGAATGAGACGATTTTGAAAGAAAAATAAAAAAAGGGGCGCGTTCATTTACAATGGCACACGCGGTAATTTCATTGTTTTCTACTCTCAAATGTCGCTACTACCCCTTCACCCCAAAAGACGAACTCCTCCCCCATTTCTCACATTTTCAGTTCAAAACCGTCACGAACCTCCCATCTCCGAAAGTTCAAAGGCGAAAGAAGTGAGACGTTTCGAATTCTCCATTAACGAAGTTCACAAGCAAATACATGGAGAAAGAGACAGAAGAAGGTACGAAATCCTCCAATTTCTATAGTGAATCAAAATTTAAAGCACTGAATTCTAAAAATCTAGGGTTCTAAATTCTAGGGTTCATCTCAAAAGATATGCAAGTTGAAGACGAGGAGGAGCAAATAGTTGAAAATGCGAGCAAAAACAAGCAAGACCATGGTACTCCATCAAAGAGCGTAGAGGACCAAGAGGAAAATCACCATTGTCCACCACAGAAAGGTTCGTCGAGTTCTATTTTCGAGTTCATACAAACCAGTTTTGAAAAGTTCACAAAAACTGGTTTCATACTGTCATTAGTGAAGTTGTAAAATCAAGGTTGAAAAGGGTTCATGTTGCATAACTTTAACGTTCACCGTAAGATCACTTAGGGTTCACTGTTTTAAGTCTCAGATTTACAAGTTGAAGGTACAACAGTTGGACTAGATGAGGACCAAATAGAAGACAATGGTACTCCAACAAAGAGAGTTGAGAATGAAGAGGAAAATCAAACTCTCACCCAAAAAGGTTCTTTAAGTTGGTTTTTCAAGTTCATATTAAATAGTGTCAAAAGTTCATATATCTGATTTTTTTTTCTCTATGGAATACGATTTTATAGATCCAGTTGTAGAAGACCACACACAAGAGCAAATTACTCCAGTGAAAGATAGAGACCAAACTCAAATGCAACAAGGTTCATAATGTTATTGCTTTCAAGTTCACATTAGATTTATATTAAGGTTCAAACACTGAACCACATAAAAAATTTGTTTAGTGTTCACATTAGATTTTCATTCAATAATGCAAGGTGATCAAAACAAGGTAGAGAAAACAAAGAAAAGAAAGGAGATTGAGAAACCAGTTCAGAAGGAAGGAAAGATTTCAAATCAAATACAACTTCCATATGGAACAATGACAGTTGAAGGTAATAAAAAAAACTATGGCTTTGATTTTTCCTTTCTAGGTTCATATTTTATAACTAATTTGTTCATTGATGTCAACATTTTGGTTCCAAAATCTAAAACAATATTTTTTGATTCAGCAGAAACACAGGGGGCCGCTCTTGAAATAGCTAAGAAAGCAAGGAGGAGCAAATAAAAAAACAAGACATTGTCCAAAAACAAAAACAAACTCCCCCGAAAAAAGGTTCATATAGTTCAATTTCTATGTTCAAAATATGTCATTTAAAGTTTCATTTCTTAAATATGGTTAATAGTTGGTCTTGTAGTGGTTCATAATTGGAATTGATAGTGTTCATATTAAATACACAGACTTATTGTAGATTCATGGTTGTTTGATGTTAGGTTCATAACTAACTAATTTAAGGTTCATGTTAAAATTTTTACTCTTATGTTGTTAGGTTCCTGTAATTTTCATATAACCTTACATGTAATTTAATAATTGTTGTTTTTATGAATGTGCCAGTTGTGACTCCCAAAGATACAAAAAAAAGGAAAGAAGTTGTACTAGTACGCCAAAGCCCACGCTTCAAACAGCCTGTGAAAAGAATGAGAACACTTTCAACTGCTCTTACCGGCACCTTAGAGATAGAAGAAAGTGAAAGCGATGAAGAAGTTCAGACTGAAAAGGCAATGAGTGGGGAAAAAACAGATCAAGAAGTTGTACAAAAACGTCAAAGCCCACGCCTCAAACAACCTGCAAGGAGAGTGAACCCACCTTCAACTGCTCTAACTAGTTCATCAGAGATGGAAGAAAGTGAAAGTGATGAAGAAGGACAAACTGAAAAGGCAACGAGCGGGGACACAGTTAGTGAAGATGTAGACACTGAAGATACAGTTAGTTAATACCAAGACTTGGATGGTGGAGATCATGATGACAGTGCAGATGACTTTGAGACTCCAATTAAGGTTGCAAAAACAATGGTGAAAGTTGTAGCCAAAAACAAGGTTGGTCAGAAAACTTCAAAAGAAAAGGGGAAGAATGTTAAAACTGTCAAGAGCAAAAAAAATCAGCAGGTGGACAAAACTGATGCAAAAACAGAAAAAGAAAAACAGAAAGTGCATGAAAAAAGAGGATGAAAGGGAGATCAACTAGTGATAAAGGGTAGATTGGGTACCAAATACCCTTATTTGCTCACAAGAAACACTGGAAAGTCTTTTGTGGAGACCATGAGCAAGCTGAGTGATAGGAAGAAGGAAATAGTCTGGAAAATGGGGTTTGGGCAATTGTTAAGGTTTAACATAACTGATTTGCCCCACTACCTTGGCTATTGGGTGTTGGACAATTTTGATGAAGTACAGTGCAGATTGAAGCTCAAAAATGGGAAGGGTTTCTACATCAATGCAGAACAAGTGCATAATGTTCTAGGGATCCCCAAAGGCTCCATTCCAGTTGTAAGAAAGGACAAAAAGGAAGCACCGGAAATTTGGCAAAGTTGGAGTGAACAGTTTAGTGGGATTTCTGAAGTAAGGCCTGGCCACATAGCAACAAAGATAAAACAATGGAAAGATGATGAAGACGATGAAGTGTGGTTCAAGCGCCACTTGATTTCCTACTTTGTGGGTTCACTCATTGAAAGCAACCAAAAAGGGACAGTTTTGAGGGAGTTTATAATAGAAAATGTTGAGGACATACCACAGATGAATTGGTGTGATTTTGTTTTCAAGAGTTTGATTGCAACAAAGAGAGACTGGAAAGCAAACAAGAAAGGGTTCTTCAAAGGGCCAATTCTCTTCCTAATTGTAAGTACACTCTTACCATCAATTGTTTTATCATGTGCTTATTTAACATCACTTTTATTTCTCATATAATAACCTCATACTTTCAATTTTATCCAGCTTTGCTATGTGGACAGAGTAAGCATTTTAGGCAAGGAAAACCCAAGGTCCTTGCCTATCTTCATAAACTGGGGTGAAGACCGCTTAACAAGCAGAGAGAATAAAGAAGCTGTTGATATTGGAGGATTTGGTTTGGGTCGCATACTTGCAAGATTAGATGAACCAACAAATGGAGGAGAAGGACCCTCCCAAATACATCAAGATACCATGGAGAAGGAAAAGCAAAAAGAAGCAACAGAAGAAAGGATAATACCAAAAACATTGCAGGTATGAAAAAACCATTAAAAGAAAAAAGTAGGTGCACGTATAAGTTTGGATCATGATACGGTTCATTAGAACATATAAGTAGGTGCACGATTTCATATCATGTGGTTCATTAGAATATTCGGTTAGGTTCATGAGCATCTTATTTCAATTTACACATTCTGTTTTGAACATGCATGGATTATATTGCAGGATTGCATTCAATTGTTTGCTGAGAGAAAGATGAGATTGGCGCATGCAATAGTAGATCTGGCTGATGCTGTTGAAATGATCCCAATACAATTCAAGGCTGATCAAACACTCCAAACGATGTTGAATAATGCAAAAGTGTGGATTAGCACACCAAACAATGAAAGCCCCCCTGCGAATGATTTTATGGAAGATTGGGAGAATTCTCGGCACCCAATATGGTCAGACCCGAAGTTGTTGAAGATCTTACAAGAAGTTGAAAATGCTTCAGAGAGAGTTGAGAAAGCTAAGAAGATTGTTGACTTGAATTGCAACAATGAAATGGGAGAGGAGAACAATGAAGTGAATGCAACTGTTGGAGGAAACAACAAAGAGGGAGTTGAAGCTGGAAAGGAATCAGAGACAGTTAGCTTTGGTGAAGGTAATAAGGCTGGAAAAGAGAAAAGGAAGGTTAGCTTTGATATCACACCACCACCATTTAGGCTGTTGACACAGGAAATCAGCCCAGATGATGTTAACTCAAAAGCAAACAACGAAGCCATCAATGAAGCTGAAAAACAAAATGAAGAAGTGCTTATTGAGCCTCGTAGGGATGAACCAGATAAACCAACAGAGGAGACAACAAAGAAGGTCACAGACAACAAGAAGGTTAGTTTATTATCTGTAAGTTCATAAAAGTTTTCTTATCAGTTCATGTTATACATTGCTGAGGTTCATAATAATTGACTTTTTCAATTCTTAATACATGTATTTAAACTTGAAACAGAAGAAGGGAATGAAGGTGGCAAAAACAACAGAGCCATCGGAGTACAAATCTGGTAAAGAAGAGCGTGGAAAAAGAATCACTAAACCTGGTGACACCACGAGAAGTCCCTATCTCTTAAGAATAATCAACATTAGTGAGAAGCAGAATGAGGAGCAAAAAACAGCTTGGAAATATGTGATAGAAAACACTGAAGATAAAAAGTAAGAACTATAATATCAAAAAGTGAAATTCTGGAGATTCGGTATTTGTACTTCAAATAATTTATGATGGTTTTTGGTACAATAATGAATAGGATAAGATGTTCAAGTTCAAAGGGCTAGAGCTTCTCAGAGTCAACCTCTCAACTATGGATGTTGATCCAGATCCTAAAGTCATTGACGCATGGGCAACGCACCTGAATGGACTAGAAAGATTCAAATGCAACGAAAAGCCCGAACGACTATTTGGTAATGTATTTAAAAAGGTATGTGGCTAAACATTAATGACTTTTAAATAGCCATAAAAATGAAATCTCTAATGTGCTTTTCTTTGCAATCTTATAGGAAGATGATATGCACAAGTCTGATTTTGCAATAGCCCTAAAAGAAGCTGTTGAAGTGGTACCAGGGCGGAAAATAAATGATATTGATATGGTAAATTAAGCTATAACAATCAAAAAAATTGACGCTTAGATACAACTTGATTACATTAAAAAGAAAAACTAACATATATTTATGATTGTGTAGATTGTGATCCCAGTCCAAGCAGAAGATGACCACTACTATGTCATGAGCTTCAACGTGAAAAACCCAGCAGTTGAAATACTGGATAGTGTGAGGAGTGAAGACACAATCCAAAAACGCTATGGAGAAACTCCAAACAAGCTGGTAAGTTTAGATGCTTATGTATTAAATCAGAGGTTCATAACTAATTGTGTAATGGTTCATCGATAACTACTATAACGGTTCTTTGTAATTCAAATTTTCCAGAGGGCAATGGTGGTAAACTATCTAGGAATCAACTTTCTGAATGTAAGGAAGAACAAAATCAAGGAAGGAGTGAAGGACATAACATTGGTTCATATCCCATGGGCGAACTCTGGTGAAAACCCAGATTCGGGAATTTTTGCCATGAGACATATGGAGACATATATGGGGTCCGCTGCTGGAGAATGGGAAACTGAACTCACAGAAAAAAATGCAGAAAAGAGCATTGAAATTCTAAGGGTGAAGTACATCCATGCAATCATCACCTCAGATGTTAATGAATTGAAGATGGAAACAACGGAAGAAGTGAAGAAGTTGAAGATCAAGATTGGAAAACAGAAGAAGTAATATGTAAATTAGATGATTTAGTAGGATTTAGACAACTAGTCTATTACTAGGTAGTGGTACTTTTGTTTTAGGTATGCACAACAGTTTATGGCTAAGTGTTTTGATGACTATGGTTGATGACTATGGCTAAGTGTTTGGAAAATACAGTAGGATTTTGGGCAAATTGACAGCTAACTGGAAGTAATAGAATGTTTGATGACTATGGTTCAGTTTGAATGTATGGGTTCATGAATATTAACCATATAGTTCACTGTGTTCAACGTGTAGGTTCAATTTGAGTTATGTTTTGCATTCAGGTATTTCACAGGTTCATGCATATTAAACAAACGGTTCATGCATATTAAAAAATGTGAAATCTCTTTTGAATTCAGGTTTCTGAAGGTTCATTATGTTAAACGTGTAGGTTCATGCATATTAAACAAACAAGTTCATTATGGTAAAAACGTTTGAGTGCATTCAGGTATTTTACAGGTTCATTATGGTAAACGTTGAGGTTCATGCATATTAAACAACCGGTTCATGGAACACTAGAAATGTATGAAAACAATCGGTGCTTTTCCAAAACAAACAAAGAAGCAGTTTACTTGGAATACACAAAACCAGAAGCACTACAAAAAGACAAATAACCAAGGCAGGTTGAGCATTTTTGTTCATTAGCAGGAAGGTTCATTGTGTGCAACGCGAAGGTTCAGTGTGTTTAACAGGAAGGTTCATCGTAATTTATAAGAAAATACTACAAAAACCACATAAGAAAAAACTAAAAAAGGACAAATAGAGAACTTTAACTTCAAATGTTTAATCTTGGACCACATAAAGCAAATCACTTCCCAACACAAGTACGAATATTATGACCATCCGTTTTCCCGCATTTTCCACAACGCCTTTTCCCAGCTTTACTTGAAGACATTGCACTCTCTCTAGCACCCAATATGCGCTTGCCAGAACCCTTGTTCTTAGCTTATTCAGGTTGGTGTACATGAATCTCACTGGGTATACTAATACCAGCTAATGACTCCACACTCCTAGCATTAACTGATTTGTCACTATATGAAGAACTACTACCAGCCACGAGTTTCTCTTTTTGCTCCTTGATAACAGAAGAAAACGCCTGCATTAGTTGAGGATGATCTTCTAATATGCCTAAGCAACTATAAAAGTCTGATATCACTAAACTCGTTAAGGCTTGTGTTTCCTCAATGGCAGCACATTGTTCTACAATAGCGCCATCAATTGTAAAAATCGGGCTAATAGTTGCAGCTTTTGTCCAACGTGAAAGGACGAATTTTGTCGGAATCGATTCCATACCAAGGTTCTTGAAAAAAACGAACATATGACGGCAAGGTAAACCGATCCTCTGAAACATTCGGCACCCACAAATAACCTCATCGTTCAGCAAATCATAAACAACTTGAACTACACTCTGGCCATCCTCCTTTATACCAAAAAATTTACTTCCATTTTCTAGAACTATTGTGTCAATGCAACATGAGAAGCATGCAGAAAAGATCTCCTTCTGGACCTCGTAAAAAACAGAAATTGTGTAAACATCAGCTGCATGACACTCTAACTGTAGAGGTGTCTTTAGATCTGGAACCATATGAGTAGAATCATGGTTTAACTTGGCCTGAGTGTGTCTTTGGGATTCCATGGCAGTCTCAAAGTGCATCACCAACTCACAAAGCCTAAAATATCGGTCGGTAAAATGGCCGAAAAAGCTATTCTGAACCTCTGAAATGGAAGTAGTCCTAGCTAATCCACCAAACATTTCGTCTCTGAAATAAGCTGGAATCCAGAAATGACGAATGGCAAACATGTCATCAAACCATCGTCTATTCTTCGAGGAGATACGAATAACCAACTCCAACCACCTAGGCTCAAACTCAGCTCGTACAATCTTATGACTCCACACTATAATGTTGAGCTGCTGCCTAAATTCATCCACATCACCAGATTCAGTCTTTATCTTCCCAGGCACTTTTGTCATAATGTGCCACATGCAAAGCCGGTGGCGGGTACGAGGAAACACTCTCTCAATAGCAACTTTCATAGCGGCATCCTGATCAGTCACAAGAATTCTTGGATCGTGCCCCATTGCTTTCTTAAAATGTTCAAACAACCAAACAAAAGATTCTATATCTTCCTTGAGCAAAAGTCCACCACCAAATGTAACACATTTTTTATGATGATCAAGGCCAGTAAAGGGAGCAAATACCATACAATACCTGTGACATGATAACAGTTCATAAAATATGAGAATAGTTCATGAGTATTAATATATAGGTTCAACAGATTACAAGAAACAGTTCATAAACTAATGAGATACCTGTTGGTCCTATATGTCGCATCAAAAGATACAACTTCTCCAAAATAGGAGAAGTTCTTGCGTGAAATAGGATCAGCCCAAAAGAGTTTTGTTAACCGGTCCGAAGAGTCAACATCATAAGCAAAGTAGAATGCATCACATAACTCCTTTTTTTTTAAAGTCTATCAATCACCATTTGAGCATCAGAGCCATTAATGTAAGCCATCAAATCACGTTTGTGGTTCTTCAAATCAATAGCAGATGCGCCAACATTTTCGTATCCTCCAACAAGTTCTTTGTATATCTTATGGCTCTCCATCGGCCCGATATTAGCTTTCTCACAACTCAAAATAAATTTCTTATGCCCAATATCAAGCTTCATACGTGACTTCATGAACTGCTTGTCCTTTCCAGTTACAAGAGGATGTGAGTGACGCTCTATAAAGGTCTGGACAACATAACCCAACATGCCGGCAAATTTCAAAACAATATGGGCATCGCAACCAACCCTAGTTGAAGCTCTTAAACGTTTACCCGTATTTTTTTTCCCTTCTTTAAAACCTTCTCGGTTACACAACAAATGCTTGTAAAGTATAGTATTATCTTTTGTGGCAACACGAGAAGAACCAAGACGAACAACAAAACCACAAACCGAGGCATACTGCATATAAAATTCAATACCTTCATCCAATGTCATAAAATGCTTGCTTTCAACTGGTTTTAACTCATCTGGGCAACTCGGCACATAATATGAATAATCTTGAGAAAACTGAACAGTATAATCATCGCTAGCTTCTGGATCAACCAATGCAACTCCATCACTGATTTCAGGATCTACACTATCGGACTTAGAAACATTAGGATTACCCAAGCTTGACGAACCACCTACAAAATGCAAGACACACATCGTCTTAAATATAATTTTGCCAACACAAATTCATAAAGTTGGTGGCATAAATAGGATGAACATATACGGTTGACTTCATGGTTCATAATTGTAAACATGTAGGTGCATAAGATGAAAACAATAGGGTTCATCGAGCACAAATAAAATTGATATTCAAATATAGACAAACACCAAACATTATGAGCTTTGAAATGCCACATTGAGTACACGTGATAAAAAAAATCCAAGTAGAAGCAAAAAACACAATTGATTCTTCAGATCGATGATACTCAAATAACAAACAAATTAGAACAACAAACAAACAACACAACATTAGATGCAGAAATACAAGTCAATGGAGAATAAAACAATACATTCTTCAAAATTGAAGAGAGAAACAAGTCCAATCATACAAAACATCATCAAAAATCCATTGTCGGAAAAACACATCAAAATCGGAAAAAAATTGTGCATCGATTACTCGCTAGAACACCAAATAAAAACTTACCTACATCCATTGTCGGAGAGAAACCAGAGAGGAAACACGAGTAATAAGAAGGCGAAGGCTGATTCAAACCAGAAGCTAGTGATGATTCAAACCAGATCGAAACGGATCGAAAAGCGAAGACTGAAGAGAGGTTTCGATCGAGCCTGAGGAAGGAAATAACAGAAACGCGAAAAGACGAGAATACCCCTCCATGTTTATTTTGATTAAATATTCACTTAAACGCGTGGAGCAATCGTGGCCATTAAAAACACAGATCCAAAGGCTGAAAAATGCCCGCATAAAACACTGTAGATATACTTCGTACCTGATTCCTAATCTAAAAAATTAATACACATAATGTTTGGTTCCACTTGTATATAATCTCGATATTTGTTTACAACAACCAAAACATTAATATAAGTACATGCTATATTCTTCAAATGCTATATTCTTCAAAATAATTTTACTTCAACTCCAACAATTTCCCTATTATAGAGAATCTCATATTTATTATGTATATAAATATTCATCAAAATATTATAAAATATAATGTAACCAATTGGAACTTGCCATGATAACATATGCAATTAATACATTCCCTAAATATTTTTGGAGAATTCCCCAAATATAGGGAAGATGTCTTCCTTTATCTCATCATTCTCTATTATGGGGCAATGTGATGGAGAAACTGTTGGAACAAAAACTTGTATCAAATTCTCCAAATGCACACTTTCCAATAAAATGGGGAAGCTGTTGGAGATGCTCTTATATATAATTCTTAAAACTCCAAATTTCATAGGTTTGAGGCTTTGAGCTTGTCGTTCTCAATTGAATTCATCTTTCTAATGTTTTTATGTCATCCGAGTTTCTTATTTCTCAATAAATATCCAAAATTTCACATGTTAAAAGCATGCATATGACAAAACTTTAGGTAATTGATTTGACAATACATACATGAAAATTTTCGGTTACCACTTACCACCTAATGCTTGTATTTGTCTCACCTTTAACCAAATTTATAATCATGCTCATCATCCACAAAGGTAAGTTGGCCTCAATTCTGGTATTCTGTTTCTTATTTCATAACTTTCTCAATGATCCCCTGTTTTTGAAGTTAGAAATCAAAGCATAAAAAATCTTGAAGTTGTGATTGAACGATGCATGCCAATTGTTCGATAAAATGCCCGAGTGAGCGTCAATTTAGGCCTTATTGTTTTATACATCTCTTCTCAACCTCTAATTATCTAATTGTATAAATTAAAACTATGAAATTAAAATATCTAACCATTTTGGACCTCTAATGTTGCACTTGTGAAATAAGCTCTCTTGGTTCTTAATGGCAATGTGAGAAACCAGGCCTTTTCTGGGGTAATCTCTACTTTATTCATTAATTATAGAATGCTATTGCTTTTTTGTTATAAGGGATGGCTAGACAAAGTTATATCTGTTTTTTTAAAACCTCCAACACATTCTCATTCCTAAACTTCTCTTTCTTGAGTTCTGATAATCAGTATACAGACCAATTTAGAAAGGTAGATATCTTTCATTAAGCAAATGTCATGTCATCAGATTAATTAGTTTGTGGCAATGCTGGAAACATTTTTGCTATAACTCCTCTTTTCCCTTTCAGTTATTACTCAGTGCTGTGGAAAAAATTATCATGTATAACTTATTGATTTTGAATCATATAAACAAGTGGGCTTTGAAATGATTGATGCCCTTGCTGAGTCATTGGGCATTTCAGTGAACCAACCTCATTGCAAAGCCTTGTTTGGACAAGGTAATTGCTTGGTATAATCTTATTGATTATTTTGGTCCCTCATTTGAGTAAATTTGGTTGTATATGGCATTGACAAGGAGATGACTCTTGCAGGATACATAGATGAAGTTCCAATCTTTTTGGCCAAACCACAAACTTACATGAATCTATGTGGTGAATTTGTAAGTGCATTGTCCATTTCAAGTTTCTTCATCGACTCTTTTCTCTTCCTTATATTTCTCAAGTCCGTGTTTGTTGTGCATACTATTATAGCTTAATGATATTATAATTTTGTTGAATAATTTTGAGATCATGAGCATCAAAGGATATGGCATGGTAATTGAACTTGAGCATATCGTTAGTCTCTTGGTATTGGGGCAAGGATTGGTTGAACTGATTTATATTCACTTTGTTCAATGTTCAATTCCAGGTGGGACCATTGGCTGCTTACTACAAATTACCCCTAAATCGTGTCGTTGTGGTTTGTCTTTGATTTCATACTTATATATTCTGGAACATTACATTGCTCAAGGGGATAAAACTCTGACTTTACACCTTATTTTGGTCTCTATCCTAGTTCCATGATGACATGGGATTGTCATGCGGGGTGCTGCGGTTTCAACAAAAAGGAGGGCATGGAAGCCATAATGGGTATGAATTACATGATTTAGCACCAATGAAAAGGACTAAGTTTATTAGTGATTTTTCCCTTGCGCAAGCTTATCCTATTGGAGTAAATTCCTTGCATTTGAAAGATCACATTTGTTTTCCTTCTCCTTTTCTGGTTTTTAATCTATGTAAAATGCATTGATATATTCATACATAGACAATCTCTTTCATTTTCAGTATAAAGAAAAATTATATCACTTCTTTAGCTCACGGGGAGGAATGTGTTGTCACTGTCAGTTAAGAAGCCTTTATTTTTGGGGAGCAACTTACTTCAATTGAGATTCTAATTTCTAGATTTTGATGCATTCCATATACGCTTTGAACTTTTTTTTGGTGGTCTACACCTCAGGATGATTTCATACTTTCCACCTTGTAAAAGAGATGAGAAGCTACTTTAAACTATTGTAGACGATGAAAATACTGCATAAGAACTTTTTGATAAGCCAGTTGATGTATTATTTTGAAGGTTTTAAAGAAGGTTTCCCTGTAAATGCATCATTGCATCCCTTGCATACTATGCTGAATTGGACCGATGGTTATAATTTCACTGCTGGCTTCATGATTTGTTTTTTTTAACCTCCTATGCAGCTTGTTCACTTGTGGTAATGTCTTAGGTTGAAGAGCGTGATACATCATTTCCGAGGGATCAGAGAATTTCCTTGCCTAAGAATTGGTATTTCCAATATCTATAACTCTGTATGCCATTTTTATTTATCGAAATTATTTTATGTGTCAGCAGTATTGTCTTATTTTACTGTCAGGTATTGGTAGGCCTCTTGGTCAAATGGATCACAAAGCATTCCTGCTACAGAAATTCAATGTTGTACTTCTGGTCTCTGTTAAGGACAACAGGAAACGACCTTTTCAGGTGACTATTAGATGACAGCGCCATTTGTTAGCTTGCATGATTCTGAAGTCATTTTCACATTTGAATGAATTGAAACACGAGTATATTTAAAGATTCAATTGTTGATGTTCCTTTTAGAGGGATGAGAGGGCCGAGGGTTGGACATGCACTTGCACCAGGCCCATGTATAATTTTTTTGTATTGCAATCCTTCAATTGATTGATCAATTATTGTAGTAGTGGAAAACCATATAGCTTGTCAATTGTCAGTTTGTCACGCTTTTGCAAAATTTGAAATTTGTTCCTTTCTTCATCAATTGTCACTCTTCAGTTTATTGAAACGTTGTGAGTTCTTTATAGACCATTATAATAAGATTTAGGGCCCGTTTGGTTGTAAAAGGGTAAACGTAAACGTAAACAGATTGAAAAAATTCCCACAAAATCCCCAATTTAGAAAAATTAGGGTTTCTGGTTAGAAGGCCAAAATTCTCATATGTGAAAATCCCCAATTTTCATCAATTGCTATTCTATTGATTTGGTCTACTTCTGTTCGTCATGAGAGAAGGCCAAAATTCTTCACCGGAGCTCGGACCTATGAGCCACCGCAATAATGATCTCGCAGAAGCCGATTGTCGCTGCCCACTGTCATGACCTCACCAGATTTATGTTGACTTTCATCCACTCTTGTTGTCAAGTACTACCGACAAGTCATCGAAGCCCCACAGCACCTGCTACCCTTCATCCTTGTCGAGACTTTCAACGCCATTGATGCCAAATGCTGAGTCGAAGGTGTTGGGAGGTGGATGGGAAAGGTCTAGATCCACCAGATCTAGAATCTCTCTACCTTCGCTGTCGCTTGACGAGGTCCTCCACCAGATCTAGAATCTATCCAAGCTGCGCGCCTCCACCTACCCACGATTTTTCGAGGACTGGCATCGCCGATCGATCGACGAGTTCACGAGGATGAATTCATGTGGCAGAGAGGGAGAGAAAGCCTGGAGATGGGGGTGAGTTTGAGATGGATGCGAGAGAAAGATGAAATACGAGAGATTTTTTTTTTTGGAAACGGAGTGAGCATTTGTTACTTCACCTATTTTGGAAGGAATCAAATTGGGAGTTTGATTCAACTGGTGGGAGGAGTGAAAAATATATTTTTTTCTAACCAATCACCTTATAACCGGAAACAGCTTTTTCAATCCGTTTTCAAGCCCACTTTTTTGGTAAACAAACGGGCCCTTAATGTGGATGTGATATCATTATGTTAGCATTTCATCTCTCCTTTGCATAAAGATATCATGCAAGCTCTTGTATGCTCCAGAGATGAGAAAATTGTTGTCTGAAAGATGTTAGTTTAATATCCTCTATTTTGTATTTTGCTTGTATATCCAGTTTGAGAAGATGATATTTTGTTCTATCATGCTTCTCATCCAAAAGTGCTAGAGGCTTAGGAGTCAAAGAGAATGAACTGGTACTAGTTAGCTAGCCAGCATAATGCTGCATTAGGGATTAAATTAGTTTTTCCTTGCAGTTGTTACAAATGCTATGGTTTTGGTTTATAATCCTTGGACATTATTGTACTAGAAAACGCCATATTGGAATGTGGACCTGACAAATCTGCTCATATGCTGAAAGGATTTCAAATGGGGCTAAGTTGCTAACTCAACAAGGTGAAGATCTCCAGCCAAAGGATCAAGACTAAAATTGATTGGAGTAAATGTGAAGACGTCATCTCCCCCATAGACACACTGTTGCTATGTCGGTGTGGTGATGGTGGTGGTGGTGATGAATACATGTATGTTGGTGGTGATGGTGGTGGATAACTGTATATTGGCGGCAGTGGTGGTGGATAACTGTATATCGGCTGCGACGGTGGTGGTGGTGGAGACATCCCGGCTGGTTCCTTTGCCCTGCATCGGACAATTCTCTTCGTTTTCAAGTGTTTGCAAAAAGTGACATATTTCAGAAGATTGGGAGTTAATCTGGACCAAATTGACTATCAAGAATTATACACACCTTTTGGCTGAGGGGCAGAACAAAATGGCATAGTCACTAGCCTTGCAAGTGAAAGTGCTGCTCATATCATCAAATGCATAACTATAAGCCCTTGGACATGCTTTTTTGAACACAATAGAGTAAGACAAAGGCTTGCACGTGTTAGGGTTCGCGTAGTCCCCACTACAACAGTATTGATCTGACCCGAACGCCTCACATGCGCTCTTGCACGCCTCAACACCATTGTTGCCCATCACTTGAAGCTCCTTTGGACAACCTATTAACCAAAAATAGTTACTTGGTTAAACTTGGCAAGCTCAAATAGAACAATGTGACCATAATTAGGCCTTTGGACTATGACAATTAGGGTATGTTTTAGTTACCCAATACACAATGCATTATATTGTATTTTATATCTTGCATTATCTTGGGTAATCCAAACACAACCTTAAAGGAATGACAAGGAACTACCAAATTTGATATCAAATTGATAAGAACATATGCTACACTTGATCTTATCCAAAAGGCCGAGAGTGTTATACCCAAGTTGATATCTGATATACACCTCGTTGCATTGCATTGGCTACCATAAACTCCAAGAGGCCAAGCTACAATGGGGAGATTATAACCATTCACAAGGCTAACATCATAGAAATCCTTGTCACTTGTTCCCTTTCCAAGGATGATCTCAAAGAGCGATGCCGGTGGGGTGGCCCCATTGCCCTTACACTCCAACCTACCACCGCAATCTCCAGTGACACATTTGCCTGATCCCATCTTGTCAAATTGATAACCGGTCCTAGCCCACATTCTACCTGACCAACCAGGTGTGTTAGAGATCTTTCTTTGTGATTGACCTTTTCATCAAGAAATCCAATTCGTGTCTTTTCTTAAAACTATATGAGATAGGAGAACGTGGAGTACTTCATATTATTTGATATACTACTCTAGTTAGATATAGGTTTTTCCTACAAACCATCCTTTATCTTTAAAAGGGGAAGCAAAGGGTCTCCTAAATTTCAAGGCTAAGTACCTCCTCCTTTGTTTGAAGGTGTAATAGTGCAATATCTTATTCCTCAATAAACATATTTTTTTTTTGTGAGCGGAATCCTCATCAAACATACTATATCAATTGAGTTTAACTCAACCACAGTGGATTAATTACTTTGTTTCAACAAAACGCAACGTACATACACGTGCAAGCTCTTCTCTTGGTGACAAACCCTTAAAAACACCATATTCCTTTATTAGGATACCAAGATAGTGTTAGGTTCTAGAAAGACTATAGATCAGAAGAAGATATAATTACTTAATATAGATCAACGGTACGATTTTCATTTCTATATAATTAATCATGAAATTATTGTCGAGGGATGAAATATCAAGAAGATGAAATCGGTTCCTTCAATAAAAGCCCATATGATGGGCCGGGCTGATCACGGGCCTGTCTTTAAGCAGGCCCAAGTTCATTCATCTGATTTGCACTTTGCAGTATCACATATTCGCTCGGTAGCGGCGAAATCCTATAGAACCAGAGAGAGAAAAACATCAGGATTCTCTGGACAAGGAGAACGAATTCAGAATTCTTCACCGCCGGCGGCATATCTTCTCTGCCTCGTCAAAGTCGACTACAAAGGTATGTTTAAACTTCTTCTATGTATCTCTAGGTTTTCCTCTCGTTCGTCTTATTTGTAATTCTTACAAATCCAAATTTAATCGGTCTGTGCTTGTCGTTCTCAAATTGAGTTTAACTGAGTTTCTCAAGAAATATCCAAAATCTCACTTGGTTTTCTGCCGCTGGCGCCTGGCTGGTAACTCCAGGCCGCCCCACTGGGGAATGAGATATAATTTTGATATAGTTTTCAGACTTAACATTAGAAAAATAATTCAATCGGGGATTAATGCATAATTAGAATTCCCCTAAATTTGCAACAACAACCTAGATATTACTAGGGAATTCTGAGCATAGTTAAATCAGTTATTTAGTAACATATGTTCTTCATGTCCCTCCTTTCTGCTTCTAAATTTTGGTTGAAGTTTCATGGAGCTTTGCTCCTGAATCAATGTCTTATTGTGTGTGTATGTATTAATTTTACAGGAAACGACAGCTGAGAGAAAGCATGGTGAGTTTCAAAAACAGATATATGGTAATGGAGATCTTCCTGGACCCCAACAAGGATCTCACAGGAAATGATGATCCTATCATCATTACCCAATTCAACGTGGCCAAGGCTATTAAAGACAGCATACTTGTGAATTTTGGCGAGTGTGGCTTGGCTTCTTCTCTTGGTTCGTTCCAGGGTAAGCTCATGCTTCATTGCTTCTTCTCTTATTCCTCTATAGTTTCAAGTCATTTGTTTCCTCCTTTTGGAACCTAAGCATGTTGCTTCTTCTATATAGTTAAGTACGTGAATCCCATAACAAAGGTGTGTGTGATCAGATCTTCAAGGAAGGAGTATCAAATGATCTGGTCTGCTGTTACAATGGTCAGAAGCATTGGAAATTGCCCAGTTTTGTTCAATTTGCTTGATTTGAGTGGTAAGAGTTCGTAATTGTTTTTTGATTTGATGATTGCCTTTTTTTGTGTGTCTAGTACTCAGATGATTTTAGAGTTTAGCTTGCATATCTTTATGAATTTGCAGGAAGCATCCGAGCGTGTAAAGACGCGACTTTGAAGTGTGAGGAAGCGAAATTCGAGCAGTATAAGCTCGCTGTAGGAGATTGCCTCACCGAAGCAATAAATCTGCAGGTGCAGAATTGTGTTGAGAAGATTAAATTCCTAGAACACTGAGAGCACACCTTTCATCGTTTCAGGTTCTTTGCTTAATTCTTGTATCATAATCTGAGACTATGAATTATCTGAATCAACCAGGCTAAATACCCTGAGCATATCGTATCGCATCATCATCAGTGGTTGGTCTATAATATCAATTTTTTGCTCATGTGAAAATGTATAACTACAATGCTATGCATCAGTGGAGGATGAAAATTATCATGTATTCAGTAAATATTGGCTGAACAAGACATCACTATCTGTGCAAAAACTTATGTTTCAATCCACAGCTATGTCCTCTTTTCAAACATCTTGTACTTGAGCCCAAAGTCTGTAATAAAACATCTTGATTTGAAAAAAATGCAAAAAAAAATATTAGAGGGCATGTTATTCAAACTCTTAAATTATCTTCTTCTCAAGTTAACTCTAGGCTATGAGAAATATTAGTTACACAAAAACTGATGGGTAGCTGGATTATAAAGAAATTTATAATGTCCTTAGAAATCAACATCCTACTTTGGATTGGTGTTTAGTTATTTGGCATGAGATTAGTCAAGAAGGTGGAGTTTTCATTGTTGGTTGATCACCCTTCATAAACTTCTTACAACCTCTAAACTCTTCAGATTTAGTTTGATTCAAACAAACTCATGTGTGCTCTGTGGGGCAGATAATGAAGATCGTTATAGAGTCTTTGATTCATTTTCGACAAAGCAGATATGGGAGTTTGGGGAAATAAATTTGGGCAAAAAATATATATGTTTTTTTACTTCTCTCACACTGTCAAATTGACAGGTTTTCTTGAAACTCAAAAAATAGCAGCAAATTCATGATCATTCTTTCATTTTGATTCAAGAAGTTTCTCTGTGTATGCTTTATTTCAACTTTGACATTGCTATGGTTGTATTTGCTTTATTTCAACTTTGACATTGCTATGGTTGTATTTGCTTTATTTCAACTTTCTACCTTGTATAATTCAGTTCCATCATCTCCAGCTTGGTTTGTTGACATTGCATAGGTTGTGGTCTGCTTGCTTTATTTCAACTTTCTGCTCTTACAATTCAACTTTATCATCTCTAGTTAAACTATATAGGTTGTGTTTCCTTCGTCATCAATGGTAGAACCGTGATGACGGAAAATGATGAACAGTTGAGGGCAAAACTGTCAAAGGGTAGAATTTAGCGGATTTTTTGACGGAAAAGGCTCGTGGGTGGCTATTTGTTAACGGAATGAAAGTTATGGGTGGTTTAAAAAAAATCGTGTATAAGGGGTGGTTATTTGTAAATTCGCCTATTTAACGGGTGGTTTAGTGCAATTTTCTCTATTAGTTAACACATTAATTTGCCTTGCTCTGTGTGTTTTTTCAATACAACTTAGCTCCTATGTTTAATAAAAAAACTATAATTTTTTCTATAAATTAGTTATAGCAAAACGTTTTAACTATTTGAAAAAAAATATGAGTCACCTTATAACTAAATTAATCAAATGGATTGATGTATAAATAATTAATTATCAAAATCATATATAATTTTTCATACACTTATGTGCAACTATCAGCATAATAAAATTCTTTTATATCATTCACATACTTTTAATATCAAATCTAAATTGAATTTAGTATTTTGTATGGGGTCTTTTGATTGTGGTAAAAAAGTAATCCAAAGTGATTATTTGAAAACTCGAACTTTAAACCTCCAATATAATTGTCAAAACTTCAGCCATGGAGTCAAAATTTCATATTGACATATAATAAAATCAACATAATATGAGATGTTTTTCATAAATTTAATACATTCACCTAGTACATACCATTTTAATGTTGTAAATTTAAAAAATAAAAATTAAGGTGAAACTAAAACAATTTATTTTATTATATAATAGTGTAATATTGTAATTGACTATACATAATGGTGCCTAAATATTATATACTAAAGATTAAAATAGTAAAAGTATTTCAATTAAATAAAATACATGCAACAAAATAATAATTGCCAAGAAAGGATGATATATAATAGTATATACCAATTATAATTAAGCCTTTGAAACTAAATGTGAATAAAAGGATCTAGCTTATTATGTAATAGTATAATTGACAATGTATATGGTAATACGATATACTATATCAACAATTAAAAAACTAAGAGTGTTATCTAGCAAAAAAAATAGTTGTCAAGATTTGAACCATGATCTATAGGTGGTTTAAAAAATTCTTTACCGCTAAACTATGTAGATTTTTTTTTGGTGAATTGTAGAATTATTTTATTTATTTAAAATAATAAGTATTCATAAAAATAAATATTATGTGTAATAAATGTAGCAATGAATGTGTTTATGTACATACATATATCTATTTAGTAGTATAAATTATATTAAAGGTGAAAAAAATAATTAGAAATTATAAGTAAGTGCATTAAATGTGACATGTACACAAAATTATATATGTATTATAGATATAGATTATAGATATGGAGTATTGGAGTGAATTCATAATCTTGAGTTGTCCTCATGTGTGTGCGTATTGCCTTTTAATTTGAGGATTACTTTATTCTTTGAGCATATTATGAGAATAGGCGATTAGGTGAAAATGAAAAAAAAAAATAGGAGTCGTTGGATGAGGAGTAACCAAGGGCGCTAATCGTTTCACTTAATAAAGGGAAAAATACATCACAACCTAATTTTTGGAGAATTATTCGTGTATTTTTTGAAAAAATAAACGGATATAGGAGGCACACCTAGAATGTATATCAAAACCGATTGTTTGTGCATAAAAAATTTACGAATGTGCATCGAAATTGTGTACATTAATATATATTTGTGCATCATAGTTAGCCGTATGTGAGTCAAAACTAATTGTTTTATGTGCATCAAAAGAAGTCTCTTTGTTAGGAAATAAACGCCCTACATGAAGGGAGAATCATATACCAAGAGAAGAGAGAAAGAAGAAAAGCAAGACAAAAAAAATATATAAGAGTTTGTTGACCCAATTCGTCAGAATGACTACGTTTGGGAGCACTACCAAACTTTCTTCACTAGAATTTGTGGACTCAAAGTTTACAAGGACTTGATCTTCCTGATTTATACTGATCTAATCAACCGAACCTAATTTCTCAATCCCTCTCTAGACCCGCCCCCTCCGACCAATATTACTTACTTGAGAATGAGAAAATTGATCTATTTAGCCACGGGCGGAACTTGAAACTTCTGATTGTAGAGACCAAATAATTTTTCTAACATATGTAACATTTCTTCATTTTCAAAAAAGTACAAAATACTAAAAAAATGTTGGAGGAAAACCTCAAAAATTATAAACGCGTAACTAGAATAAGTAATTAAAACATGCATATTTTATTACACAATAGTAAAATATTTTAATATAAAACAATATCAAGAAAGATATATAATAGAAATAAAAACATAAATTTTAAAAAAAAGAAGATAGCATATTTTATTGATGAGGTACCAAAATCTCTTAGAATATAATTAAGTTACAAATCCAGAATGTTTTAGAACACAAACTAGTTGAATTCGTATTTAGTAAATGTTCATAGCTAAAAGCTAAAACCTAATCTAATTATTTAGAACACAAACGATTGAATCCATGTTTTGTAAATGTTCATTACTAAAAGCGAAAACCTAATCTAAATCACTTATGCTAATAAATTATTTGTGATTCAAAGCATTACAATCATAACTTATTATTTTGACGCACTTGGGTTGAATTACAGTATGAAACTATGAAACTTAGCAAATGGTAAAAATACTCTAATTAAGTAAATAACTTGTAAAAGTGGTTTGAGTACCATCAATCTTCAAATGCTCATAACTTTTTACTCAAATGTGAGATTGTGTGTTTCACTTGTAGAAGAAAAGGAGTTTTTGGGTGAAAAGTTAATTTTTGTGTCTCGAAAAACGTACGAAGAGTTACACGAATTTCAACAGGGTTAAAAGTAGTTTTTTGGGGGAAAGTTGTTTTAGGGGAGAAGTGAAACAAGGAAAGCTTATGATATATCAAATCAAAACTCTCAACAAGAGGAACGTATATATTAAAAATAATTTGGATTGGGGGACTATGCTAGTTCCGCCTTCGTATTTTTTTTTGGTCAAGGAAGTCGATGCTTCCAGGGATGAGATTAAGAAAAGTGTTTATGTGGCAACAAGTCTCGGGGTAGCCACTCTCCTTACATCGTCTGCAAGAATAGTTCTAATGCCCAGGTCGGGCTCCTCAAGTTCATGATAGCCAATGGGGACATTGTGCCCGAGAGCAGCCAAATAGTCAGCAGCCTTGTTGGCCTCTCGAAAGATGTGTCGGGGTCAGACTAGCCAATCCCTACTGATTAAGCCTTGGCAACGAGTGGCCAGGCTGGCAAGGGGGTGGGAGGGTGTGATCTTCTTTGAGATGAGATCCATGGCAAGTTTAGAATCGGACTCATGCTCCACGCATCTATATCCTTTATCCCACGCCAAGGAGAGGCGATAGTAAATGCCCCAAAGCTCTGTGGTTGGGACAGAACATAGGCCCAGGTTGCAAGTGAAGCCGCCACACCATCTACCGTCTTCGTCTCTAAGAATGCCACCCGTGGCTGCAGTTCCCGTGGCGGCCAAGACGGATCCATCGGCATTGATTTTAATCCAGCCCATTCTCGGTTTGGACCAGGAAATATGGGTCTCCGCCTTCTGCTTTTGGACTTTACCATTGTTTATACGGCCCACGTTCTGGCAAACTCGCGGGCTTGACTCATAATCAGCTCTCCAATATTAGGAGTTTGGGCCGCATTGTTGAAAATCCGAGTATTGCGGTTCTTCCATATCCACCAGGTTGCCACTGCGAAGACGGTAGAATCCCCCCCATCTTGTCCCAGTGCATACTTCCCCTCGAGGTTTTTGACGAGCCAGTCTATGCCACTTATTGAGAAAAAGTCCCTCCTCTGATCGGTTGAGACGAGAGCTTCCCAGATGGGTTTGGTGGTTTCGCAATCTCGAAACAGGTGGAGGATGGTTTCCTCTTCTTTCTGACAGAGAGTGCATACCGCATCCGTTGTTAAATGTCTTCTTCGCCTTTCGGCATTCATCAGAATTCTCCCTTTGATTGTGAGCCACATGAAGCACCTAATCCTTTCCGGGGCTTGTAATTTCCAGATTTTTCCATAAATTCTTTTAATATTAGTATCCACATGGCTGGGAATAGTTTCTCTCATGAGCTAGTAGGCCGAAGAGACAGAATAAACGCCATTAGGGGAACGACTCCAACTGAGGCAATCTTTGTATCCCGGGATATCTAGGAGACCCACCGAGGCGAGTTTCAGAGTTATGCTGGGGGTAGGAGGTGATGAAGCCGCTCCCAATCCCAGCCCCTTCCATCACGCCAATGTTCTCTAACAGTTTGATCCAGGTCCCCTGGGGCCAAACCATGTTGGGCATATTCCACAAGAGGTTGCTCGCCCAACCAAGTATCCATCCAAAATCGAGTCGTATTTCCATCTCCTACACACCATCGAATGCCTCTTGGAGCTAACTCTTGGAGGCTCTGTTTTATGCTTCTCCAAACTGGAGAGGGATCACACTTTTTTGATTGGACGGGGAGCCCTCTTTCGAATCTGATCCCATACTTGGCTGCCATGAGCTCTCCCCAAATTCCTCCATTACCCATAAGTAGTCTCCAGCCCATCTTTCCTAACAGGGCAAGATTCATCTCCTTGTCCGATCTGATTCCGAGACCTCCCATGTTTTTAGGCTGGCATATCTCCTCCCAATTGACAAGATGAGTCCTCCTCCTCCCTTCTCTACTTCCCCATATGAAGGATCGATTGATCTTGTCCAACTTCCCGTGAATCGAGCTCGGAAGGCAGAGGGAACTCATTGCATATAGGGGGTTGTGGAAAGCACCGACCTGGTGAGAGTGATGCGACCGACAAGGCTGAGGGTCTCACGTCTCTAGCCTGCCAACCGAGATCTCGCCCTACTAAGGAGGTCCGCGAAAGTACTCTGGCTAACCCTTTGGTGGAGGACTGGCATGCCGAGATAGTCGCCCAGGTTATGCGCGACTTTGAATCCCGCAACTTGTTCAAGTTGGTTGGCCAGGCTTCTGGGGACATTCTTTGAGACATAGATACGTGATTTCTCCAGGCTCACCCTCTGCCCTGAGGCTTTGCAGAATCCCTCCAGACACGCCTTGATGATATTCATCTGGCCTATCTAAGCCTCCGTCATGAGAATAATATCGTCTGCGAAGAAGAGTTGGGAAAGCTTCGGGGCATTTCAACAGGCAATGATAGGCCTCCAGTTCCCCTTTTCCATTTCAGTATTGATCATGTGACTCAATCTCTCCATACAAAGGATAAAAAGGTATGGGGAGATTGGGTCGCCCTGCCTGATGCCTCTAGTCGGAGTGAAAGAGTTAGTCATCGAGCCGTTCCATAGCACTTGCATAGTGGTTGTTGAGATTGCTTCCCAGATCAGATCAATCCAATTACTTGGTAGGCCCGCTACAAGTAATGTGTCCCGTACAAAGTCCCACCTTAAGCGATCATAAGCTTTCTGGAGATCCAATTTGAGGATCATTTGTTTCTTTCCACTTTTCTTTCAGCGAATTGAGTGGACCAGTTCTTGGAGAAGGATGACACTGTCGGTAATAGGGGTGTCCAAACCTGGTTAACCGTGATTTCGGTTAACCGAAGTTCGGTTAACCATGATTTCGGTTAGTGAAAATCATGAACCGAAACCGAACCGTGAATCTCGGTTAACCGTAGTTCGGTTAACCAATTTTTCGGTTCGGTTTTCTCGGTTAACCGGTAACCATTTATGTAATTTTACCTTAAATAATTAAGACTAAAATAATAAATTTTGAATAAAAAAAGTGATCAAGTAAGACTTTTTATTTAAATATGTATTTATATCATATTGTATTGGTTGTAGTAAACAAATATCGAGAGTATATACTATATTGTGTGGAATCAAATATTGTGTGTATTAATTTTTATCCCATCAAATTTAATAAATGACTCTTATATCAATGTAATATGGAAAAATAGTGTGTAAATTGTTAAAATTGAAGAATGAAAGACAAACTAAATTAACACATTAAAGATCATAGAGTTTAACCACTAAAAAAATCAAAGATAACTAATATTTGAATAAAATATTAATATATTTTCGGTTTTTCGGTTAACCGTTAAATGTAAAGTTGGGAACCGAAACCGAACCGATAAACCGAAGTATTTTCGGTTCGGTTAACCAAACCGAAAATTCAAAAAAAGTCGGTTTGGTTAACCGAAAAAATAATCGGTTTTTTGGTTTTTCGGTTTCGGTTTTTTATGGACACCCCTAGTCGGTAATGAGTCGGCCTTTTAGGAAGCTGTTCTGGGCTGGGCTGATTAACTTCGGAAGAATTGGTTGGAGGCGATTGGCAAGTATTTTGGTTGCAAGTTTATACAAGACGTTGCAAAGGCTTATGGGTCGGAACTGGTTCGTAGTCTCCGGGTTCGAAACTTTCCCCTATAAGGGAGATGAGGGTTTCATTGGCTCTTGTGGAAGCTTTCTCGTTGTAAAGAAATCCTCAACAAATTTGCATACCGCTGATCCAACTTTGGGCCAACAAGTTCTAAAAAACACAGGCTGAAAACCGTCTTTCCCTGGGGCATTGTATGGGCTCATTTGGGAGAGAGCGTTTCAGATTTCACTTTCTTGGAGGGGGAGGTTAAGGAGGGCCAAATCAGGGGTTGAGAGTGGTGGGAAGTTCCCCTCATTGACTAACGGCTCGTAGGGCTCCTCAGCCGGCAGGGTGTAGAGCTCAGCAAAGTAGCTAACAACCAGATGTTCAAGTTGCTCTTGTTTTGTAACCCAGTTTCCAGTGCCATCTCTGAGGGCGAGTACTTTGTTTCTTTTCCTCCTGATGATAGTGGAGGTGTGGAAGTAATTAGTATCGCGATCACCCAGTTGAATCCAACGGTCCCTTGAATTTTGATACCAGAGGATCTCTTCTTGTGCCAGTACAGAATACATGTCGCTTTTAAGGGTTTTCTCCAGGGCGATCGGGTCCGTCCTAGGGCGTCTTTCCATGGCTCTTTGTATTCCTACAATACGAGCAAGAAGTTTAGACTTTTTATGGTGGATATTACCAAAGATAGATTTATTCCAAAGAAGGAGGGCCTTTTGTAGGTTTTTCAGGGCTACGCATGGTTCCTGGTTCCACGAGTTATTCACAAAGGGGATGAACTGTGTTCCACGTGTTATTCACAAAGGGGATGAATTGTGGGTGCTCAATCCATGCCGCTTCAAAGCGGAAGGGGCGGCGGCCTCGCGTGTCATTCTCCAGACCCTTAAGGCATAGCCACAAAGGGTTGTGGTCCAAGGAGAGCGCGGGAAGGTGTTTAACAATCGCTTCTGCCCATCTGCTTCTGCCAGCGATGTTGGTGAGGATCCTGTCAAGGCGTTTGGCAACTCTCGTAATGGGGGTGATTCCTCGACTCCAAGTGTAGCGCGTTCCCACAAAGCCCATATCAATAAGACACAAGCGGTTAATCCAATCGGCGAAGATGTGAGAATCCGAGCAGAGGGTGCCCGCTCCACCCTGTCTCTCCTCCAAAGAGATAATGCTATTGAAATCACCCCCCACAAACAGGGGGTTGTTGATGTTTGTGATCTCATTCTCAAGCTCCCCCCAGAACTGCAACATGTCGGCTACATTGGGAGGGGCATAAACAAAGATAAAGTCGGTGTGACTCGTTCCCACCATAACTGTTGTGTGAATAAAATGCTTCCTCACGGCTAAGACTTGGAGCGGGGTTGTGTTCTCGTTCCAGAGGACCCTAATACCCCCACTGAAGCCGATTGCCTCCATTTTAACCGAGTTGGAGTCTATCATAGACTTTCTGCGCTTGGAACCTGAAATTTTGGGCTCCGTGATGGCAAGTATGTCAACCTTGTTCTGTTTTAGAAGATAGCGGCAGGCTCTTCTAAAGCCTGGTTTCCCGACACCCTGGACATTCCAAATGAGGCAATTCATGAGGAAATGAGGAGTGGATGACGGGTGTGACCTCCCAAGTCAGTTGGGAATTTCCGAGGCCGAGGCCCCGTCCTGCATAATCTCATCCGCTGGACTCCCTGCGTTCGAGACCTCTAGTCCTTCCATCAATGGGTGGTGGTCCTGGGGGGTTAAGGCCTGAGTTCATTAGCTTACTCTTGTTGAATTTAAAGTATGGAATTTTTTATTTTTTTTATTTTTTTATTGTATTGTACGTACAGATACAATAAAAACCTAAAATTGTCAATTGTGGTAAGTACGATACTTCCAAAAATAAGATCATCATTCATGAGTTCAATATTTGTTTTCTATTGTACGCATGATAAATAAAAGCCATGTCATATCAATATCAAATGATGTCATCATAACTAACTAAAATTTGCATAATATATCGTTAAAAATAATTAAGGACCGACTAGCTAGATATCAAATAACTGAAATAAGTATTGATTATTACCCACATTATCGTTTTTAATATACTTTAGGGTAACCTCATGCCCGATCATCTGTCGGGACTCTTAACTATTAAGAGACTCCGAACTTGATAATTAATTAATTATGAAATTGCAGCTAGTATTTAAAATGGGTTTAATATATCAATTGGCATCTAATGATAATTTTTTTTTTTTTCTCTCGCGCCTGGTTCACCCGTACAGGCTACGTCGGGTACTGAATGGGATTACGACAGACCCCTCCCAACGACATTGCAGGGAATCGAACACACGGTTCGTCCTACCAAGCGTAGCCCCAACGCCACTACACTGTTGGTGGCATCTAATGATAATAGCACAGCCTTGTTGATTAAACATCAACGTACACTTGACTTCGGTTGTTCATTGAATATGAGATTATTACGTATCAAATTTGATGAATAATGTGGATCTCATTTTCAAGATTATATTTAATATTACTTTTTCTTCTTTTCCCAATCATATTCATTGATTGGCTTATGATTTTAAGTACACTGGACGAAACTTCATGTTACATGTGTATGCCAATTGTATGTATAAGCAATCATGTACGTATAACACATTTCGACATAGATATAGAGACCAACGTCACCGACCTACCTACTTATGAAATGTTTAAGAAACTCTAACCTAGGATTGCGACAGAAAGCAATCGTTGCAACTTCACACTTAAACTTGCGACATTCAACAAGACATGTAAGAGATTATTTACAGTGTGTATACAGACAACGAACTCCTGATTTCTTCAAGTATTGGCAAATAGCCACCTACCTGTTCATAGCCCGTGTACAGTAAACTTACCAGGATTAAATATTTGCAGCTTCAAAGGTTCTTCCATCAATTTGACAACTCATCGCCTCAAGTGGTCACGAGTGAAAAACGGGTGCCTGAGAGCCTCACGGGCAGTGAGCCTATCATAGGAATCATACCTCAAAAGACCTTGCAACAAATCAATCAGATCACCTGCTGAGCAGTCAACGAGTTGCATTACAAGATTCTGCATCAGCGATACAAAAGGCAAACTAACATCACCACAGTGTTCCAAATACATCTGGCATTTGCCTAACTTGGACGCAGAGCAACTTACCTGAAGACGAGAAAGCTTCATAACTGCCCTAATGCTTTCCCGGGAGGAAGTGCTCTGAGGCCAGTCCAAACGGCCCCTTCTCACATACTTCTCAGCATGTCGACTGAAAAAAACAAAGGAAAACACAAATGAGAACAAAATCCCCAGTAAAGCAAATATTAGACCAAGATTTGAAAGTATCTGGACTCCTACTCTACTTTCTTCAGCATGTGTTGAGGTATTGGACCGAGCACCCTTTCCATCATGGCAAGGTGCTCCAAGTCATCATGTGTCTGGAACAATGCTCTTCCCTAAAAAAATTGCACGAAAGGAAATATTATAGCACCAAAATTAAGTAGAAATTAGTAGCTGTGGTATTTTGGCAAGTCAGTCAAACTTACAGAGCATAGCTCCACCAGGATACAACCAACACTCCAAATATCACATGCATAGCTCCATCCAAGCCCTAAATTTGACAAACAAAAACATTAGCAACCAAGATCAAGTTACATCCTCTAGAGTTAATTTTCCATGTAGAATATAAAAGCATTATACCAAGAATCACTTCTGGGGCACGGTAATGACGAGTTGATACAATGTAGGTCTGGTCTGGAAGTTCATGGGTGGTACTACCAAAATCAATCAATTTAATAGCACTTGATTTTGGCACCCTTTTAAAATAGGAGCTGTTCTTGGGAGAACGAGAAGATCCCTAGACATCAAAAAGAATTGATGTAAATCTCTTAACTTGTGAGTCAATAACATGACACAGGACTTTCAAACATGCAGTTACACATGTAATAATATATCCAAACAGCATAATAGACAGAGCACTCAATTCAAGTTAAAAGAGCAATATTCCAGCTTCAAGGCAGACCTTGTAATCTGGAACTTTTACAGAGTCTGGTGTAACTAAGAGAATATTCTCAGGCTTCAAATCGGTATGGATAAGACGTAAATCATGCATAACTGCAAAATTATTAAAGACAGCCTTTAGCTAATGATCAGACAACATTGAAAGAGACCATCTGAGCTGCAGAAAAAAAATCTCATATCCACAGAGGGATAAATGATTTTGAGACCCATGTAATTTGTAAAAGTATTTAATGCTAAAGGAACCATAAGAAGTATGTTTACTACACACATGCAATACATTCCAACAGTTGTCTTCCAATCTCACGGACAAGATCAATGGGAAATGAGCGATAATTGTTTTTGCGTAGGAAATCATATAAGCTTGGTCCAAGCTTCTCAAACACCTGTTAAGACCATTTAAATCCATCGATAATTCTTAACCCCAATACTAGCTCTAAAGTGGGGGGAAACCCATTTTAAATTAACTATACTTACAATACAGATATGGTTACGATAGTCAAACCAGTTCCGTATTTGCACACAGCTGCAAGGAATAAACCCGTGGCCATTGAAATATAATTCAGATAGCATGCGAAACATTACCTATAGTGGCACTGGCAAATAACATAAACTGAAAGTAGGACTCACCGGTTGCCTCCTCTATCATGTTTACCAAGTTGTTGAAGAACATCAATTTCAATCATTGCTGCATCACGATATTTTTCTGCACGTCGTACAATTTTAATGGCTACCATTTCTTTCATTTCCTGATCCCAGCATTCCAGAACACGGCCAAAAGTCCCTGAATCCAGAAGCAATATTAAGATTTGCAATCGCACACAGAGCAAGGTACACCTTACGCATGGAAGACAGAAATCAACAGCTGCGAACCTTCGCCCATTTTCCCATGGATTTTATCTGCAAGAATTAAGAAGCAACAAACAAATCAGAAACATAGCTCATACAGAAACAAAACCATTAGAATAATAAGGGAATCAGAATAATCCCTAGGAATAATAATATTATATGATTCTTGATCAAGTCCGTATATCTAAATGACCATCTCAACACTGCATGAGCACCAGGACTCACACACCATAAAAAATAAACTGTGTCAATCAACCCAGATTAGAAAATGTAAATTGTTCAATGGTGAGGTGTAATTACAGCGGGATGTTAAATTATCTCCAATCTCAAACTTGTAATGACCATCCTTGTCATCTTCTCTCCATGGGGGAGAACCATTGTGTTCCACTTCCTTGGCAGACAGAAATATAGAAGTATGATCTGAAGGAACGCTTGCAGGTGTAAAGGTTGCAACATTTCCAATCTCTTGGCCACATAATATACCTAGTTGAGCCTACAGACAGCCATCCATTGAACATTGGGCTCATGTTAAGAAGATACAGTAATACTTATATCTCCTACTCATGCCAGATTTCCATTCATTCATTTTCATCAAAGGTAATCCTTTATATATTATATATATATAAAATAAAGAGTGCTGCTCATAGTAATACATCTTATTATATCACCTTATCGGAAACCTTACTAATATTCAATAGGGAATCACAATTGACTTATGTAACTCCACCAAAAATATTAGGCTATATGGAACGCTTCATGATCAATTCATCAAAGATAAGATCAACTAATCAACTTATCAAAGGCGAAACAGTGTGCCGGCAAATGCTTCAGTAACAAATTTATGCATATCAAATTAGTTACTAGCAAAATAATTCACATAGAGGAAAAAGAGCAATTCTTTACTAACAAAATCGATTACCTATCACCTATGATTCATCAATACAAGGAATCGATAAAGCACATATCTGATCTAATTAGAGTATTAACACAAAACCTAAATAAGTTTGGAAACCAGATTTATGAAATATATGACAAATGAACAAGAAAATTGGGATCTTGGGACCAGATCTCATACCTGATGAAGCTGAGGAGCGACATCCCAGCGCAAACGAGGCCTCTTCTTCGGCCTCTGATCTATGTCGTCGTGTGGAAACTCGGTGATCCGTTCCGTCTCCATAGATTCTTCAATCAAACACAAACGAAATACACGCGAGAACAACAGGGCAAAAAAAAAAAACAGGAGATATAAAGAGATTAGCGAAGATTTTTTCTGCAATTATAGAGAGTATTGATGAATGTAGACGGCCCCGACCCAACCCTATCAGGATGAATATGGTGTGGAAAATAGTTGAGGCGGTTATGCAAAATCTGGAACGTACAGGTGTAATGATCCTAACGGCTTGTTTGACGAGCGATTTTCTTCTAAAAGATTTAGGTAGGATAGTATTAGGTAGGGGTGTCCAAACTCGGTTAACCGAGATTTCGGTTAACCGAAGTTTGGTTAATCATGATTTCGATTAATTTAAGTTTGGTTAATTATGATTTCGTTTAGTTAAAATCATGAACTGGAATCGAACCGTGAATCTTAGTTAACCGTAGTTCGGTTAACCAATTTTTCGGTTCGGTTTTCTCGGTTTGAGACCGAGTATCGAGCCTTGGCCATTGCAACTTGTGAACTGCTTCACCTTCAATCTCTGCTTGCGGAATTACACATTCGTCTTCCACAGCGGCCCGTACTATGGTGTGATAATTTAGGCGCCACTTATCTTGTGGTAAATCCTGTCCAACACCATCGCATCAAACACCTCAGTCTCGACTATCACTTTGTTCGAGAGCGAGTCCATAATAAAACCTTACAAGTTGCCTTCATTGCATCACAAGATCAAAAAGCTGATCTCCTTACCAAAGCGTTGGCTACTGCTCGTTTCCTTACAATGCGATCCGCTCTTGGCTTACACCCAGCTCGGATCGAGGGGGGATAGCGATGTATAAGGATAACAATGTGCTTGTACGGTATAAAACTTGTAATGAACACCTGTCCAATTCTATAATTCTCCAATCCCTAGACACATGGCACTATTTGGGGATTCTAGGCTCACTATATAAGCATGTAATGCCATCATAATGAAATCAGAGAAATAGATTCCTAAATTCCGATTCTCTCAATACCAGTGTTTCAGCATTCTCGATCATCAGCGCCACCTCTTCTTCCCTCACCCTCCCGAACGACTTCACCCGTTTGTTGGTAAAGAGATGAAGCACGCATATACTTCGCATCTACCTCCAGTGCTCCCCATACGGTGCAAATACTACATCCTTAGAGTTGTAGAAGATAGTCTTGGTGAATGAAAGCTTAGGCCTTCCACTAAATGAGGCGTCGAAGGTTTTCAGAGCCTGGGAGGCCATTTCCTTAGAGGATATGATAAGAGTCGGCTTGAACCCGAGATGGAGGAGCATGAGCTCTCCATATCTCTGGGATAAGGCCTTGAGGGAGTGATGGGGATTCTTGCCTATTTGGTGGATGTTTCCAATGATTGGGAGCTTTGGAGGTGATGGGGTAAGTTTTTTTCATGGGAAGAAAGTGATTTAAATGACACTTTGTAGAGGAAGAACAAGAACAGGAAGAAGGGAATGACAAGGGAAAAAGGGTGGAGCAAGAGCATGCTCACTCTTTTGTCCAAGAAATCTACCATACTTGAAATCATCGATATTTTTTTATTAGTTCGTCTTCACAATGCTCACTCCTCTGTGGAGCCTATGTATGTATATATATACTCGTGGCTTGTGTGGAATTTAGGTATCTTTACAATGCGTTAAATATATCACGTTGTAAATAATTTACTTTGTAGATTTTTAAACCAACAAAGAACCTAAAATTTTGTAGACTTGTAGTAGTTATGACAAATTAAAAATTATATTGTGAAATTTGCTTTAACATATGATAGACTGTAGGTGATGTGGTATACTTTAGGCTATGTTCGGTAAAACAGGATTTTTGAGGAAGTGAAAACCTCTACTTATCATAAAACCTCTACCTACCATATAAGAAAACCTCTAAACCTCCTTACCTTTCTCTATGGATGACATATCCTTATCTTTCTCTGTTCTCTTTCTAATCAAAGATTTGTTTTTATTGCATATATTCATTGGCAACTTGGACCATTGGATGCTGCTACCACTGATGAACACTTGAGACAAGTGTTTAGTCCTTATAGAGAACTTGTTCCTGTCAAAATACCAATAGGCAAGCGCTATGGTTTTGTTCAATTTTGTTTGTTTGTTTGTCTCCTTGATTAGGTTAAGTGCTATATGCAGCAGTTATTATCATTACTTTTTGTACATGGTGTTGGGACGGTGTTGTGGTTCCAAACTGCAACGCAACATGAAGCAGTTATTACGATTCTCCAGTTTTGACATGACAAACTCCATATGGGAACTAACGTGTTACATCCAAGTATTTCTAAGGAAAACCAGGTCTAATGAAGAATCTCCAAGAATGCCAACGGAACACAAGAATACATGACGAAGAGTTCCTTTGAAAGGAACTCTGGAGAAGACAGTTCCCATTACATGGGAACTCACATGTGCAAACAAAGACCACTCAACGAGATTCACAGGATTCTGTCTCAAGACAAAACAAGCACTCAGTCTGATTAACAGACTGAAGCGAATGATCCAACAACCCGATTGCTGCTCAAAGTTGACTCAATTCAAATCAAGTCACATGTGAAAGACAAAGACTTGGCATACAAGACAAAGGGCATTTTGGACACAATGAAAGTCAAGATTGCAGCCCAAGCAAAGACAAGTATAAAGCCAAGTGAATAGTGCTTGAACAAAGCACTTCTCCCAGAATTCACTCACTCACAAAGAAAGACAAGAAATGAGAAGTCCCTGGCGGCGAGTGTGCGATCTCGACGACGGCGAATCCAAGTTCCCAAGACATAGGGAACTGTGACATTAAGCTCAAGGTGTAAGGTTCGATTTGTCTTATGCTTATTTGAGATGTTCGCTTAGGAACAAGGCCAATTACTAGTGTTACTAGAGTTAGGTAGAACTGCTAGGAACAGAGAAGTGTCAGTCCGCCTATGTAACTAGGGAACAATCAATAAGATAAGAAGATCATTCAAAATCCTCCAAGTGGTGGTAGAGGTTTACCCACACAACTAGTTGGTTGTTGTGGGGTTCCTCTATAAAGGAACTATGTCAATTGCATTTTATTTACTTGCTTGTTATACATCCGCGACCTTGTGAACAGCCTAACCGCTAGTTCCCAAGCTTCTACTAACGCGTATCGATCCAACAATTGGTATCATAGCTGGAACGCTCTAGATCTTCTGTGTTAGTGTCTCAGGTTACAGAATGGCTGAAGAACTCACTCAAGTTGGACATGGGAACAACAAGCCTCCAAGACTTATCACCGGAAGGTTCGAGAATTGGCAACGCAACATGAAGGACTGGATGCGAAGCCATGACTTTCAGGCCTAGTGTGTGATCGAAGTAGGGAACTTCGAGGTAGACCCAACCATTCGCAACGACTTCACCAAATGGGGACCAAATGAATGGAAGTGCATGGAGGAAAACTTCAAGGTAAAACAATATCTCAAAAATGCCATGTATATGCAAGACTGTGATAGAGTGGCAAATATCGAGACAACTAAAGAGATGTGGGAAGCCATCCAACAAATGCACATTGGGAACTCTGACCTCAGAGAAGACCTCCGGATGAATGCGAGAAGGGAGTTATACAACTTCCAAATGGAGGTGGGAGAGTTAGTCAATAGCTGCCAGTCACGCTTCGAAGGCCTATGTACCAAGCTCGCAGGGCTTAGGATTACTAAGGAAGAAATATCTGACAAGATGAAGGTTCAACAGCTCTTCAATGGCCTCACCGGTGAATGGGCGAATGAAAGGACCATGTTCAAAGAGAATCCTGAAAATAGGACCCTCATGCTTCACCAAGTCTTTGGAAAGTTGGTGGGACATGAAAGAAGAAAACAAGACGATAAGGAGCAAGAGAGGACACACAATGGAATTGCCTTAAAACTGGAAAAGATGCTCAAGTCGGTTCAAGAACAACATGAAGATTCTGAGAAAGAAGAAGACGAGGAACTTGTCCTCATCACGAAGGCTTTTCGATCCTTCTACAACAAGGGAAAGTTCAAAAAGGGATATGGGAACTCTTAGAAGGGTCAAAGTTCCCAAAGAAAGCCAGTTGAGAAGGACGTCTCAGACGTCACATTCTATAAGTGCTACAAGAAAGGGCACTTTACAAAAGAGTGCCCATAGGGAACTAACGACCGAAGGCAAGGGAAGAAGGCTTACATCGCCACCTGGAACAATGATGAGGATGAAGATCCCGAATCTTGGGCACACCCAGACATGTGTGCTATGGTTGTAGGAGAAACCACTAGGGAACAACTCAGTGAGGTAACCATTGAATCCATTCTTGCTTCCTTAGCTAACTATGAAAAACCTGAGTTATTGAAACTGCTTTCTAGTCTTGTTAAGGATAACATAAAATTGCAAAAAAGGCTCGACGAATCGGAACACACAAACGCTGAGTTAGTTGGTCTTGAATCATGTTCCAATTGTGTGAAACTGATTGATAAGCTTCAATCTTACCTTTCCCACATAGTAGCCCTTGAAGATGAGCTTAAAACCATAGAGAATGACAAAAATGATGTCTTGCAAAAGCTGAGCAAGGGAAGTGAGAGTCCTGATGCCTCTAGTTCCCAAAAAAAATTTGTCCCGGCCAAACATGGGATTGGGTACAAGTCTGAGTGCCCAAAGAATAGGAAGTCTCCTTTAAGTGAGCAGGAGATAAATGAGTGTAGAGCCCTAGAACTCCAAAGTAAAAAACAAAAGAATGCCCATCTAGAGGAAAAGATATGTGTCTTGGAAAGTGGGGTAAATGGAGAGAGAGACTATTACACTGGGAACACTAGGCACAAACTCTATGTCCAAATAGCCAAGGGAAGTGGGTCCAAAGTATACAACAAGGAAACCATGGATAGGAACAGGATATAAAGACCCCATCCTAAGTACTACCTAGGAGAATACTACAAGACCTGTTGGACTTGTGGTGCTCATGGGCACTACAAGGAAAGCTTTCCCAAAGCTAGAGCTCAATCTCAGAGAAATCACGACTATTGGAACAGACAAAACCAAAAGACCAACAAATCTTCTAGATGTCCCACTCATGGGAACCAACATAGGAACTTCGCCTATGACTCTAGGAACCCTCGTGATATCAATATTGCTGATTATGTTTTATTTGAAACTGTCTTTCCTTGTAAGGGACAAGGCAAGAGTCATCTCCTTGTAGGTGGCAGTGAGGGGGAACAACACATGGGTCATTGATAGTGGCTGTTCAAATCATATGACTGGGAACAAAGACAATCTTACATCACCCCACACAAAAGCCAAAGGAGGTCATGTGTCCTTTGGCAACAATAATAAAGGAGAAATCATAGGAACAGGGGAAGTACTTGTTGGGACGTTGTTGGGACCTCTGGTTCTAAGCAACGGATCAACGATTCACTCCTCTTTAAGTTTTGATAATGACAAACACCATAGGGAACTAATGTGGTTTGTTCAAGTATTTCTAAGGAACACAGGTACAGCAAAGAACCACTATGAATGACAAAGCCACTGCTAGCCACAATGAAGAATTTCCATCAAGGGAACTCTGAAGAGGAAAGTAAACAAGAAGACACAAGCTTACAACGATGAAGAGTTTCCATCAAGGGAACTCTGAAGAAGTCAGTTCCCATGAAATGGGAACTCACATGTGAAGACAACGACCGTTCAGCGCAGATCGCGGGATCCTGTCTCAGACAGCCAGAGGGAACAGTCTGAGGATCAGACTGTCACGCTTCATCCAACGGTCCGATTGATTCAAGAAGTTGACCTAGTTCAAACCAAAGTCACATGTGAAGAAAGTACAACTTGGGCATCAAGCAAAGGGCATTTTGGACACAAACGAAAGATGCTACTGCCCAAGACAAATGGACTATAAAGCCAAATGAATAGTACTCGGTTTGAGTACTTCTCCCAGAACTTACAAAAGACCCACATCTGAGAAAAGAAAGAAAAGGAAGAGAAGTCCCCGCCGGCGAGTGTGTGATCTCGACGACGGTGAAGCTGAAGTTCCCTGGAGCAAGGGAACTGAGAAGTCAGCGTAAGGTTTGAGTTACTTGTGTTTTGCTGTTGTGAGCTTAGGAACTCAGTTGAGAGGATTTACTAGTGTTGCTAGAGTTAGGAAGAACTTGTAGGAACAGAGAAGTGTAAATCCGGCTGTGTAACTAAGGAACAAAGCAATCAATATAAGTAAGTCATTCAAAATCCTCCAAGCGGAGGTAGAGGTTTACCCATACAACTAGTTGGTTGTAGTGGGGTTCCTCTATAAAGGAACTGTCCCCTTAACTGTTTTTATTACTTGCGATTATTTACTTCCGCTGCCTTGGGAACAGCTTAATTGCCAGTTCCCAAGCTCACTGCTAACCGATTACGATCCAGCAATTGGTATCAGAGCTAGCGCTCTAGATTTGTGTTAGCATCGCAGGTGTCAAAATGGCTCAGGAACTTACTCAGGTGGGGAACAATACCAGCAAGCCGCCAAGGCTTATAACAGGAAGATTTGAAAGCTGGCAACGAGACATGAAAGATTGGATGCGTGGCCAAGACTACCAAGCCTGGTGCGTCATCGAAAGGGGGAACTTCGAAATCGATCCAGCTATTGTCAACGACCTCTCAAAGTGGGGTCCCAACGAGTACAAGTGCATGGAGGCAAACTACAAAGCCAAACAGTACCTAAAGAGGTCCATGTGCGTACAAGATTGTGACAGGGTTGCAAACCTTGACACAGCCAAGGAAATGTGGGAAGCCATCCAACAAATGCACGTTGGGAACTCAGATCTCAGAGAAGATCTTCAAATGAACGCAAAGAGGGAGTTCTACAACTTCCAAATGGAGATGGGAGAGTCCGTCGATAGCTACCAATCCCGGTTTGAAGGACTTTGCACTAAGATGGAAGGATTGGGGATCACAAAAGAAGAAATCACCCACAAAATGAAGGTCCAACAGCTCTTCAATGGATTGACTGGAGAATGGGCAAACGAGAGAACGATGTTCAAGGAAAACCCAGAAAATCGAACACTTATGCTTCATCAAGTGTTTGGAAAGCTAGTGGGACATGAGAAGAGGAAGATCGATGATAAGGAACAAACTCGAGCTCATCGAGGGATCGCACTCAAGATCGAAAAGATGCTCAAATCAACCCAAGAACAACATGAAGACTCTGAAGAAGAAGAGGATGAAGAGCTAGTTCTTGTAACAAAGGCTCTTCGAAATTTCTACAAAGGAAAGTCTCAACGGAACAGTGGAAACTGGGGAAAGGGACAGAGTTCCCAAAGAAAGCCCACAGAGAAGGATCTCTCAGAAGTGACTTGCTACAAATGCAACAGGAAAGGACATTTTGCGAAGGAATGTCCACAAGGAACTGAAGGCAGAAAGCAAGGAAAGAAGGCTTACATCGCTACTTGGAGCGATGATGAGGACGAAGATCCTGAAGCATGGGCACTCCCGGACATGTGTGGCATGGCCATAGGAGAAATCACCGGGGAACAACCCAGTGAGGTAACCACTGAAACTGTTCTCGACTCCTTGAGTAATTATGAAAAACCTGAATTGTTGAAAATCCTTTCAAGTCTTGTTAAAGATAACATAAAACTGCAAAACAAGTTGGAAAAACAGGAACACATAAATTCTCAATTAGTTGGTCTTGAGCCCTGTCCCAACTGCATATCCCTTCTAGAAAAACTCAAGTCCCATGTGTCTCACATCGTAGATCTAGAAAGAGAAATCAAAACTTTAGAGAAAGATGAGAACACCCTCCTGCAAAACCTGAGTAAGACTCCCGAACACCCTGAAGTCTCTAGTTCCCAAATCAAGTTTGTCCCAGCCAGACATGGCATAGGATACAAAGGTGAGTGCTCCAAGAACAGAAAGTCACCCCTGAGCGAACATGAGATCCATGAGTGTAGGGCCTTAGAACTCCAGTGCGAGAAACAGAAAAATGCTCATCTCGAGGAGAAAATCAGGGTCCTAGAGAGTGGAAACAATGGTGAGAAAGACTACTATACTGGGAACTCTGGACATAGAATCTATGTCAAAATTGCTAAGGGAAATGGGTCTCGAGTGTACAACAAAGAAACCATGGATAGGAACCGTATCCAGAGACCACACCCAAAATACTACCTGGGAGAATACTACAAGACATGTTGGCACTGTGGTGCTCATGGGCACTACAAGGATGCATGTCCCAAGAAGAGAGCCCAAATCCCTAGAAGCCATGAGTTCCCAAACAGACAAAAACGTCATGCTCATCCCCAAAGGAACTCCAACTCTCAAAATTCCAAAGACATCAACATTTCTGACTATATCTTAAATGAAAATGTTTTCCCTTGCAAGGGACCTGGCAAGAGTCATCTTGCCTGGGTCTCAAAACACTAACTTTTCCTTGTAGGTGGCTGTGAGAGGGAACAGTACATGGTTCATAGATAGTGGATGCTCGAACCATATGACAGGGAACAAGGATATCCTCATCTCACTCCACACTCATGCCGAAGGAGGCCACGTCTCATTTGGCAACAAGAACAAGGGAGAAGTTATTGGAAAAGGAGAAGTGTTGCTCAATAGATCTATTAAAGTTAGCAACGTAAATCTGGTAAAGGATCTGGGATACAATCTGCTGAGTGTCTCCCAGATGTGTGATCAAGGGAACAACATCGTCACTTTCGACTCAGATGAATGTCTCGTCATCAACAAGAAGACCAACAAAGTAATTCTGAGAGGAAGAAGATACAACAATGTGTATGTGGTGGACACCAACTTTGAACCACCAATGAAGCTGTGCCTTGCGAGTTCCCAAGATGACACGGAACTCTGGCATCGAAGACTGGGACATGCTGGTGTAAATCAAATCCCGAAGCTTTATCTACAGGATCTGGTCATTGGTCTTCCACGGATCAATCTCGAAGGAGTCAAAATGTGTGAAGCATGTGTTCGAGGGAAACAGACCAGGACCTCCTTCAAACCGAAGAAGGTGGTAAGCACAACCAGGTCCCTGGAGTTGATTCACATGGATCTCTATGGTCCCATGAGAACAGCCAGCTACGGTAGAAAAAGGTACATGTATGTCTTAATTGATGATTTTTCAAGATTCACCTGGGTTGTTTTCTTGAAGGCAAAATCACAAGCGTTTGAAGAATTTGAGCCCTTCATCAAAAGAAGAGAAGTAAGCTTGGGGCTGAAACTGAAAGCAATCAGATCTGATCACGGAACTGAGTTTCAAAACTCGGAGTTCCTAAACTTCTGTGAGCAAAATGGGATCTCTCACAACTTTTCAGCTCCTCGCACTCCTCAGCAAAATGGAGTGGTCGAGAGAAAGAACAGAACTCTGGAAGATATGGCTAGAACCATGATGATCGAAAGTGGAGTTCCTGAGTACTTCTGGACTGAAGCAATCTCCACAGCTACATACATCCTGAATCGAGCCATGACAAGGCCCCTGATCAACAAGACTTCTTATGAGCTCATCAAAGGGAGAAAACCAAACATCTCACACTTGAGAACATTTGGTTGCACATGCTTTGTTCACAACAACGGAAAAGACAATCTTGGCAAATTCGACCCCAGAAGCGACGAAGGGATCTTCCTGGGATACTCATCACAAAGCAAGGCTTATAGGGTCTACAATAAAAGAACCAAGAAGAAAGAGGAAAGCATTCATGTCGTCTTCAATGAAAAGTCTGTAAAGATGGGAACCGAGTCCCAAGGGAAGGGAACTCTGTTCAAGCTAGTCAGACATGAAGACGATGATGATGACGAGGATGAGCCAAGGAAAAGGGATGAAGACTATCCAAGTGCAAGCCATATCCCACAACCAGGGAACAACGACAAAGGTCCAACCCTCACTGATCAAACCTCCCTTGAGGCTCCCTCCTCAGAAGAACTACAAGAAACCTCCAACTCTCTCGAGGTCCCCTCTTCAGGGAACAACTCTGCTGTCCCCCAAGACAATACACTGCCAGAATCAAGTATTCAAGGGGAACAAAGAGGGAACCTGCAAGAAATCTCTGAAGAAACATCAAATGAAGAAGCTGAAGATGAGAGTTCCCATGACAAAGAAACACCAACTGAGGAGAATACACATGCAAAGGAACTCACTCATGCAAGAACCTTTCAACAAAGGAAGGACCACCCCCTTGAGAACATCATCTCCCCTCTTGATAAAGGTGTTCTAACTCGCTCCTCTCTCAATAATTTTTGTGCTTTTAACGCGTTTGTTTCAATGGTGGAACCCAAAAATATCAAAGAAGCATTAAAGGACCCGGATTGGATTCAAGCCATGCAAGAGGAACTCCACCAATTCGAGAGAAACAAAGTTTGGAAGCTAGTTCCTAGGCCCAAAAACAAGAACATCATAGGAACCCGATGGGTTTTTAGGAACAAGCTCGATGATACTGGAGCTGTAGCAAGGAACAAGGCTAGGTTAGTAGCACAAGGATACAGGCAAGAGGAAGGGATTGACTACGATGAGACCTTCGCACCAGTTGCCAAGATAGAGGCAATCAGACTTCTCATCGCCTATGCTGCTCACAAGGGATTCAAACTTTATCAAATGGATGTGAAAACAGCCTTCCTAAACGGACATCTCAAGGAAGAAGTGTATGTGGCCCAACCTCCAGGATTCGAAGATGAGAAAATGCCCAACCATGTCTATTTCCTGGAAAGGGCCCTTTACGGACTCAAACAAGCTCCCCGAGCCTGGTATGACAGGTTAGCTCAATTCCTCTTGTCCCATGGATACCTTCGAGGTTCCATAGACAAGACTTTGTTTTTAAAGAAAGAGTCTAAAGACATTTTGATTGTGCAAGTATATGTTGATGACATTGTTTTTGGAGCAACTAACGAAACTCTTGTAGAAAAATTTAAGGACCTCATGAGCAGTGAGTTTGAAATGAGTCTCATTGGGGAACTCACGTTCTTCTTGGGACTTCAAATATCCCAAACAAAGGAGGGAACAAAGATCCATCAACAGAAATACATCAAGGAAATGCTCGTGAAGTATGGGATGGAACATTCAAAGCCCATTGACACTCCCATCTCACCAAATTCAAGGCTAAATGCAGATGAAACAGGTATCAGTGTGGACCAAAGGAACTATCGAGGTATGATCGGGTCCCTTCTCTACTTAACCGCTAGTAGACCTGATATCATGTTCTCCGTATGTCTTTGTGCTCGTTTTCAAGCTAACCCTAAGGAATCACACCTGAAAGAGGTGAAGAGAATTTTCAGGTATCTCAAAGGGAACAATAACTTGTGCCTTTGGTATCCAAGGAACAGTTCCCTTGAGCTCATTGCATACACAGATGCTGACTTTGCAGGGCACTTGGTTGACAGAAAGAGCACTTCAGGAATGGCCCAGTTCCTAGGATCCTGCTTAGTTTCGTGGGGATCTAAAAAGCAAAACTCAGTTGCACTCTCCACAGCTGAAGCTGAATATGTGGCTGCCGCATCATGCTGTTCCCAGGTTCTATGGCTTAAGTCACAACTCCAGGATTACGGTATGTCTTTTGGCCCAGTTCCCATACTCTGTGATAACACTAGTGCCATAAACATTTCCAAAAATCATGTGCATCATTCTAGAACTAAGCATATTGATATAAGACATCACTTTCTACGTGACAATGTTGAGAATGGGAACATTTCGATGGAACACTGTAGAACTGAAGAGCAAATTGCGGATATTCTTACCAAAGCTTTAGACAGACGTCCCTACCAGCGTTTTCGAATGCTTCTAGGGATGATAACTCTAAACTAAACAAGTCCCTGTTTATCTCTCTCCCAATGCCTGACTAGTTTATCTAAAATTGCATGATAAGGAACTTGGATTCATTGCTTTCACTATGCCATGATTACTAGTCTAGAGAAAAATGTGTACAAAGGAACTCTATTTCTTTTGGCCCAAAATGATCAACCAGAGTTCCCTTTATCCCTCATTACAAGCCACCATGACGGTTGATCATATGACCCACCTTAAGCTAGAGACCAGACAAATGCTTCTCATGAGCCAAAACATTTCCTTTATCGAGTTGCAAATCGTCTGGTTCCCTTTGAGTTCCCTAGCCCCACAAAAAGATGAGTGTGAAGTTCTCTCAACCACTTCACTCTCCCTGACCTTGAAAGGATCATGGGAACTGTTGCATCTACAAAGGGAACACTGACTAATCTTCAAAGAAAAACCGTCACTTGGGAAGCGGACTTTCGTGTCAGAAGCTCTGAAGCGTTACAGGCCAAGTATTCAAAATTTGAAAAGGACTTCCCAAGAGATTGTGACGCGTGTCCAGAAGCGTGCTTGAGAAGTTGAAACGGCGCCCCACGTTCATTGGGCAACGGTTATCGAGGTTATTCCACTTCCCCTTCTACCCTTCACCTCCTCTCTCCTTTAAAACCCCTCTTTGCCATTTTTAGGTCCTTTACTCCATCTTTCATCCCTGTCATTCGTCTTCCCCAAATCCCTTTCACTCTCTTTTCAAGAAACCTCCAAAACCTCCCAAATTCTTACAAAAATGGCTCCTCAACACACATTCGCACAAATCAAAGAGTGGGTACTTGCCAATCCTCGCACTCTCTTCATCACTCAACTGAACGAGATCGAGCAAGAACAGGACCCAACCATGAAGGATGTCCTCATTCAAGGGCTATACAATCAAGTAAGCCCCTTCTTGCCCCCTCCTCCTCCTCAGGTTGATGAAACCGTCTCCTGGACCTCTTCCTCCTCCGAATCTCTTCCTCTTCCACCTCCAACCACCAACACCTCCTCCGGAGTTGTCATCGTTGACAACTTCGGAGATGCTCGCCCCTCCATCAATGAAAAACCCCATAAATCCAAACATCGCCACTCATCCAAACATCGCCACTCATCAAAAGATCCCTCAAAATCCAAAAAATCCAAACACTCCCACGACCCCTCCAAATCCAAAAAGCGTAAACACTCTGAGGCCTCTGAATTCTCGGAGCCCAGAAAGAAGGCTTTCTTCCGCTTTGAGGACTACCTGAACTGCTCCAAGGAGAGTTCTTGTGCTCCCAAACCTCCCTACCTTTTTCCTTCCGACGATGGGAACTCCGAACCCCAGAGTCTACTTCCCTCTTCCCCCTCCATCCCTCCTCCTCAAATCAAGGGACCTCCTCCGCCACCTCCTCCAGTTCCCGCCACGATGGGAACTCCAACATCCCAACCTCCTTCACTTCCTCCCGTTCCCATCACTACGGGATCTCCAACTCCATCTTCACCTCACAAAACGCCTTCTTCTTCCTCCCCAAAACACATTTCCACCAAACCCATCTCCACTCAACTCACAACCCCTATTCCTTCTTCTCCTCTCCCCTCTTCCATCACGTCTCCCACCACCACCAAACTCCCCTCTCCCTCACCATCCAAAAGTACCGTCGCCCTCTCCTCAGACGACGACGATCTTCCTCTTTCTGTGGTCATCGGCAAAATGACCAAGGACCCTCCTCCGATCATCATGGGAACTTTGGAGGAGGAAGCCCAGCTCAAGGACATCGAGGAAGAACTCAACAGGGGTCCCTCTGAGCACACAGTCTCCCAAGGGACAAAGTCCGCAGAAAAGGTTGCTCCTCAAGAGCCAACAGAGACAAGGGACCTCGCACCAGCTGGAGGTGCTGAGGCAACAACAAGTCATCCTGGAGATGACGCGGAGGGCTCGGATTCGAGCTCCTCCGAGGAAGAAGGGACCTCCCATGATGAGGTCGAAGAACAAGAAGAAGCTCCAGCTTCAAAGGAGCCAGCACGCATCCCTACACCTGGACACCAAATGGTGGTGTCCGCGAGTTCCCCACCACCTAGGGACCGCGTGCTCATGATCGAAGCGGCTGCACCCCCTCAGCAGAAAGGACCTCGCACGGTCTCTAGGGGGAACAAATCCAAAAGCAAGTCCAAAAAGGGGAAGGGGACCACCAAGCATCATGTCAGTGAGCGCCGAAAGCTTCTCCATCACCTCATAGTTTCCCAAGAGGCGCTGACTGAAAATGGTCTGGAGGAACTATGGGAACTGATCAAGGCCCAGGGCTGGGAGAAACTCTGCCAAGAAACTGTGAGCGTAGATCCCTCACAAGTGCGTCAATTCTACAACAACTTCACTATCACCAACGACGGCACTCAGGGAACTCTCTCCCACGAAGGCGACGAGTTCATTTTTACAACGTCTACGATCCACCTTCAACTCCAGGTCCCTGGTCAAGGGCTTAGCGAGTTGCCCAGCAAGCTCTGGGGCGACTTCAACAGCGCCGAGGTGTACAACACAATTTTTGAGGGTCGGGTTCCCTCTAAGGTCCACTCGACGCATCATCTGTCCTTGGTTGCCAAGCTCGCTCACCAATTCATTATCAACGTGGTGGTCCCCCGCCAAGAAAAGCGTCTGGTCGTCAACATCCCCGATGCCATCATCCTCTACCACTTCCTCCTCAAGAAGCCCATAAATCTTCCCCGAATTATCCTTGGGCACATGGAAAAGTGCATGGCCTCCAAGTCCCATTCCCTCCCCTACTCCGGGCTGATCAAGAAGCTCCTACAAAAAGAGGGTCTCTACGATGCCTCTAAAGAAGAAATCGAGCTTGGAAGGGAACTGGACATTACAGTTGCCCAGAAGATGAGGCACTCGGAGCCTGTAGAGGAGGCGGCTCCCCTAGAGTCTGGTACACAAGAGGGGAACTATCCAGTGTTGCTCCGCATCGCCAACACCCTCGATCAGATTGCTAGGGACCAGGCCGTATTGGCCAGAGGACAAGAAAAACTTACACAAGTCCTTACGCGCCTTTGTGACGCCTTGTTCCCTCAGAGCCCATGATCTCTCCCTTCTTGTTCCCTTAATCCAAAAAATGACCACAAAATTGTACTTGGGTTCCCATTGTACATATTCTCTTAAGTAATGAAATGGTCTTTATTTTGATTGCGTGTTCCATTCTTTCCTAATATTGCTTTGCTTGATTTTCGATGATGTCAAAAGGGGGAAAGATAAAAAATGTGAGATGAGTTCAAAGTTTAAGTCATCACAGACCACGCATAAGCTAAGGGGGAACAATTGCATAAAAAGCCTAATAGGAACTATGTGTCTCACCAGAAGTGGCTCCCTAAATCTAAATGTCTCACTAAGAGTGATTTCCCAAAATCATACTTAGGAACTCATCAGCATATCATTCATTCAAATATTTGCATTTTTTTTTGTGATGGGTTTGTCATCATCAAAAAGGGGGAAATTGTTGGGACGTTGTTGGGACCTCTGGTTCTAAGCAACGGATCAACGATTCACTCCTCTTTAAGTTTTGATAATGACAAACACCATAGGGAACTAATGTGGTTTGTTCAAGTATTTCTAAGGAACACAGGTACAGCAAAGAACCACTATGAATGACAAAGCCACTGCTAGCCACAATGAAGAGTTTCCATCAAGGGAACTCTGAAGAGAAAAGTAAACAAGAAGACACAAGCTTACAACGATGAAGAGTTTCCATCAAGGGAACTCTGAAGAAGTCAGTTCCCATGAAATGGGAACTCACATGTGAAGACAACGACCGTTCAGCGCAGATCGCGGGATCTTGTCTCAGACAGCCAGAGGGAACAGTCTGAGGATCAGACTGTCACGCTTCATCCAACGGTCCGATTGATTCAAGAAGTTGACCTAGTTCAAACCAAAGTCACATGTGAAGAAAGTACAACTTGGGCATCAAGCAAAGGGCATTTTGGACACAAACGAAAGATGCTACTGCCCAAGACAAATGGACTATAAAGCCAAATGAATAGTACTCGGTTTGAGTACTTCTCCCAGAACTTACAAAACACCCACATCTGAGAAAAGAAAGAAAAGGAAGAGAAGTCCCCGCCGGCGAGTGTGTGATCTCGACGACGGTGAAGCTGAAGTTCCCTGGAGCAAGGGAACTGAGAAGTCAGCGTAAGGTTTGAGTTACTTGTGTTTTGCTGTTGTGAGCTTAGGAACTCAGTTGAGAGGATTTACTAGTGTTGCTAGAGTTAGGAAGAACTTGTAGGAACAGAGAAGTGTAAATCCGGCTGTGTAACTAAGGAACAAAGCAATCAATATAAGTAAGTCATTCAAAATCCTCCAAGCGGAGGTAGAGGTTTACCCATACAACTAGTTGGTTGTAGTGGGGTTCCTCTATAAAGGAACTGTCCCCTTAACTGTTTTTATTACTTGCGATTATTTACTTCCGCTGCCTTGGGAACAGCTTAATTGCCAGTTCCCAAGCTCACTGCTAACCGATTACGATCCAGCAGTACTACTCAACAAGTCAATCAAGATTAGCAATGTCAATTTGGTTAAAGATCTGGGATAGATTCTTCTGAGTGTATCTCAGATATGTGATCAAGGGAACAACGTTGTCACCTTCTACTCGGAAGAATGCTTGGTCATCAACAAGAAAACCAACAAAATCATTCTAAGAGGAAGGAGGTCCAACAATGTCTATGTGGTAGACATGGAGTTTGAACCACCTAGGAAGTTGTGCCTCGCAAGCTCCCATGATTACACGGAACACTGGCACAAAAGTTTGGGCCACGCAGGCATCAATCAAATCCTGAAGCTCTACTTACAAGACCTGGTCATTGGCCTCCCACGAATTAACATTAAGGGAGTAAGAATGTGTGATGAATGTGCATGTGTACTTGGCAAGCAAACAAGGAACTCCTTCAAACCAAAGAAGGTGGTGAGCACAACAAGGCCATTGGAGCTAATTCACATGGATCTCTGTGGTCCCATGGAAACCGCTAGCTATGGTGGAAAAGGTACATGTATGTTTTAATTGATGAGTTTTCAAGATTTACATTAGTTATTTTCTTTAGATCAAAATCAGATACATTCAAAGAGTTTGAGACTCTAATCAAGAGGATGGAAGTTAGCATGGGACTAAAGCTCAAGGCCCTCAGATCTGATAATGGAACTAAGTTCAAAAACTAAGAGTTCCTAAGGTACTGTGATAACAACGGTGTATCCCACAACTTCTCGGCCCCTTGCACTCCTCAGCAAAATGGCGTGGTGGAAAGGAAAAACAAAACTCTAGAAGACATGGCTCGAACCATGATTCTTGAGAGTGGAGTTCCCGAAAGCTTCTGGGCCGAAGCAATCTCCACGGCCACGTACATTCTAAATCAAGCAATGATTCGTCCTATGATCAAGAAGACATCATATGAGTTGATCAAGGGAAGAAACCCCAACATCTCTCATCTCAGGACTTTTGGGTGCAAATGCTTCGTGCACAAAAATGGCAAAGACAACCTTGGGAAGTTTGATCCAAGGAGTGATGAAGGGATCTTTCTAGGGTACTCCTCCCAAAGCAAGGCACACAAAGTGTACAACAAGAGAACCAAGAAGATAGAGGAAAGCATTCACTCCATCTTCGACGAACAATCTGTGAAGATGGGAACAAAGTCCCAAGGAAAGGGAACATTGTTCAAACTGGTCAGACAAGAAGAGGAAGACGACGATGACAAGCCAAGAAAGCAAGATGAGGACTATCCAAGTGGGACCAACGTCTCACAACCAAGGAACAACAAAGGAAGTCAAAATTCCACGGATCAAGATTTCTTCGAAGTTCCTTCCTCAACAGAAGAGTCTCAAGATGCATCCAACTCTCTCGTTCCCCAAAATGAAGCCATACCACAGTCTAGTATTCAGGGGGAACAACGAGGGAACATTGAAGAAAATCCTGAAGAGACACTCAGTGAAGAAGTTGAGAACAACTGTTCCCATGAAGAAGAGGAAACCCAAGCTATAGATGAAGAAGAGACAAGGGAACAAATTGACGTCTCACACATTCGAACCATGAATTACCACCAAAAGAGGGATCACCTTATCGACAACATCATCACTCCCTATGACAAAGGCGTACAGACTCGTTCATCTCTCAACAACTTCTGTGCCTTCAATGCCTTTGTCTCATTGGTGGAACCCAAGAGCATCAAGGAAGCTCTAAGGGACCCAGACTGGATTTTAAGCCATGCAAGAGAAACTCCACCAATTCGAGAGGAACAAGGTGTTGAAACTGGTTCCTAAGCCCAAGAACAAGAACATCATAGGAACTCGATGGGTCTTCAAAAACAAGCTTGACGACATTGGGGTTGTAGCTAGGAACAAAGCCCGTCTGGTTGCTCAAGGCTACATGCAAGAGGAGGGAATCGACTACAATGAGACCTTCGCACCAATTGCAAGAATTGAAGCAATTCGTCTCCTCATAGCATATGCAGCCCACAAATGATTCAAGTTGTATCAAATGGATGTCAAGACGGCATTCCTAAATGGGAACCTCAAGGAAGAAGTCTACGTGGCGCAACCACTAGGGTTTGAAGATGAGCACTTCCCAAGCCACTTATACTTCATGGAGAGGGCCCTATATGGTCTCAAGCAAGCTCCCAGGGCATGGTACGACAGGTTTGCCCAATTTCTCTTGTCTCATGGATACCTTCGTGGTTCCATAGACAAAACTCTCTTCATTAAGAAAGAATAAAAAGACATTTTAATTGTTCAAGTATATGTTGATGACATTGTGTTTGGTGCTACTAATGAGCTTCTTGTTGAAAAGTTTAAGAACTTGATGAGTAGCGAATTCGAGATGAGTCTCATAGGGGAACTCACGTTCTTCTTGGGCCGGGACTTCAAATATCCCAAACCAAGGAGGGAACAAGGATCCACCAGCAAAAGTACATTAGAGAAATGCTAGTGAAGTATGGGATGGAACACTCCAGGCCCATCGACACTCCCATCTCACTAAACTCAAGGCTCAACGCAGACGAGACAAGTATAAGTGTAGATCAAAGGAACTGTCGAGGTATGATTGGGTCTCTTCTCTACTTAACTGCTAGTAGACTCGACATCATGTTTTCAGTGTGCTTGTCAGGGCCGTCCAATCAAATTAGGGGGCCCTGTTCAGAAATTAAACTTAAAATTTTTTATTTATCAATTACTATAAATTATTAATATATTAATGTCATTAAAACTCTAATTTAATACAATAAGAATTTTATTGTTATTTATATATTAGGTTAACAAGTAGAGCTGTCAAAAGTTGACCCGACCCGAAAAACCGACCCGAACCGTCTGAAAAATTTAGGGTCAAGACCCGAAAATTTGAACCCGAAACCCGAAATAAACCGAACCCGAAAAACCCGAAACCCGTTGGGTTCAAACCCGAAAAAACCGTTGGGTTGACCCAATGTGTTATATTTTAAGAATATATAATATATTTTGAAAATTATAATATATTTAATTATTAAAATATATAAAAATAATAGATTTATTATTAAATATTATTTTTAAATAAAAAATATTTTAATAATTGTAAAAAAAACAATTTTCTTGATCTGTTAGGTCGACCCGACCCGCCCGACAACCCGCAATGGCCCGACCCGATTTGACCGGTGACCCATTACGACCCGAACCCGACTCAACCCGAACCCGAAATAACCGAACCCGAACCCGACCCGACCGATCCGTTTGACACCTCTATTAACAAGTAAATATTAAAAAGTTATAAAAAATAATAGTAATAAGAGGTTTTTTAAAAATTTAATAAAAATCATTTTAAAAATGATAAAAAAAAAGTGATACTAAATCCTTTAATTAATAATGATAATGATAATAAGTATTTGTAAGTTTGTTCTCCGTCCAAGTTTAGTGTCATCACCTTATGTAACTAATGATACACAACTTATATAATTGAACTATTATCTAGTTAGATATAACCAAGAAAAAATATAGTAAGTTAAAATAGTTGATCATTTAAATGAAAAATTATATTACATAAAATATATTCATAAACACAACGTATAAATCTTATCCCAATAAAACAAATTAGGTGGCTAATTAGTAAAAAACTATTTTTATGAAGTAAATCACCAATAAGATAAAATAATCACTAGATTTTGTTTTATATGTATAAATAGACATTATAGAGGAAAAAAAGGCCTACATAAAATGTTAAACAATTTGGATGCAATAGAAATAAAAAAAGGTAGTGTGTGTTTGGGTTTTGGTAAAAAAAAAAAATTAAAAACGTTAATATGGACTGGAGGCACTGAGTTGTACTAAGAGAATAAACACGTAAATTTTCAACAAAAAATTAACTCAAATATAGCCCATCGGGAGTTTCGAACACAAGTCTACATCAAAATTGAAAGTATACCCACCACTGCACCACTACTGTTTTAACATACCCTTTTCTATTATATTTATTATATATATGAAAGGTATAAATTTTGGGCCCCAAATATTTGGGGGCCCTGTTCCGTTGGGCTGTTTGCACAGTCCAATGGACGGGCCTGGTGCTTGTTGCACGTTTTTAGGCTAACCCTAAAGAATCACACCTAAAAGAGGTGAAGAGAATTTTCAAGCATCTCAAAGGGAACGACAACTTGTGTCTTTGGTATCCAAGGAACAGTTCCCTTAAGCTAGTTGCATACTCAGATGCAAATTTTGATGGGCACTTGGTTGATCGAAAGAGCACCTCTGGAATGGCCCAGTTCCTAGGATTGTGTCTAGTCTCATGGGGGTCAAAGAAGCAAAACTTAGTGACACTCTCCACAGCAGAAGTGGAGTACGTAGCTGCCGCCTCATGTTGTTCCCAGGTTCTATGGCTTAAGTACCAACTCTAGGATTACGGTATGTCCTTTGGCCCTCTTCCCATAAGATGTGATAATACAAGTGACATTAACATATCCAAAAATCATGTGCATCATTCTCGTACTAAACATATAGAAATTAGGCATCACTTCCTACGTGACAATGTGGAACATGGGAACATCTCTATGGAACATTGTAGAACTAAAGAGCAAAATTGCGGACATTCTCACTAAAGCTTTAGACAGACGTCCCTACCAGCGTCTCCGGATGCTTCTAGGGATGATAACTCTAAACTGAACTGATGATGTCCAAAATAGTAAAATAAGAAGTGGGCCCAGGGCACAAGGTACAAACCGACTCGGCGGGCCTTCCAAGGATGATTCGGGGTCCCACACCCATACCCCTAATATATTTAAACAAATTTCCTACCCCCACGAGGTCCTCCGAAACCTCGGAGCGAGGCCTGAACCTCGTAACCGACTCTATTGACACACCCGCCCACCAGAACCACTCAGCTAAACGCCGCTCCCCTGAGCCAATCACCAGCCACCTCACCTCTAAACCAATCAGAAGCCTTGATCTTGGGAGTCCCACATCAGAGTATGATCAAAACTTGACTCCCCAATCCCCTATAAATAGAGGGGTACCTCGTACGGAAAGAGGGTCGAAAAACATCTTGAACTCAAGAACTATCTTGCTCGTTGAAGATCGACGTGATCGAAACATCGTCAAAAGACCTCGCTACAGGCAAGTGAAGTCCACAAAAAGACTTCAAGTCGTAAAGAAACCTTGCTCACTCCAAATACCTCGCTACACAATCTCACAAGACTCTCTACACCACGCTCTCAAATCTACCTCATCTCAAGATCAACCAAGCAACACTTAGGCGGTAGAATCATCTAGCAAATAGGAGATCTTGTACATTGTTAGATCGAGATCTCGTATACTCGTAGGAAGTCTAGGGTGTAATTCTCAATTGTTTGCTAACCTCGTTGGCTTGTAACCTCGTTGTAAGAGAAACATAAATAAAGAAGCAAGTGTTAGCACAATCAAATATAATAATCTCGTTCCTTGTCTTCTAGCGAGTTGTTGTTTCGGGTTTCATCATGAACAAGTCCCTGTTTGTTATTCCTTCAATTCTTGGCTAGTTTATATTGATTTGCATGATAGGGAACACTAGGATCAATCGCTTTCGTTTTGCCATATTACTAGTCTAGAGCTTTTAGTGTACATTTTGGAACTTTGCTTCCTTTGGCCCAAAATGATCAACCCGAGTTCCCCTTAATCCTCATTACAAGCCACTATGATCGTTGATCATAAAACCAACCCCTAGCCGAGAACCAGACAAACGCTTCTCATGAGCCCAACTTTAGGTCCCTATATCGAGTTGTAATTGTCTGGTTCCTCTTTGAGTTCCCTAGCCTCACAAAAAAACTTGAGTTTGAGTTCCTTTGTCCACTCCACTCCACTTGACCTTTTAAAAGATCATAGGAACTAGTGTGCAAAAACAATCACGAGCAACAGAACACTGATACTTCTGGAAAGATGAAACGTCACTTGGGAAACGGGAAATTGTGTCAGAATTAGAAGCATTATGGGCCAAGTTTTTGAAACGGTTGAAGTGACTTCCCATGGGGAAAGCGACACATGTCACGAGCATGCTAGAGAAGGCAAAACGGCACTTCGAGTCTATTGGATGATAGTTATCGAGAAACCTTACCTTTCCCTTTCTACCCCTCTCCTTCTCTCACATATAAACTCCTCGATTGCCATTTTTGGGACCCTCTTCAAACTTCTCACTCTGCAACTCCTTGTCTCTGCACCTTCTTCCCTCCCTAAAATAAGCAAAGCTCCAAAAAACCCTCACCCATGGCACTTGTCCATCCAGACCACCGTATCCATGAATGGATCGAAACCAGCTCCAAAACCTTCTTCATCACAATGCTTAGAGAGGCGGATAATGAAAAGGATCCTGCCCTTCGCCAAACCCTCTATAAAGCCCTCCACGAATATGTCCTTCCTTATGTCCATCAATAACGCACTGGTGTCTCGTCCCTTGAGTACGAGATTCTAGGGCCGACTCCTCTTCCGACAGCGCAAACCCTAGTGTCGTTGTCCACCACCACATCCTCTCAATCCCCTCCTCCTCCTCCTCCTCCTCCTCCTCAACCTCTGCCCATCTCCTCCTCTAGAACTGTCATTTACGACAGTTTCGGTTCTAAACCCCCTCCTTCCAAATCCTCAAAATCCAAAAAACGCAAAGACAAACATTCCTCCTCTTCTTTCGACCTCCCAAAGATGAAAAAGAAGAAATATCTTCTCAACATGGACGAGGTTCTCAATCTCTCTCGTCCCACCTCCTTCGCCATCCCTCCTCCACCACCTCCCCCACAAACCTCCTCTCTTCCGCCTCTTACCGATTTTGGGAACTCTCAATCCCAAAATCCTCTAACACCACCACTCTTCAACCCTACTCCCATCTCTGGGAACCCTAGCCCCAGAGATTCCATTCCCACCTCCTCTTCCCTTCCCATCGTTGAGGGAACTCCCAATCCATCTTCTTCACAACCCAGAGTTCCCACACCACCTCCCTCTTCTCCTACAAAAACTCCCTCTCCTCCAAAATCTCCTCTTCCCCCAACTCAAAAATCGCCTCCTCCCTCCAACACAGATATAACCTCCTCTCCCTCTCCGGCCAAGCAACACATAGACCTCAACTCCGACGAGGATGCGCTACCAATCGCTAAGGTTGCTCATCGGAAAGCCAAGAAATCGGCACCCATTGTTATAGGAACCGCCGAAGAAAATGCTCGCCTCGATGCCCTTGAGGCCGAGCTATAGGCAGTCATCAATCAACCACCTTCCAGGGAAGAAGGTGAGGCCCAAGAGGAAGGGAACCCAACACCGGCTGATGGTGCTGGGACAAGTACAGGTCATCCAGAGGGTGATGACAACGAGGACTTGGAGATGTCCTCCGAAGAAGAAGAGTACTCAGAATATGGTGTTGCCACCGAGGTCCTTGACCAAGAAGGACTTGAAAAAGAGCATGTTGCAACTCTTGTTGAAAATGAACAAGGACGCCCCTCTCTTGCTCGAATCGGATGTCTCCCCTCAGCAGAAAAGAAAGGCTGCCGCCTCCAAGGGGAACACAAGCAAGAAGAAGAAAGGGAAGGGCACAGGGTCGAAAAAGGTTCCCATCACAGAGGACCGCAAGCTCATCTCTCGTCTCGTACTCACTGAAGCCCATCTCCAGGAGTAAGGGCTTGGGGAACTCTAGGACCTCATCAAGGCCCAAGAGTGGGAACAAGTGTTCGACGCTGCTGTAACTATCGACCCTGCCCAGGTGCGCCTCTTCTACAACAAATTCGTCATTCATGATGAGGCCACCAAGGGAACTCTCTCCCTCCAGGGCGATGGTTACATCTTCACCGCCTCCTCGATTCGTCACCAGCTACATGTCCCTGTCAAGGGCCTGGCCGTTGTTCACATCAAGACCTGGGGCGATTTCGACAAAGATGCCATCTTCGATGACATCTATGAAGGCCGTGTTCCCGAGAATGGGACCCCAAATCACAACCTCTCTCTCATGGGCAAACTGGCTCACCAGTTCATCATCACTATTGTGATCCCACGGCAGGAGAAGCGTCATCAAATCAACATTCAAGACGCTATTCTTCTCTATCACTTCCTCCACAAGATGCCCATCAATCTCCCCTGCATCATCCTTGGGCACATGGAGAAGTGCATGGCCTCGACCTCCCAATCCTTGCCCTACACCGGTCTGATCAAGAAGCTAATGATCAAAGAGGGTTTGTATGACGCTACCACAGAAGAAGTGACCATTGGAAGGGAACTGGACCTTTCCGTGGTCCAAAAGATGCGTCATTCAGAGCAAGCTGAGGATCAAGGGGCACTTCCCTCTAGTGACGGTCCACGGGTTGGGAACACCCAAGTGTTGATGCACATCGCAACCACTCTCGAGAATATGGCAGGAACTCTTCAAAATATCTTGTTTGTCATGACCTAGTTGCGTGATAACTCGCTCCCCAGGGCCCCATGATCTCCCTCTTCTTTTTCCTTAACCCTATCTTCTCCTCAAAATGTAATGTGTTCCTTTTTGTACATTAATTGCTTAAGTAATATAAACGGTTTCTAGTATGATTGCGTGTTCCTTTCTTTCTTACTTATGCTTGTCTATTTTCGATGATGCCAAAAGGGGAAAGGACAAAATGTGTGAGATGAGTCATGTTATGAGTTGTCACAGAATACGCTTTGGCTAAGCGGGAACTAATGCATAAAATGCTAAGTAAGAACTCATTGTTTCATAGAAGTGGCTCTCTAGAATTTCACATAGGAACATTGTTGCATGTCATACCTTCACACATTGAAATACTTGATTATTTTTGTGATGGGTTTGTCATCATCAAAAAGGGGGAAATTGTGGGGACGGTGTTGGGAACTCTGGTTCCAAACATTGGAAAAACGATACCATTCTCTAGTTTTGACAATGACAAACTCCATATGGGAACTAACGTCTTACATCCAAGTATTTCTAAGGAACACCAAGTCTAATGAAGAATCTCCAAAAATGCAAAAGGAACACAGGAATACATGACGAAGTGTTCCTTTGAAAGGAACTCTGGAGAAGACAGTTCCCATTACATGGAAACTCACATGTGTAAACAAAGACCACTCAGCGAGATTCACGGGATTTTGTCTCAAGACAAAACAAGCGCTCGGTCTGAGGAACAGACTGAAGCGAATGATCCAACGGCCCGATTGCTTCTCAAAGTTGACTCAATTCAAATCAAATCACATGAGTAAGATAAAGACTTGGCATATAAGACAAAGGGCATTTTGGACACAACGAAAGTCAAGATTGCAGCCCAAGCAAGGACAAATATAAAGCCAAATGAATAGTGCTTGGATAAAGCACTTCTCCCAGAATTCACATTCACTCACAAAGAAAGAAAGACAAGAGAAGAGAAGTCCCCGGCGGCGAGTGTGCGATCTCGACGACGGTGAATCCGAGTTCCCAGGAGATAGGGAACTGCGACATTGAGCTTAAGGTGTAAGGTTCGATTTGTCTTATGCTTAGTTGAGATGTTCGCTTAGGAACAAGACCGATTACTAGTGTTGCTAGAGTTAGGTAGAACTGCTAGGAACAGAGAAGTGTAAGTCCTGCCTGTGTAACTAGGGCATAATCAATAAGATAAGAAGATCGTTCAAAATCCTCCAAGCGGAGGTAGAGGTTTACCCACACAACTAGTTGGTTGTTGTGGGGTTCCTCTATAAAGGAACTGTGTCAATTGCATTCTGTTTACTTGCTTATTATTATACTTTCGCTGCCTTGGGAACAACCTAACCGCCAGTTCTTAAGCTCTTACTAACGTGTATCGATCCAACACTTCCCCGAGAAGTAAGTAATGAATCTGAAAAATATCATACAAATTAATAAAGCATTAGCTATGTTGGATAGTTGGGGTTATGATCAAGTATTGTACCGTGGAAATTAAAGATCTCTTGTAACATTAGAGTTGTAAGGTTCTTGGAATAAAATTTACCACAACTATGATTCTCTATCTCAAAATGTTTGTCCAGTTTAATTTCTATTTTTATTGTCCCAAAATATTTGTCCTACTTTTCTCACTTTCCTTTTAGTCATTTTCTCTCTCTTCTGAAAGTTGTTATACTTAGTACTTACCATGGGTAAAATTAAAGAATATTCACATTTATCTTTTCCATACAAAACTTTGCCTTCATTCCCATTAATTTGCCAATGAATACTCACATTTATCTTTTCCATATGTGTTAGAAAAAGGGAGAGATATACATGTCCACGCAAGCTTTAGTTCAAAATGCTTGCACAAATCAAAACACCCTCAGTTGAAATTGAGGCTTTTATTTACAACCAATCTTTTATTTATAACCAATCTTTTATTTAATATATTTAGAGATAGATTATTACCCAAGAAAGATAATAAATATCATAGGGAATATTTCCCTTGTAAAAACCCTATTTAAAGGGCCTCCTTATCAATAGGAAATAATTTCTTGCTTTTTGAAAAACCCTAGTACCAATTGTCTAGGACAATTTCCAGTACTACAATTAGCGTCGTTTGTGAGAAGAAGACTAAACCACCGTCAACCGGAGAGAAGCCGCCACCGATCTCGAAAGAGTCACAACTGGATCATTATACCGCCCACCACATGCGAAGGAAGTCCCGCCGTTGTCGGATCGCAACAACCGTAGCCGGATCAAAGAAGAGTGCCGAATTGCCGCCATTGTCGGGTCGCGAAGAGGGATCCACACCACTCGACACCACGCCACCGATCGACGCCGCTTGCAACTCTAGGTAGCCTCCACTTGCGAAAGAAGGGGCCTCTATCGGATCACCCCGCTATAGCCGTCACTCATAAGGGAGAAGCACATGTCGATCATCGACGCCGTTAGTGAACCTCAAACCCTAGGTTTCAACTGCAAGAACATTCCGGCTCCATTCTCAAAATAAACAAGGGAACGATCGCCGACAGTATGAGTTCTTAGGCTAGAGACCTGACATTGGATCCCATATACGAGGGCAATGAATAAGAAATAGTGCACGAGCTAGGCCGAAAGGCTGGAATTGTTGGAGGTTAGAGAAGAGATACGGCGGTTAAAGCATATATGCTCAAGAAAGTTCAAGGGAAGCGTCCCGTCCCGGGGGTTGATTTCGAAAGTAGGGCGGTAAGGATCGAAAGCGTAATCGAAGGAGGAAAGAGAAGTAGATCTAATGTTCATAACATATGAAGTGATGCCAGCTCCAAAGGGCAAAGCCATGAAAATTCCGAATCAGAGCGTGATTGATTCGCTCGAAGTCCTAAAGAGGATTGACTTCGTACAATGTACCAATGGGAAAGCGATCGCTATCATCACAAGCAGGAAGGACGTCCTCGCAATCACTTCAGCGACACAAAATGAACTTGTGGGCATAATATCCGTCAAGAGGGAAGGGAGGATGATGAAGAAGCATACACTAGAGATCATTGGAACGCTCAAAGGGGAGAAAGGGAGTTGGATCCTTCACCTAGGAGACAATATCTAAGACATCATTAACTGCATGAAATCCGGGGACACGAAATCCCGTGAGAGGCAAAGATCACATGAACCCATAATAGAGGCTCGACTAAGGTGGTTTTTGAACAATCAATGAGAGATGACGCTTTCGGCTCAAGAGCATGCAAAACTAAAATTGGCCAGTCTAAGCTCTACACCGTTCGCGCGAGAGATCCAAGACAAGAGCCACCCCAAAATTCTCAACTCCAACCTTGGAGATGTACGATGGAAGAAGTGACCCCGCCAATCACATTGTGGCATTCACACATAAGATGGGACTTTGGGTTTCCAACGACGCTCTTATGTGTCAAATGTTCCTAGCAAGTTTGGGGAAAAATGTTGTCAAATAGTTCCACACTCTACCCACAAATTCGATCCACACATGGGAGCAGTTGGCGCGTAGATTCGTCAACTGGTACATCGCAAATAGTCGGGAGCCTATTTCCATAGATAATCTCTGCACTTGCTGAATGCGAAGATGAGATAGGATGAAGACTTTTACATCCCGATTCATGGAGCTTCATGTTGGGATCAAAGGATGTGATGACAGGTTCACAATCTTGGCCTTCAGACTGGCCCTCCAAGAAGATTCCAAGCTTAGAGAAATCTTGACATGCATTGAGAACCCTAACGACAATGCATGAGCTTTAGTAGCAAATTAGACAGTACGAACGATTGGAGGAGGATTCTAGTAGGAACAAGGAGGGGCCATCATCTCGTAAAGGTTGAAGCCATCAAACAATCACAAAAAGAAAAGGCGGGAGGTAGAAAGTCATCAAGTAGAAGATTACAAAGACACACGGAATAAGCTTGACCACAGTCTATTTTTTGAATGATCGAGTTTACACTCTTGAGACTTGTGGGCTAGGGTAAGCTAAACTACATCAGCATTTCCTTGTGTCCATTCTAGCATTTGATCTATAACTAAAGTTATGTTGCGAAATCGAATCGAGCGAATTAGATCTATTGAACGTGTTCACAACTGGACTTGTTTGAATGATTTTCATTATCAGACACGATTTCATCATTACAAACTAGGCTCCGTTTGGTTGTAATTCATGGAAACATAAATGCAATGGAAATGAATGTAGTCCATTTTAGTGTCATGATACATTGACAAAAAGAAATTAACTTGTTTTGCATAACCTCTTATCCATTGTAAAAAGGGGCTTGCTCCGCCTAAATCATTCCTCCATCAAGGGGATGAGTAACAAAATGGAGGAATCACTCTCTTCTATCTCACTTTTACAATGGACAAGTTGTTGGATAATTTTTTTATATAAATGTATTATGACACTAAAAATGGTCTAGATTCATTTCGTTTCCGTTTACGTTTGCACATGTCACGATGTTGATAGGGTTTCTCGGCCAACAAATAAATTTGTAAGTCAAGACCCCGCTGAGTACAGTGGAGTCAGGATCGTTCCACAGGAAGCAAGGTTGTTTGTCTATCAATCTAATAAAAATCAAATAAAATCAAGCAAAACACTCACGAGATGCCTCGTTAACGACCTTGTCAGGATCGTTACCGAACCACCGAACACAAAAATACTAACTAACGACCTAATTAAATTCCTAATTAATACTCGGTACCGAAGCAAGTATTCAGCAACGAAGATTTATCAGAAATAATTCAATAAAAACAAAAATCTAAGATAAGGGACACCACAACATAGCTTAGCATTAGAATTCGTAAGAAGATAAGATCATGCCTTTAAATAGATAGAGTCATCAACTTTCATTGACTTAACAAGTAAATTAATCTACTTTCATAAACTAACTCACTCAATTGCTTGTTTTAGATCTAAAGCTTGAAACTTTCGTTTTCAAACAATATCAACCTTCAAGTTACTAACTTTCTCTTTCAATCAAGTTAAACTCAAATTACCTCAACTCCCGTTTCGGTATTAAGCACAACAAACAATCTCAATAAAGATTAGAAGGCATTCAACACACAATCTTACTCATCAAACATGCTCAACTATGCCGGGCTTAACCCCGACCCTAGAAAAATAAACTACTCAGTATTCATGATTAAGAAACTAAAAACTTCAATAAAAACAAACATTGAAACAAAACTCAAACTTAAATTAATAACAAAAATATCGTCTTACAGAGATTCAGAAGAAAACTAAAACAAAACATGCACCGAACCACGAACTCGACAAACGAACCTCGGAAACCGTCGTTACCGAACCTCGTCACCGACTTCCGATCCGGTTCTCTCTCCTTCGGCCTTCCTCCAAAGCTTCTCCAAAACTAGCTCTAAAATTCAACTCCAAAATTAAGCCTCCCCCTTTTCTATGCTAGATAGAAGGGTATTTATACTAGAAAATCCTAAAAAACTAAAAAGGCTAAAAGATAAGAACTTTCCTAAAAAGATAGAAACAATCTCTAAAAGATAGAAATAAAATCTAGAAAGATATTAAACCCTAAAATTCATATTCTAATAAACCATAAAGATTCTAAAAAGATACTCAACCGATACGGAAATAAATTCCCGCTCAGGATCGGTGAATAATAAAATAATACTCCGAAATCTTTCTCTTCGTGGCCTCGTTAACGACCCTTCACAGCCTCGTTAACGAGCCTTGGGTTTGTTTTCTTCAACACCTCCTCTTGTACTTCGAGCTTTGACTTCTTAAATCTTGCACCTTCCCGTCCTTCACTGAGATGCTCCAAATTTAGCTCCAAATTTAGCTCCTTTTCTTACTAAAACCTGCAAAATACACAAAATAGCGTAGATTCCACTCTTTTCGTAGATTTATGCAAAACTATCTAAAAATACTCAAAACAAAACCTAAACTAGACAAAACTAATCCTAATAAGCAAAGAAAACCTATCAAAAACTATACTAAAAATGCGAACATCAAAATACCCCATACTTAGACTTGCTTGTCCTCAAGCAATAAACAAGATACTAACCAAAACCAAAACAAATCATGTTTATCAAGACATAGCCATCTTCAAAAAGCGACATCTACACATAAGAAAATTATAGCAAAAGACTATTAACATCCTTACACATATATGCACTTAAATAAACATAAAATAATACAATCCAACCTCTCAAGGGATATAATGTGTTTCTCTCAACTCTCAAGTGTTTGGGCTTATAATTTCAATCTCTCAACTCATCCTATATACAAAAACTCATAGAAATTGGAACTTATATCACCAATACTCTCCACCCAAGATTTGTCAAAACAAGCAAAGAATTATCAAGAGAACTTAGGCTCAATGAAAAACTTCATAGAAGTTTCCATTCGGTCGGGTTGTAATGGGGCTTGGTAATAACAATAGGGCGTGGAAATATTTGGTCATGTGGTGCTAATATTATCCGGGAATCAAAGACTCCTAAAAACTCACACATCCAAAAAACTCTCATAGAAACACATACCAAACTCACTCTTCATATTAGGCACACTTATTTTCACTCACCCTTTATCATCCTAGAAAGTCTCATAATCAAAAATAAAAGAATCTCTTGATATTATCTTTAAACACAAATGCACTTCAATTTTTCCTCTTTTCTCTTCTTTTTTTTTCTTTTCTTTTTTTTTTCTTTTTTTTTTGCTGCCTCGTTAACGACCCGGATGTGGGTTCGTTAACGATCCACCGTATACATTTTCTTCCCTTAAAACTTTATTTTGTGCATCTTTTAATCAAGAGACCTTTCTTACATGAAATAACAAGAGACTTCCAAATCTACCCTTCCCAAGTACCCTTCAATTCAAGCAAATATAAACTCTTTTCTTTTCAACAAAACACAAAACTTTACCTCTCCAATCTAAGTCCTAATTCCCGGATAGGGTCAAGCTTATCTCGGCTAGGGAATAATTTTTGTGGAGCTAAAAATAAAAGGTTTCAGGCCAGAATTGGTTATCAAAAGAAGGAATAATGTAAAGGTAGATAGGGGATAATAGGGCTCATAAAAATAAGTTCTCTATCATATGATCTTCACAAGTAACGAACTATAAATCCTATAAGGGTCTCAAGAAATAGATAACCATCACAATTCCAAGAGATAATATGCATAAAGAGAGTAAATCACACAAAAAAGAAGAGGGATTTATAAATGTTCTCCCTATAAGGCCAAAAATTTCTCACAAGGTAGGTTTTGTTGGATTGCATCATCTATGCTATAAAGTATATGTGCTCAATTTCATCTAATGCTATTCTCTTCTAAAAACAATAATTTCAATTTTAAGAATCCGGCTATACTTTCAAAGACATATTTGCAAGGAATTATATGATTAAACTAGTGATTGCTATCATAGAACTTTAAGAAGGGATATCTATCAATTATAAACTCTTTTTGGATGTTTAAAATTTTCAATTTTTTGGTTTTTTCGATTTTTTTCTTTTCAATTTAAAAGAAATAACAACTACATAGAACACAAAAATACCTAGGACATAATTTTTTCTACTTTCTTCCCACCCCATACTTAAAATTACAGTGTCCCCACTGTAAGAAAAATAAGAAGAAGAGGGAAAAGAAATAGAAAACAAAACAAAAAATTAAAAAGAAAAAGAAAAACATAAAACTTACAAAAGTGGAAACAAGGAAAGGAAACTTCATCTTTGAGCGTGATCAACGGTTCGGTGGAGGAAAGTAGTGCTCAAAGTTCCCCATGAAGTCATACATCGTCCTCCAACGCTCAGCATCCTCCGCCTCTCTCTGACGTTGTCGCTCGTCCTCCATCGACATGCGAGCGGAATAGACGGTTTCCCATCTATCCATCCTCCGATGAATGTGATCGGTCTTGGAGGTGAAGCTGCAACATCCGTGTAGAAAGATCCTCGACCCATGGTGGTGGTATGCTCGATCCTGCGTACTCGGGCTGAGGAGGTGGTGGGTAGTGAGGCTGGAAATGGTCTTGATACATCACCGGGTTGTAAGGCATTAAGCCATATGCATGAGGGTCGACAGGAGCTGGTGGAGGGTCGACATGAGCTTGCGGCACCTCGTTCACGAAGCTGGTTGCCTCGTTAACAGTGTTGGGCGGTGGCTGGAAATGGTCGTTAATGACCCTGGTTGGCTCGTCGACGAAGATGTTGCCTCCTAATTCCTCTGTCTCCATGTCTTCTTCTGTAAAGTTGAGCTCCTCAGTGCCGCCCTCGGTGTCGGCTTCCTCGGTGTCATCGCCTACTACCTCGGTATCCTCTTGCTCATCTTCTTCTTCATATTCGTCCACGTCGTCTCGCTCAAACCGGGTGTGACATGGCCCAAGTGAGAGCTCATCCTCCGGTTTTGGCTCCAATGGGTAAGGTTGTCCCGTCCACACTTCGTACCAATTCGGTACGTAGAGTAGCTCGTACATGTCGAGGGAAGGTATGACTATTTGATCTCGAACCTTCACCTTGTAGCCTCCCTCGGCTTGCACGAAAATCCCGGCACTATACCAATAATTCTTGTTGAGGAGTTGAGCGTGGGCCGGTGTGTAGCGAGTGAGATCCACTCCAAGATTCTTAGCCAAGAGGCTAACCAAATTGCCACACCACACCTCCTTGGACTTGTGGGACTTCTCGACATAGTAGAGCCATTCGTACCCTAAATTCAAGGGCCCGGGCTCCTCGAAGAGGATGGTGCGGAAGCAAGCGACCTCCGTTCTTGTAGACCGGTTCAACTCTTTCTTCGGCCAAAATGTTGCGGCGAGGACTCTCAAGATAATCCGGAAGATGGGGTTGACTATGGTTGCCCCGGATAGCGCCGCGGTAGAGGATTGAACCTCTCCGGTGATGTAGCTCCAAGTGCGGGTCACTCGGTAGTCCTTCAAGCTATAGTATCTAGACGGGTTTGGGAGCTCCAAGATTGCATTGAACTCCGCCATGGTGAAGTCGCGGTCCTCGTTACTGAGCCGGAACCGAATGCGTCCCGGCGAGATCTTCGACGAGAAGTTGGTCTCCAAGGTGGCCAAGAACTCGGATGTGAGGGCCGGATAATGTGGCAAGCTCTCTTGCTTCAATAAGTGTGCGGCCCCAAGGATGAGGAAGGCGTCCTTGACATCCGTGTAGATGCCCGTAGAGACAGCGCTAGACTTCGAGAACCATCGGGTGTAATGGTCCTTCTCCAAAAAATCCCGGTAGCGCCGTACTTGGCTTTGGCTGCTCAAAATCACATCGTCCACACGGGGTGGAGATGGAGACCTGTGGTTCCTCCTCTTCTTCTGGGCTCGGGTGGCAGGTCTGCTTGAACTAGCCATGGATCCTACAAAATAATCGAAAATTTTCCAAGATAAGATCCACTCAAAAATAATAGGTATGAGACCCCATACTTGGTGTCAAAATTAACCTCGGATTTATTCATAAACTACCCAATTGGGTGTTCACGAGTCTGGGCTCGGATCAATCATTGATGAAGTGCAGGGTCGTTAACGAGCCTGGGTGGGTCGTTAACGACCCGCCGAGAGCAAAACCAAAAATTTCCGAGATTAAATCTACCTCTAATTCAGCACAAATCAAGCATGCAATCTTCTATTATTCTCCACAAATCCCCCATAGGGTAAAAGCACCCCATACTTACTCAATTACCCATCCCGAACATGCTAAAAATTTCCTGGAATTTTGACATGCAAAGTTCGAATTTTTAGATATAGAACAAGAAAAATCCATGCTTTCCTAACTAAAGGTATACAATAGCAAATCTAACATGAATCATCTTTCCTAAAACATAAACAACTAAGCACAATTAAGAATTTTTAGAACCGATTTAAGCATGTTCATCGATCTCCCTAATAATCATGATTCAAGATATGAAATTTAACCCTATAAATAATCAATCATGCAATTTCAAGCAAGGGTTTAGAAATCATACCGGAGAACCGAGAATTAAAAGAACAAGGGTCGGAATCGGGGTAGTTAACGAGCTCGTCGTCGATGGTGAATGGCTTCCGAACTTCGATAACGATGGCGTCTCCGGTGGTCGTTAGCGTGGGATTTCCGACTCGGTGGGAGAGAAGGGAAAGGGATTGAGAGAGTTTTGGGTTTGAGAGTGAATGTTTGGAGAGATTGTGGTAGAATTTTGGGAGGGGTAGAAGGGTTTTTATAGGAGGGGTAAGGATAGAAGGGGGTGGCGGCTAGGGTTAGAAAAATTAACTAGGTTAGAATTACTTACTTGCCCCGTATTGTGACGAATCGGGTCGTCCGAACCGGGTCGTTAACGACCCTGGGTGGGTCGTTAACGAGCCACCGTAGCCTTCTTGAGTGAATTTTCGCCCCTTTTTTCCTGAAATCTTGTTAGCTCAAAAATCTTATTTCTATCCTATTTAAAACTAAAAAAGGAAAATAAAAGAAAGCTAAGAAATAATCTAAAAAGAAAAAGAAAAAGAAAATAAAATAAACTAAACCTATTCTAAAAAGCGGGTTGCCTCCCGTAAGCGCTATGTTTAACGTCGTTAGCCCGACGAGCTCTCTTGCTAGTCTTGTGGTGTGAGAGCCATGGTGACTCTTATCTCCTCATCTGGATCAGGCTGCTCATGGAATTTCTTCAACCGGTGTCCATTAACTTTGAAAATGACGCCTCGGTTGTCAGTCAACTCTACTGCTCCGTGAGGATAAATGTGATGAACCATAAATGGCCCACTCCATCGTGTCCTTAGCTTCCCTGGGAATAATCGGAGTCTAGAATTGAAGAGAAGTACCTTATCGCCTATATGGTAAGTTTTGGGCACCAATTTTCGGTCATGCCACCTTTTGGTGCGCTCCTTGTAGATTTCAGCATTTTCGTACGCCTTCAGCCTCAATTCTTCTAATGCGTGCAAGTCCATGAATCTTTTTGCTCCGGCCGTGTCGAGGTTCATGTTGAGCTCCTTGAGAGCCCATAGCGCTTTATGCTCAATTTCGACCGGTAAATGACATGCCTTGCCATACACTAGATTATAGGGGGTGGTGCGTAGAGGCGTCTTGTATGCTGTCCTATATGCCCATAGAGCGCCATCCAATTTGGAGGACCAATCCTTTCTAGAACGGGAAACTGTATTCTCTAATATGCTCTTTATTTGCCCGTTTGAAACTTCAACTTGGCCACTTGTTTGGGGATGGTAGGGTGTTGCCACCCGATGAGATACCCCATACTTATCCAAAAGGGCTTCAAAACTTCGCTCAATGAAATGGGAGCCACCATCACTGATAAGTACTCTAGGAACGCCGAATCTGGGGAAAATATTGGTCTTGATGAATTTAGCAACAGTCTTGGCGTCGTTGGTCCTTGTAGCAACAGCTTCCACCCACTTGGAAACATAATCAACCGCAACTAAGATGTACTTGTAGGGTCCTGAGGCGGGAAACGGTCCCATGAAATCAATGCCCCATACATCAAATAGCTCAACTTCGAATATCCCAGTTAGTGAATTCTCATGTCTCCAAGTTATGTTGCCTGAGCGTTGACATCCATCACATGCTGTCACATAAGCTTGCACATCTTTGAACATGGTGGGCCAATAGAGACCACTTTGAAGAATCTTCGCAGTAGTCTTGAATCCTTTTGCATGACCTCCAGTTGGCAGTGTGTGGCATTGACGGATCACGTTTTCAATCTCCTCTTCTGGGATACAACGCCTAAAGAGGTGATCACTTCCTTGTTTAAACAAGTAGGGATCGTCCCAGTAGTATTGTTTCACATCATGGAGAAATTTCTTCTTCTTTTGTGGGGTAAGGCCCTCGGGAATTATGCCTCCTACAAGATAGTTAGCGAAATCCGCAAACCAAGGAGCTTTTGGCCCTCTAATAGCATGGATTGATATTGAGGAAGAAGAAATTGAAGAAGGAGAGGGGGTGGATTTTAATTGAGAAAACTTAGGTTCAGAAATCTTACCTGGGTGGTTTGTTAACGAGCTAGGCTTCTATTTATTGACCTCGGTACCGACCTCCCGTAGCTCAGTAACGACCCCATTGGCTTGATTGTCGACCAAACTTGAACATTTTCCCTTTTTATTTGTGTCTTCCAGCCTCGGCACCTCGTTAACGATCCTGAAGGGGTCGGTAACGAGGGTCTTGTAGAGCTCAACCTCGTTCAGCAGGAGGTGTTCGTCGGGTCTGGAATCATTTATCGGAACTTCATTATTGGACTCGGTGATATGCTCAACTGGCAACCTGGACAAGTGATCCGCCACTAGATTTTCTGCTCCCTTCTTGTCTCTTATTTCATGATCGAATTCCTGCAGTAAGAGCATCCAACGAAGCAATCTAGATTTTGCATCTTTTTTAGCCATTAGGTATCTAACGGCCTCATGGTCAGTATAAACAATCACTTTGGATCCAACAAGATAGGACCGAAATTTTTCAAAAGCAAATACCACAGCAAGGAATTCCTTCTCCGTTGTGGTATACTTACTCTGTGCTTCATCCAGCGTCTTACTGGCGTAGTAAATGGTGTGGAGTTTCTTGTCCTTCCGTTGCCCTAAAACTGCACCAACTGCATAGTCACTGGCATCGCACATGATCTCAAAGGGTAATGTGCAGTCTGGGGACTGCATGATGGGGGCGGACACAAGGGCAGCTCTTAACCTGTAAAATGCTTCAAGACATTCTGGGGACAGCTCAAACACTACATCTTTCATTAGTAGGTTAGTCAAAGGTTTAGCTATCTTAGAAAAATCCTGAATAAATCGCCTGTAAAAGCCAGCATGCCCTAAAAAACTCCTAATGTCTCTTACAGAAGAGGGGGGAGGTAGTTTTTCAATAAGCTCAATTTTTGCCTTATCTACTTCTATCCCTCTTTTAGAGACAAGGTGTCCTAGTACTATCCCATCTTGAACCATAAAGTGACACTTTTCCCAATTCAGTACAAGATTGGTTTCTTCACATCTTTTAAGCACTCGTGCAAGGTTAGCAAGACAAGAATCAAATGAAGAACCATAAACAGAAAGATCATCCATAAAAACCTCTACAATATCCTCTATCATATCTGAAAAAATAGCCATCATACTTCTTTGAAAAGTAGCAGGGGCATTGCAAAGCCCAAATGGCATTCTTTTGTAAGCAAAGGTTCCATAGGGACATGTAAAGGTTGTTTTCTCTTGGTCATCAGGATGAATGGGAATCTGCCAAAAGCCGCTATAGCCATCTAAATAACAGAAGTAATCATGCTGGGCTAAGCGTTCTAAAACCTGATCTATGAAAGGAAGCGGAAAATGATCTTTTCTAGTAGCACTATTGAGCTTCCTATAATCAATGCACATTCTCCAACTAGTGGTGGTTCTAGTCGGAATAAGCTCTCCCTTTTCATTTTCTATCACAGTCATCCCCCCTTTCTTAGGGACTACATGGACCGGACTCACCCATTGGTTGTCCGAAATAGGAAATATAATCCCTGCATCAAGTAATTTAATAATTTCCTTTTTAACTACATCCTTCATATTAGGATTTAATCTACGTTGATGCTCTATGGTGGGTTTATGATTGTCCTCCATGTAAATCCTATGCATGCAAAGAGAAGGGGATATGCCAGTTATATCATCTAGGGAGTAGCTTATGGCTTTTCTATGCATCCTAAGCACACTTAGGAGTTTTCCTACTTCTTCATCTTTTAATCAGCATTAATGATGACAAGAAGAGTAGAATTTGGGCCGAGGAATTCATACCTGAGGGAATCTGGCAAGGGTTTAAGTGTTGGGGACGGTTCGGCAGGAATTAGAATGGGCTCTTCTGGTTCCGTCTTCAACACTTCATGAAAGCATTCAAAAGCTGAGATCTCGCCATCTTCAGCTAGGGTCGTTAACGAACCTGAGTGGGTCGTTAACGAGCTTGCATCTTCTGTCAGGAGAATCGGTAACGATGCTGGAGGACTCGTTACTGAGACTGCAGTGGTTATTTCTGCCCATCTTTGCCCTGAAATTTCATCATTGCATGCTGATCTTCCTATGGGGTCTCCACATTCAATGATCTCCTCGTGGGTGTAGAGCATCTTGACTTCAGCTTTGTCGGACTCCCTGGATTGTTTGAATCGGAATTCTGTCACCTCATCCCCGATTTTGAAAGTTAGGAGTCCTCTCCTAACATCGATTATAGCTCCTGCTGTGGCGAGGAATTGTCTTCCCAAAATAATAGGCACAACTGGATCTTCGGGCATTGCCATCACGATGAAGTCATTAGGAACAAAGAAATTACCCACTTGAACTGGGAAATCTTCTAGCAGCCCTGTTGGTTTGATGCAAGATTCGTCTGCCATATAAAGCCGCATGTTGACAGGCTCTAGTGGTCCCATATTTTCTCTAGACCAGATTGAGAGCGGAACAAGACTGGCACTGGCACCAAGATCGCATAAAGCCTTGAACTTGTGGTTGCCTATGCCGATTGTGATTGCAAACCTCCCAGGATCTCCAAGCTTTTCTGAAAGAGCTATGGATCTGACCTCGTCCTGCAGCTCTGTAATAGATCTTTTCCTGCTAAGAATATCTTTCAAGAATTTTGTGTAAGCCGGCATTTCGCTTAGGGCCTCAGCGAATGGGATGGAAATATTAATGCCCTGAAGAATCTTAACGAAACGCTTGAACTTACTCTCAGTAGAGTCCATAGATTTCTTAGTTGGAAATGGAAGAGTTTTCACCATTCTCGGAACCAAGTTAGGCTCGAGAGGTGAGAGTACCGGGTCGACATTGGGGTCGTTCGGTGTCCTCGGCGGGTCGTTACCGACCCTGATAGGGTCGTTAAATACCCTGGGATTGAGAGGAAGACTCGGTTTAGAGAACTTACCTGGGGTGGGATCGTCAGGAATCCTCGGAGCCTCGTCATCCTGGCTTGTAGGCTCGGTACTAGCTCTCGCTGGCTCGTTAACGAGCTGGCTGGCGAGATCTTTTTCCTCTTTCCTTTCAGCTTGAACTCTCTCCGGTAGTGTCTTCCCGCTTCTGAGGTGTACCGCTGCTATTTGGCCTCTAGGGTTCTCCTCGGGACGGCCCGGGAGTTGCCCTTGTGGTCTTGGAATCCGTGCAGCAAGGTCTCCTAGTTGGGAATCAACACTCCTCTTCCAAATATCGAACTCTCCCCATCTTTTATCCTGCGGTTCAACTTGGCTTGGACGTCATCAACCTTGTTGTTCACTCCGTTGATGCTCTCTTTAATCTCCTGAACCCATGATGGCGTCTCCTGATGGCCTGGAGGTCGATATGGTGCAGGTCATCTATCTTGTGGGGGTCCTATGTAATTGTGATTTGTATTCTGATTGCCCCATGGTTGATAGTTGTTTGACCTGTCATTATAATTAGGCTGGTTCCTGTAGGGTCCTCTCATGTAATTCATCTCAGCTATCGTCTCAACGGTTCTAACCTGCTCAATGTTAGTGCAAGCAGAAGTACTATGCGCAGAAGAACCACATTCTTGACATGATTGAGAGGATTTCAGAAAACTTACCTGTTTCCTCAAACGGTTGACCTCATCTTGTAAGAATTGGTTTTTAACATCGGGGTCAACTTCATCTCGGTTGGGCACATAGAGACGTTTTTGAGTTTGTGGAGCCTGTTGGGTTCCGTACATAGCATCGTAATTCGCCAGCTTGTCCAGCAGTTCCCACGCCTCTGTCGGGTTCATCTCTATAAAATCGCACGCAGTATGCGTGTTGATGCGGTTCTTGGTCTCCGCGTTGATACCCTGGAAAAAGATTTCTTGCAATACATATAAAGGTTTCCCATGAGTAGGGCATTGTCTAAGCATCTCTTTAAATCTTTCCCATGTTTCAACAAATGTCTCATTAGGCAACTGGTGATAAGAGGTGATGCGTTTCCTTAACTCCGTTGTCTTAGCAGGAGGGAAAAACTTTGTAAGAAATTGATCATACAAAGCTTTCCAAGTCCTGATAGACTTAGAAGGTAGGCTCTCTAACCAGTTCAGGGCCTTTCCAGTAAGTGACCATCTAAAAGCTTTTAACAGAACATATTCTAGCGAGACACCTTCAGCAGCTATGGTGTCACATAAATCAAGAAAATTTCTAATATGCTCCATAGGGTACTCAACAGGTTTCCCTTCAAACTGAGCCCGTTTAATCAAGGATATAAATTGGGACTTGATCTCAAAAGGTTTCTCTATCGCAGGAAGCACAATAGGAGATTCTGGCACCCTCAGTTCCGGATGCATGTATTGCTTAGCATTCCTTGGATAGGCGTTTAGCTCCTCTTGCAGTCGAGCCTTGTCTGCATCAGCGCCGTCCTTCTCGGCTTTCAGTGCCTCCATCTGGGTCCGGAGAATCTCTAACTCTCGAGCCATCTCTTCAGCTATGGCCATGGCTCGGTTTTCTCGGAGTCGTCGGTGCAGGGAACGTTCGGGTTCTGAGTAATAACTGGAGCTATCAAACTGAAGCCTTCTTCGTCCTACCGGCATACACTGAGAAAACAAACAAAGAAAACAAAAATTAAAAACAAAAACGGGGTCGGGCTAGTCCCGATCCCAAAGATAAACTAACAACTCGTTGCTTCCCCGGCAACGGCGCCAATTTATTGATAGGGTTTCTCGGCCAACAAATAAATTTGTAAGTCAAGACCCCGCTGAGTACAGTGGAGTCAGGATCGTTCCACAGGAAGCAAGGTTGTTTGTCTATCAATCTAATAAAAATCAAATAAAATCAAGCAAAACACTCACGAGATGCCTCGTTAACGACCTTTTCAGGATCGTTACCGAACCACCGAACACAAAAATACTAACTAACGACCTAATTAAATTCCTAATTAATACTCGGTACCGAAGCAAGTATTCAGCAACGAAGATTTATCAGAAATAATTCAATAAAAACAAAAATCTAGGATAAGGGACACCACAACATAGCCAAGCATTAGAATTCGTAAAAAGATAGAAACAATCTCTAAAAGATAGAAATAAAATCTAGAAAGATATTAAACCCTAAAATACATATTCTAATAAACCATAAAGATTCTAAAAAGATACTCAACCGATACGAAAATAAATTCCCGCTCAGGATCGGTGAATAATAAAATAATACTCCGAAATCTTTCTCTTCGTGGCCTCGTTAACGACCCTTCACAGCCTCGTTAACGAGCCTTGGGTTTGTTTTCTTCAACACCTCCTCTTGTACTTCGATCTTTGACTTCTTAAATCTTGCACCTTCCCGTCCTTCACTGAGATGCTCCAAATTTAGCTCCAAATTTAGCTCCTTTTCTTACTAAAACCTGCAAAATACACAAAATAGCGTAGATTCCACTCTTTTCGTAGATTTATGCAAAATTATCTAAAAATACTCAAAACAAAACCTAAACTAGACAAAACTAATCCTAATAAGTAAAGAAAACCTATAAAAAACTATACTAAAAATGCGAACATCACACGACAAACCAAACGGGGCCTTAGTTGCTTCTAGAAGTAATCATTTGAAATCTAGAAGTGTGATATATTAATTCTATCATATGAACGCACGTCAGTGACGGGTCAGAGACTCAGAGCTACTACTACTATAAAGTCACAGCTCATTAAAGCGTGGTAATGACATATGCCGGACTAGCCACAAGTATATAAAGTCACCTCTCCGGAATGAACGTCAGTGACGGGTCAGAGCTTCTACTACTATAAAGTCACAGCTCATTAAAACGCGGTAATGACTTGCGAATTGAATATATATGCAATGTTATAGGGATACATGTATTCCGCACTAGCCACAAGTATATATACATACATCGTTATCCCTTCTAAGATCAAATCATATCCAATTAATATTCACAATGATGATTCCAAGCATGATAGAATTCTTGGAAGAAACCGTGAGCATGCTCTTAACCCACCTATTAGCACTTGTCACCTCCTTCTTCATCTTTACGCTCATTTGCTACAAATTTCTATTCGCAACACTTTCTTCCCCTGCCAAAAACTTACCCCCATCACCTCCAAAGCTCCCAATCATCGGAAACCTCCACCATATAGGCGCGAGCCCTCATCGTTCCCTCCAACAATTATCCCAAAAATATGGCGCGCTCATGCTTCTGCATCTCGGTAGCAAGCCAACCCTTGTGATATCTTCTAAAGAGCTAGCCTCACAAGCTCTCAAAACTCACGACTCTTCCTTTAGCGAAAGGCCTAAGCTTGCAATAGCTAGGTCACCTGTTTTTTACAATTGTAAGGATATACTCTTTTCTCCATAGGGGGAGCGATGGAGACACTTGAGAAGTATATGCACGCTTCAACTCTTCACCAATAAAAGGGTCAAGTCCTTTCACGGTGTGAGGCAAGAAGAGGTGGCGCGCATGGTCGAAAAGATCAAGAAATCGTCGGTGGTGAATCTGAGTGAGACGCTATTTACTTTCACCAATAACCTCGTATGCAAGGCTGCGTTTGGAAGGGAGTATATTAACGGAAAAGAAGGTGAAGCCGATTTCGAAAAGTTGATTGGCGGGGCAATAAGTTTTTTGGGAAGTAAAAACATTGAAGATGTTATTCCTTGGATGGGTTGGATTAACTGGTTCAATGGGGTTAATGCTAACATCAATAAGATTAGCAAGGGTTTGGATGATGTTTTTGAAAGAATAGTTACCGAGCATGGAGATTCCCTAAAGGAAGCTAGAGAAGATTCGGAGGAGTCTGAGACTTTCATGGACTTCGTGGACATTTTGCTTCAAGTTCAAGCAAAAGACGTCCCTGGCTCTATCCGTCTTGAGAAAGAAGACATTAAAGCCCTCATATTTGTAAGTAAACATGCATTTCCTTTTCGTTACATATGATGCTATTTTATTCACTATGAACTAGGAAAAGCAAATTCGTTTCAGAATAAGAGTTCGTTTTAGGATAAGAGTTTGTTTCATTTGAACCAAATTCCAATACTTATATACTGAGATAAAACTATGTAACTATATTATCAATTTGTTGTATAAAAGTCTCAAATTAAAATCTACCTATGGAATAATTAAATTTTAATTTGACATATGTACTTAACATATTTTGATGGTGAATTGGCGTATCTAACTTACATAGACTTGCTTAAATTGTGTGTGTGTGTGTTTTTTGTATGCCAAGTATAGGACATGTTTGTGGGCGGACTCATACAAACCACGTGACATTAGAATGGATGTTCACAGAGCTGATAAGGCACCCAAGAAGCATGAAACGACTACAAGAAGAAGTAAGAAGAATCGCAGGAGCCAAGGAGTATGTAACCGAGGAGGATTTAGAGAAGACGATGTACTTGAAAGCAGTGATCAAGGAAAGTTTCCCAGGCTCCATCCGGCGGTGCCATTGCCAATACCTCGAGAATGCATAGAGGACGTCAAGCTTTGTGGTTACGATATTGCTAAGGGGACCAAACTGTACATCAACGTGTGGGCCATCGCAAGAGATCCGGCGTATTGGGAAGAACCGGAGAAGTTCATTCCGGAGAGGTTCTTGGATTCTTCCGTAGACTTCAAAGGGCAGCATTTTGAGCTTCTCCCATTTGGAGGAGGCAGAAGGGGATGCCCTAGAATATCATTAGCCAATTTTTGCCTTTTTCTTCCGTAAACAATTTTGTAAACAACCCAAATTGTTTAAAAATTCAAAATGATGTAGTTTGGTTATGAATTTTGATGTTTTAATGATCAAATCCTACTAATTTAAGGGTGATGAACATAATGGTAAGCTTGAAATTGGCTAATTTGAACCGGAGAGGGGCGTCAACGGGAAAAACCAAAACCTCAGGAGAACCAAGAGGAATAAGTTTTTTTCTTGGACACCAAAAGGAAAAGGCAAAAATTTAGGAGCATCAAAAATAATTTCCCTTAAAAATTTTAAGGAGTAAAAGTCTAAAATTAAGAGGTCTAATTTCTTACAGAATGGAGAGAAAATCCTAACCCCCTTTTATCCATATTTAAAGAGGCCTAATTAATGTTCCACCAAAAAAGAGGCCTAATTAATGTGAAAGGCAGATTGTATTCTTTTTCCATGTAAAACTATGTCTCTTTTTTTGAATTCATACTGTTTTTCTGTCCTAACTTTTCTCCATCCCTAATCATGGAGCCCGGAGCCCGCACCCCGCGACCCAAATCCGCAAACGCTCCACAACTCGGTCAGAGGAAATTGCGGTCGCTTGAAGTCGTTCGCCAAACTGCAATCACCGCCTCCCAGCCTGGCCAAAGCAGACCACCCTCAACCCAACCACGATTGATCAAAGCTAACAGTGATATAGCCCGAACGTACCCGACAGGAAAATAGTGGATTCGGAAGACAAGCCAAAACCACATGAGGGACAGAAGAACGATATCAGGAGAGAGCATGGCGAGATTGAAGCTCTAAGTACGAAGCTTGGCGTAGTTGAGCATGCGGAAGAGAAAGAGTCACAAAGGTGCAGGAAGATAGGTAACGTAGTGATTAAGTCAAGCAGGGATGATCCGATAGTAGTTAGGACCACGACGATCTAGAAGTAGTGATCCTTAAAGATGACAAGGGCCACAAAATCTAAATCACCGGATCGTGTAAAACATGGAGCGAACCATAAGCAAAAGACATGCTCAATACCATGGAAAAGCCAAGGATGTAGGGGCAATAGGCGGGCAATATACACGTTCGCTAGTGATGGCGCGAATCCGACAAACTTCTCCGGACGAACGATAGACAATAGAGGAACACAGAAAATCTTGAACATTGCTCAAACGTGATAGCGGAAATAAGTCTGGAAGAGGGAGACGAGTCGAAGACCATAAGCAAGGCAGAAGAGAGAGATCAAGAATGGGAGTTCGCGAAGCCAAGCAAGTTAACCCTAGTCGAGAGCAATTCGTTGATCGAGACATCGCACGAGAAGACAAGAATGTTCGGTATAGTGAAGTCGGGATTTGGAAAAGCAGTTGTCATCCTTAGGAATCGATGTGTAATCTATGATTTTGCGACGTTTAGTTTAAGAGCCACATGTTTCGGATTGAGATGATTCAAGAGCCATCAAAAAGAAGATCAAGTGTACTCCGTCTCTCATTGATAAAACATACATGAAAAGCCCTCCTAAGTGGGTCAAAATCGCATATCAAGAGGTTGTTGGTTGTTTATCCTGAAGAATTACTAAGCAGATTTTTGATCCAATGTTTGAAAGCTACGATTGTTAGAATTACTAAGTAGACTTTTAAGTTTATAAAATTATAAAATTGGACATCATATTAAAAATATCCTTTTTATTAATACGATGAAAGCTATGTCATGAAATTTATCTAATTTTCATGCTATTAACTCAAATTTTCATTAACTAAATTTTATTTTAATGATATACTTCCAAATAAAAATCCCTTATAACGTATAAATATCCAACGACTTTTGTTAATTTTATTTGAACTCATTCTTATTTCAAGCTTAATTACACAAAATAAGAATTTCTTATTATTGTTATTATTTTCTTATTAATTACATAATAACTTATTAATAAAAATGACTTACAATACCAACTAAAATTCATATATTTTCTTTTAAATACCCATAAACGTAATTTTATCAAAACTATCCATGTAATTATTTGCATATCCTTTTATTAATATCTTTTCCATAGAATAACAACTTATTCATAAATATTACTTAAAATACCATTTAATATTCATACATTTATTTAAATAATAATGTGATATAATTTTATGTAAATTACCCAATTAAATATTTTACCCGTTTTTATTTAACAAATTTTTTAAAAATTAAGCTAAAACTGAAATCTAAAAAAAATACACATCTCGGTCGGGCCTGATCGGCCCGATCTACTCAGCCTCACGCTAGTAGCTGTTCGAACAGGGCGGAAAAATGACACAAAGGGGCAGCTCGAGCAGTGGCTACGGGCGACGATGTCAATCGGGTTAGACGGCTTCAGGTGCGCCACTGGACTACGGTTCCATTTGAGGTGACAGCATGACTCGGGATGGTCGGAGCTTGTTGAATGAGCCATGAAATTGAGCCTCATGCTCTGTTTTTTCCGAGTGGAAACCTATTAATTTCGAGCACAAATTCGATTGAAAAAGAGAACGATTTCAGGAGAGGAGAGTAATTAAGAGTATGTGTGTGACGAATTGTGCTTCAGAATGAGTTTTTATACTGCTTCAATTGACCTCCTAGGATGCTCACAATCAATTCCACATTCAAATTAACGCAAACAAACATTTTTTGGGTTGAATACCCCAATTACACCCGATTATTGCCTGACTAAAATCGTACGTGCCGACCATTCCATTAATTTCCATAATTCCTTTTATCATCCACCCACGTCAACCTCATCATCCAATTTGAACTTTCAATAACCAATTCGAAAACTCCACCATTATTAGGTCTTCGAACATAAACAAGAACTTGACCCCCAATTTTATATTGTTTTAAATAATTGATTGAGTGATTTGATAGACCATGGGCTTACCACAATATCGATCTTTTAAAAAAGAATCTATTAAGAAACGAAAAAGTTTTAATTATTTGAAGTTTTAATTCTACATAAGAAAGAGAAGAAAAAAAACTAGATGAAAAGCTCAACATTTTTCTACAATGTTATTTAAAAAATATATAATTATATAGAAAATTATTATCCCATCTTTCGGATAATAAATTTTATATATACTAAAATTTTATTTAAAAATATATCTATATAATTATAATAACATTACATTATATAAAATTCTACATGGTTTATTAACATGAGTTGATAACTGAGAGACATATACTATTAATTTATTATTTATTCAAACTAAGTATTTTAAGCGTTTTAAAATCTCATTCAATATTTTCTTAATTTATCATTTAATTTATTTTAATAAACAATTTTTTTCAATCTCGAGTTATTCTACCTTTATGAATTTATTTTACTATATCTTTCAATAGAAAAATTAATATCTATGATAATATTTCTTCATAAAATATAGATAATTATAATAATATTTAACTATTTACAATTGTAGAAAGTTAATAAAAAAGTGTATATTATTTTAAGGACATTGTTATTTTTAATATATTAACTTCATTTTATACAAATATCTATAAATAAGTCATTTTACATTTCGAGTTCCATCTCACTAATTTTTTTATTTGATTGTAAAGAATACAAATGAAATAATACCCTTACATGGTACGGCTTAGGGGTGGATCGAAGATTATCGGGAGGGGGACTTCGTACAAATAAATATTATCGGTTCTTCTCAATTCCTCCCTACTCTTCCCCACCTTCCACCTTGTCCAGCCCCGAGCTGGATATGAGGGCAAAAGAAATTTTTTTTTCTTCTAGGCTGTTTAGGTAAAACTTATCGCTCCTCCAACCCGGTGTGGGAGCGGCGACCCCCTCCCGCACCCCCTAAATCCGCCCATAGTACGGATAATAAACTAGTATACCTAAAATGGTGAACATATTACTCATTCTCCAAAAATAAAATTAATTATATAAAATATATATACAAAATTAAGTAATTTTTAATATTTTTATTAAATTATAGAACTATTTAGAAAAATTGAATAAAGAGAATATAGTTACATCTAATTTCTAACGTCTTTTGTTCCACCAAATTGCCTTCCAACGACTAGACCTGTCAAACTGCTCGGTCTGGTCGGGTTCGGGTTGAGCCAGGTTCGGATCGTAATGGATCTCGAGTCAAATCGGGTCGGGTCGGGTCGTTGCGGGTTTTGGGCGGGTCAGGTCGACCCAACAAGTCAAGAAAAACGAATTTTTTACAATTATTAAAATATTAATATTTTATTTTAAAAATAATATTTAATAATAATATATTATTTTCATATATTGTAATAATAAAATATATTATATATATTCTAAAAATATAACAAATCGGGTCAACCTAAAAAATTTCGGGTTTTATTTTAGAGTCTATCGAGTTCGATTTATTCAAATTTCGGATCCAAATTTTTAGATCTTGACCCTAAAATTCTTAAACAATTCCCATCGAATTTATCAGTCGGATCAACTTTAACCACTCTACCAACGACCAATCCCGGACAACTAACTAGTCATATAAGTTGATTTTCCATTCATGGGTACAATCAGGCATTAGTAGTATGAATAAAACAAGCTTCTACCAAAAAAAAAAGTATGAATAAAACAAGATTGGTACTCCATTGAAATAATGTAGCTAGTCAATGATTTTAATTTCTTATTTGTGGAAAAAAGTTCATGTGGCTCAAGATTCTATTTTTTATGTGGACAATATTTCAAGACTAGTCGCTTTTATATCGTTTTTCAATCGTGTATCCCTACTTAATGGAGGTGGATTTCTCTGATGAGAAAATGGCAGAAAATTTAACCTCGAGTGGTGATTATGGATAATAGCCTGAATATTAAAAGTTGCGGTGGGAAAAGTTTTATTAATAATAAAGAAAATGAGCTAAGTAGTCATAAACGGAAGATAGTCCGACCTCTTACATTGTCAGATAACAAGGAAATAAGACCCATCCGACGGGTCAAGCAATACATGAAATCCTAAACTAAACGAAAAAGCGAAAGAAGCAAGGTGATCAACAACATTGTTTGCTTCTCTATAAATATGACAGATCTGGACAATCCAGTTCCTCCTAAGTAAGCCATGGCATTGAGCTACCAGACCGAAAAGAGGGTGGTAACGATCCACATGTTTGCTTAGAAATTGACACACAATTTGTGAATCTAATTCAATGCAAATCCTCCTATACCCCGTTCCCATACAAGACTTAAACCTTGATTCCTTGAAGCACACCCCAAAACTCAACCATAAGGACAATACAAATACTAATAAAATGTACAAACCCTACCTGTCATTCGTCGTCACTATCTCATATATTGTAATCACTTGCTAAGCCTTTGCTACTAATGATCAAGCGATTTGATATTTAACGTAATGTTACCAATAGTCAGCCTTGACAAGTCAAAGTGACAACATTAAATTACCTCTTAACTACGAATAATCTCTTATTTAATGGTTCTTAGGCTTGTAAATTTTACTTACAACATAGTGGGGGCTATTTCCTGACAACATTTAAATGTTCAGGCTGTATTTTGCAACTGACCTAAAAGTTGGGTTCTTTTTTGCAATTTTTTGTTTTCTTTGTTTGATCAATTATGGAGGTGGGAAATCTTGAATTATGATCGAAATAGAAGAAACGGCTGAAGGAAACGTATATTGGCTGTAAATGAAGAAACGGCCGAAGTCACGTATAGAGATAGTGAAGATTAGGTAGGGAAGAATTAGGATAAAAATAATTAGTTTTTGAATGAATGAAAACTTAATAACATAAGAGTATTTATACTAAGTCATAACGGTTCAATAAAAGCATATTCCGAGAAAGAATCGTAAAAAAAAATCGAGAAGAAGTTTATATCACTCTGTTTAAAAAATTACATTTAATTAAAATACTAGTAATAATAATCCATGAACTAGGCTGGAGGCCGACGTTCACGAATCGGGCATGCCACTGGTGCCGGTGGTCCCATCTTTGGTGTATCAATCTCTCCCCAGTTGACCAGCGACTTGTCCTCAAGGCATAAATCAGAAAAGGACACACAAATCTGATCACACGGCTCCCAAGAAGCATCAACCTCCGAACCCTCATTCCACACAATCAACCACTCTTTTCTAGGAACGCCAGAAATCATGACTTGGCGTTCTTGAATAGCCCGTAAAGGCGTAGAAAGGGTTGGTCATTCACAAAGTCAACCGGAAAAACCGGTTGTACCAACCCTGAATTACTGGCAATAAAAGGATGCAGCAGCGACACATGAAACACATTGTGAATTTTGGAATTGGCGGGCAATTCTAGACGGTAATCCACGAGTCCAATGCGTTCGACGACCCGAAATGGACCATAGAAACGAAGAGCTAACTTGGATGACAACGGCTTTGCAACTGAATGCTGACGATAGTGCTACAATTTAAGCAAAACTTGATCGCCGACACTAAACTCGACGTCACGCCTGTGAGAATTAGCCTGAGTTGCCATCCTTTGCTGCATTTTGTGCAAATTAAACCGCAACATATCAATAAGTTCGACCCGCTCTTGCACTGTAGCGAACGCCGCCGAGTCTAAATCCGACGGCTGCGTTGCCCGATAAGGGAATGTGGTTCATGGCCATATAGAGCCTGAAACGGAGTCATCTTTAGACCCTCATGATAAGTATAATTCAGGGCCAATTCAGCCTAAGGAAGAAAAACTAACCAGCGAGAGGGACAGACATGTGTGAATGCTCTTAAATACTGCTCCAACCCTCTATTTTTGACTTTCGTTTGGCCGTCAGTTTGTGGATGATAGGCGGTGCTATGGCGCAAAGTTGTACCACTCAACCGATGTAACTCTTTCCAAAAAATACTAAGTGAAAATGGCATCTCTATCAGACAAAATTGAAGCCGGAATACCATGCGGCTTGACAACCATCTCCACAAATAAAGAAGCAACTTTCGCTGCGTCGTAGGAAGGCCCTAGAGGACCAAAATGGACATGCTTGGATAGCCTATCAACAACCACAAAGATGGTAGTATAGCCCCGAGAGGGTGGGAGACCTGTAATGAAGTCCATGGAAACCACATCCCAAATTTTATGTGGTATTGGTAATGGTTGTAGAAGGCCTGTCGGTTTCTTAGTGCTATACTTAGTGGATTGGCAAGTAAGGCAAGAATCAACAAAATACTTAACATCTTTGCACATACCTGGCCAAAAGAAAATGTCAGCTACTCTATAGAAAGTGCGATCGACGCCCGGAGGGCCTGCACTCTAAGAAGAGTGAAATTCGGTCAAGACGTCAACTTTTAAAGGTGAATCATTTCCCAGCACCAAGCAATGATCATAATATAGAATGTCATCATGGACCTGAAACGGGGGCGGTAAATTACCCGCTTTTGCCGCCGCATGCCATTCGACCAAATCTGCCAGCTTCGAATTTTCTTGGCGTACTATGTGCAGTAACTGAGGCAAAGGCTGAGAGAGAGCAAAAAGTTGCTTAAGCGTTGGGTCATCTTCAATCATACAACGAGACAAGGCATCAACGACGTTATTATAAGAACCTGCTTTATACTCAATTCGGAATTTGTAGCCCATGAGCTTCCGAATGAAAAACTGTTGATCCGGTGTCTATATTACTTGAGAAAGCAGTTCTTTCAGGCTCTTTTGGTCCGTTCTAATGAGAAACTCCCGCCCCAAAAGATACTGACGTCATTTTTTGACCGTATAAACAACAGCAAACAGCTCGCGATGGTAAGTCAAGGAACCCCGACTACGGATGCCCAAAACTTTACTGAAAAAGGCAACCGGTCGCTCATTCTGTAACAATACCGCACCTATTCTTTCATTAGATGCATCAGTTTCTACCACAAAAGGAACATCAAAATATGGCAGCTGTAACAACGACGGGTTAATCAAGGCAGTTTTGAGGCTGTCGAACGCCTCAGCTGTTGTAGGTGACCAGACAAATTCGTCTTTTTGCAGTAGAGCAGCAAGAGGAGCCGCAATAGAAGTGTAATGCCGGACAAACTTGCGGTAATAGCATGTCAAACCAAAGAAACCCCGTAATTGGCACACTGTCTTTGGTGTAGGCCATTTGTCCATGGCGTCCAACTTACGGGGATCCGCTAACAACTGGCCAGCTGAAACTATTTGACCCAAATACTCAACTATAGTTGTGGCAAATGAAAATTTAGAGCTTTTGACAACAAAGTGGTTGTCCTGTAGAATCTGAAGGGCGATGTCAATGTGTCGGACGTGCAGGTCTAGTGAAGCATTGTAGATTAAAATATCGCCAAAGAACACAATGACAAACTCACGCAGATATGCCATAAAATTTTTATTCATAGCAGCCTAAAATGTAGAAGGAGCGTTGGTCAACCCGAATGGCATAACCAAGAATTCATAATGGCCATCATGAGTCCGAAAGGTCGTCTTATAAATGTCAGACTTGTGCTTACGAATATGATGGTACCCAGACCAAAGGTCCAATTTTGTGAAAAAAGCAGCATGGCCCAACTCATCAAACAATTCATCGGCTGTCGGGATAGGGAACTTTTTTGCTATGGTCGCCGCATTCAAAGCCATGTAATCAACGCAAAAGAAAAAACTCTCATCTTTCTTTTTAACAAGGAGTGTTGGGGAGGAAAAAAGGGCTAGTGTTGTGCTGAATAATGCCTTGTTGAAACATATCATGAACCTGACGCTCAATTTCCGAGTTTTGAAAATATGGGTATCGATAAGGTTGGACATTAATGGGTTTTGATTCCTGTTGTAAATGGATTCTATGATCCCAAGAACTCTGGGGTGGTAGACCAACTAGCAAACTGAATACTGCAACATAATTCTGTAAGACAGTACGAATGTCGGCGTGTAAATCTGGCAGAAGCTCGCTAAGGGGCCCCGCAGACGTGGCAAGGGGGTACCGCGTTTGCAGCCTGGAAACTTGTGGGCGCGGTGGACGTACCCGTGGTCGCGGTCAAGAACTCCGCCGCAGCTGGCGCGGCTGTTGGACCCGCGGTCGCGCCATGGTTAGCCGCGGGCGCCGATGTTGTCAACGCATTGTCTAAAAGCACAATTTCAAAGCATTCAGATATTTCGTCTAACGCATAGAAGGACGAAAAAGCGTTAAAGGAAATTAATTTTGGCGACTAGCGATCTCCTTGCAAAGTAATCAATTGACCATTCCAAACAAATTCCATCGTCAGCTGAGCATAACTGTGAGCGACTTTGCCTAAAGTCTATAACCATTGCACTCCCAACACAACCTGAGGTGCATGAATTTCTAACATAAAGAGATCAATAGAGAACAAGTGGCCTTGTAAGCTTATCGGTGTCGCCTGACATTGGTGAGTGCATAACATAGAAGAACCATTTCCAACATACACCCGAAAAGGAGTAATTTGAACTAGAGGAAGACTTAACTGTTCAACAATCTGGGGATATATAAAATTGTGAGTGCTGCCACCGTCTATCAAAACCTGTATATACAACTCGTGGATGATGCCCAAAAATTTGAGTGACTTCGGGTTGGCAAGGTCCTACATTGAATGAAGACTTGAAATATCTCCTGATACTGCCAAATTATCATCAATAGCATCATTATTACTGTTGGGACGATGTTGGGAACTTTGGTCCCAAACATCGGAACAACGATACCATTCTTCAGTTTTGACAATGACAAACTGCATATGGGAACTAACGTGTTACATCCAAGTATTTCTAAGGAACAACAGGTCTAGTGAAGAATCCCCAAGAACGCCAAAGGAACACAAGAATACATGACGAAGAATTCCTTTCAAAGGAACTCTGAAGAAGACAGTTCCCATCACATGGGAACTCACATGTGCAAACAAAGACCACTAAGCGCGATTCATGGGATTCTGTCTCAAGACAAAACAAATGCTCAGTTTGAGGAACAGACTGAAGCGAGTGATCCAACGGCCCGATTGCCTCTCAAAGTTGACTCAATTCAAATTGAGTCACATGTGAAGGACAAAGACTTGGCATACAAGACAAAGGGTATTTCGGACACAAATGAAAGTCAAGATTGCAGCCCAAGCCTTGACAAGTATAAAGCCAAGTGAATAGTGCTCAGATAAAACACTTCTCCCAGAATTCACATTCACTCACAAAGAAAGAAAGATAAGAGAAGAGAAGTCCCCGGCGGCGAGTGTGTGTTGGGAGGGTTTCTTGACAACAAATAAATTTATAGTCAAACCCCCGCTGAGTACAGCGAAGTCAGGATCGTTCCACAGGAGGCAAGGTTGTTCGTTTATCAATCTATATATAAAAAAAAAATCAAGCAAAAACACTCACAAGAAGCCTCGTTAACGACGTTGTCAGGGTCGTTAATGAACCACCGTAAACAAAAATACTTAAATAACAACCTAAATAAATTCGGTACCGAGGCAAGTAACTCAGCAACGAAAATTCACTTAAGATAATTCAGATAAAACAAAGATCTAGGACTAGGGACACCACAACATAGCCAAGCATATAAACTCGTAAGAAGATAAGATCATGCCTTTAAACAGATAGAGTCATCAACTTTCGTCGACTATCAAGTAAATTAACCAACTTTCGTATCCTAATTCACTTAATTGTTTGTTTTGGATCTAAAGCTTGAAACTTTCGTGTTCAAACAATATCAACCTTCAAGTTACTAACTTTCTCTTTCAATTAAGTTAAAAACTCAAATTACCTCAACTTTCGTTTTGGTATATGCACAACAAACAATCTCAATAAAAGATAAAAGGCATTCAACAAACAATCTTACTTATCAAACATGCTCAACTACGTCGGGCTTAACCCCGATCCTAGAAAAGAAGACTACTCACAAATCATAACTACTAAACAAACAAACTCAATATAAGAAAACATTTAAAACCAATCACTACTAAATGAAATATAAAAATCTGTCTTACAGAAGTTCAGAAGAAACCGAAAAAGAACAAACACCGAACCAAAACTTCGATCAACGAACTCGGTAACTTTCGTCCACCGACCTTCGAACTCGACTTCGATCCACTCGTCTCCTCGGTTCTTCCTCTTCAAAAATCTCTCTAAAATTCAATCCCCAAAAAAAGTCCTCCCCTTTCTATGCTAGAAAGAAGGGTATATATACTAAAAAGCTAAAAACTAAAAAGGCAAAAAGATATAAACTTACCTTAAAAGATAGAAATAAAACTCTAAAAGATAGAAACAAAATCTAAGAAGATAATCAAGACCTAAAATACATATTTTAATAACCTTAAAAGATCCTAAAAAGATACTCAACCGACACGGAAATAAATTCCCGCTCAGGATCGGTGAGTCATAAAGTCAACCTTCGAATCTTCTATCACGTGGCCTCGTTAACGAGCCCTCACAGCCTCGTTAACGAGCCTGAGCTTGGTTTCTTCCACACTTCCTCTCGTAAATATTGATCTCTGACTTCCTCAATCTTGTATTCCTCCGTCTTTCACTGTAACGCTCCAAATTCAGCTCCATATAGCATCTTTTCCTTGCTAAAACCTACAAAATACACAAAATAGAGTAGCTTCCACTCTTTTCATAGAAATATGCAAAACTATCTAAAAATACTCAAAAATAAACCTAGCAAAACTAAACCTAATAAACAAAGAAAACCTACTAAAAACTATACTAGAAATGCGAACATCAGTGTGTGATCTCGACAACGACGAATCCAGGTTCCCAGGAGAGTGGGAACTGTGACATTGAGCTCAAGGTGTAAGGTTCGATTTGTCGTATGCTTAGTTTAGATGTCGCTTAGGAACGAGGTCGATTACTAGTGTTGCTAGAGTTAGGTAGAACTGCTAGGAACAGAGAAGTGTAAGTCCGCCTGTGTAACTAGGGAACAATCAATAAGATAAGAAGATTGTTCAAAATCCTCCAAGCGGAGGTAGAGGTTTACCAACACAACTAGTTGGTTGTCGTGGTGTTCCTCTATAAAGGAACCGTGTCCATTGCATTCTGTTTACTTGATTATTTAATACTTCCGCTACCTTGGGAACAACCTAACCGTTAGTTCCCAAGCTCTTGCTAACACCTAACGATCCAACAATTGGTATCAGAGCATGAACGCTCTAGATTTTCTTTGTTAGTATTGCAGGTCACAGGATGTCTGACGAACTCACTCATGTTGGACATGGGAACAACAAGCCTCCAAGGCTTATCACTGGAAGGTTCGAGAGTTGGCAACGCAACATGAAGGACTGGATGCGAAGCCACGACTTCCAAGCTGGTGCGTCATCGAAGTAGGGAATTTCGAGGTAGACCCAACCATTCGCAACGACTTCATCAAATGGGGGCCAAACGAATGGAAGTGCATGGAGGCAAACTTCAAAGCTAAACAATATCTCAAGAATGCCATGACAGTGCAAGACTGCGACAGAGTAGTAAACATTGAAACGGCAAAAGAGATGTGGGAGGCCATCCAGAAAATGCACATTGTGAACTCTGACCTCAGAGAGGACCTCCAGATGAACGCCACAAGGGAGTTCTTCAACTTCCAGATGGAAATAGGAGAATTTCACTCGACAGTTACCAATTTCGCTTCGAAGGCCTCTGTACCAAGCTCGTTGGACTAGGAATCACAAAGGAGGAGATCACCGACAAGATGAAAGTTCAACAACTGTTCAACGGCCTAACTAGTGAATGGGCCAATGAGAGGACCATGTTCAAAGAGAACCCTGAAAACAGAACTCTCATGCTTTACCAAGTCTTTGGAAAGTTGGTGGGACATGAGAAAAGGAAAAAGGACAATAAGGAGCAAGCAAGGGCACACAAAGGAATCGCCCTAAAACTTGAAAAGATGCTCAAGTCAGTTCAAGAGCAACATGAAGAATCTGAGGAAGAAGAAGATGACGAATTAGTCATGGTAACAAAGGCCCTTCGATCCTTCTAAAAAGGGAAGTTCAAAAAGGGCAATGGAAACTCACAGAAGGGACAGAGTTCCCAAAGAAAGCCAGCAGAGAAGGACTTCTCAGTTGTCCCCAACTACAAATGCTACAAAAAGGGGCACTTAGCAAAAGACTGCCCACAAGGAACTGATGACCGAAGGCAAGTGAAGAAGGCCTACATCGCCACCTGGAGCAATGACGAGGACGAAGATCCCGAATCATGGGCACATCCTGACATGTGCGCAATGGCCTTAGGGGAGACCACTGAGGAACAACCCAGTAAGGTAACTACTGAAACTGTTCTTGCTTCTTTAGCCAATTATGAAAAACCTGAGTTGTTGAAATTGCTCTCTAGTCTTGTTAAGGATAATAGAAAATTACAAAAGAAACTAGATGAGTCGGAACACACAAATGCTAAGCTAGTTGGTCTTGAATCCTGTTCCAATTGTGTGAAACTGATTGATAAGCTTCAATCCTATCTCTCCCACATAGTATCCCTTGAAGATGAGCTTAAGACCATAGAGAGTGACAAAAATGATGTACTCCAAAAGCTGAGCAAGGAATGTGAGAGTCCTGATGCCTCAAGTTCCCAAACAAAATTTGTCCCAGCCAAACATGGGATTGGGTACAAGTCTGAGTGCCAAAAGAATGGGAAGTCTCCTTTAAGTGAGCAGGAGATAAATGAGTGTAGAGCCCTAGAACTCCAAAGTGAAAAACAAAAGAATGCCCATCTAGAAGAGAGGATACGTGTCTGGAAAGTGGGGTAAATGGAGAGAGGGACTATTACACTGGGAACACTAGGCACAAACTCTATGTTCAAATAGCCAAGGGAAGTGGGTCCAAAGTCTACAACAAGAAAACCATGGATAGGAACACGATACAAAGACCCCATCCTAAGTACTACCTAGGAGAATACTACAAGACCCGCTAGACTTGTGGTGCTCATGGGCACTACAAGGAAAGCTGTCCCAAAGCTAGAGCTCAATCTCAGAGAAATCACGACTATTAGAACTGGCAAAACCAAAAGGCCAATAAATCTGCTAGAGGTCTCACTCATGGGAACCAACATAGGAACTTTGCCTATGACTCTAGGAACCCTCGTGATATCAATATTGATGATTATGTTTTATTTGAAATTGTCTTTCATTGTAAGGGACCAAGCAAGAGTCATCTTGCTTGGGTGATCAAAAACTAACTCTCCTTGTAGGTGACAGTGAGGGGGAACAACACATGGGTCATTTATAGCGGTTGTTCGAATCATATGACTGGGAACAAAGACAATCTCACCTCACTCCACACAAAAGCCGAAGGAGGTCAAGTGTCCTTTGGCAACAAGAATAAAGGAGAAATCATAGGAACAAGGGAAGTACTACTAAACAAGTCAATCAAGATCAGTAATGTCAACTTGGTGAAGGACCTGGGGTACAATTTCTTGAGCGTATCTCAGATATGTGATCAAGGGAATAACATCGTCACTTTTGATTCAAAAGAATGTTTGGTCATCAACAAGAAAACTAACAAAATCATTCTAAGAGAAAGGAGGTCCAACAATGTCTATGTGGTGGATACGGACTTTGAGCCACCAAGGAAACTATGTCTCGTGAGTTCCCATGATGAAACGGAACTCTGGCACAAAAGACTAGGCCACGCAGGCATCAATCAGATCCTGAAGCTCTATCTACAAGACATGGTCATTGGTCTTCCACGAATCAACATTGAGGGAGCTAGGCTGTGTGAAGCATGTGTTCGTGGCAAGCAAACAAGGAACTCCTTCAAACCAAAGAAGGTGGTGAGCACAACAAGGCCATTGGAACTAATCCACAGGGACCTTTGTTGTCCCATGGAAACCACTAGCTATGGTGGAAAAAGATACATGTATGTTTTAATTGATGACTTTTCAAGATTTACATGGGTTATTTTCTTGAGATCAAAGTCAGATACATTCAAAGAGACTAAGACTCTAATCAAGAGGATGGAAGTCAGCATGGGACTGAAGCTCAAGGCCCTCATATTTGATCATGAAACTGAGTTAAAAAACTCAGAGTTCCTAAGGTACTGTGACAACAACGGAGTATCCCACAATTTTTCGGCCCCTCGCACTCCTCAGCAAAATGGCGTGGTGGAAAGGAAAAACAGAACTCTAGAAGACATGGCTCAGACCATGATGCTTGAGAGTGGAGTTCCCAAAAGCTTTTGGGCCAAAGAAATCTCCACGGCCATGTACATTCTAAATAGAGCAATGATTCGTCCTATGATCAAGAAGACATCATATGAGTTGATCAAGGGAAGAAAGCCCAACATCTCTCATCTCATGACGTTTGGGTGCAAATGCTTCGTCCACAACAATAACAAAGACAACCTTGGGAAATTTAATCCAAGGAGTGATGAAGGGATCTTCTTAGGGTATTCCTCTCAAAGCAAGGCATATAGAGTCTACAACAAGAGAACCAAGAAGATAGAGGAAAACATTCACGTCATCTTCGACGAACAATCTGTGAAGATAGGAACAGAGTCCCTAGGAATGGGAACATTGTTCAAACTGGTTAGACAAGAAGAGGAAGACGACGATGAGGAGCCAAGAAAGCAAGATGAGGACTATCCAAGGAGGAACAACATCCCACAACAAGGGAACAACGAAGGAGATCAAAATTCCACGGATCAAGATTCCTTTGAAGTTCCCTCCTCAACAGAAGAGCCTCAAGACGCATCCAACTCTCTTGTTCCCCATAATGAATCCATACCAAAGTCTAGTGTTCAGGGGGAACAACGAGGAAAATTTGAGGAAAATCCTAAAGAGACACTCATCGAAGAAGTTGAGAACAACTGTTCCCATGAAGAAGAAGAAGCCCAAGCTATAGATGAAGAAGAGACAAGGGAACAGATTGACGTCTCACACATTCGAACCACAAATTACCACAAAAAGAGGGATCACCCCATCGAAAACATCATCACTCCCTATGATAAAGGCGTACAGACTCGTTCCTCTCTCAACAATTTCTGTGCCTTCAATGCCTTTGTCTCAATGGTGGAACCCAAGAGCATCAAGGAAGCTCTAAAGAACCCAGACTAGATTCAAGCCATGCAAGAGGAACTCCACCAATTCGAGAGGAACAAAGTGTGGAAACTAATTCCTATGCCCAAAAAAAGAATATCATAGGAACTCGATGGGTCTTCAGAAACAAGCTTGACGACACTGGGGCTGTAGCTAGGAACAAAGCCCGTCTGTTTGCTCAAGGCTACAGGCAAGAGGAGGGAATCGACTACGATGAGACCTTCGAACTAGTTGCAAGAATCGAAGCAATTCGTCTCCTCATAGCATATGCAGCCCACAAAGGATTCAAGTTGTATCAAATAGATGTCAAGACGGCGTCCCTAAACGGGCACCTCAAGGAAGAATTCTACGTGGCGCAACCACCAGGGTTTGAAGATGAGCACTTCCCAAACCACATATACTTCTTGGAGAGGGCCCTATATGATCTCAAGCAAGCTCCTAGGGCATGATACGCCATGTTTGCCCAATTTCTCTTGTCTCATGGATACCTTCATGGTTCCATAGACAATATTCTCTTTATTAAGAAAGAATCAAAGGACATTTTAATTGTTCAAGTATATGTTGATGACATTGTGTTTGGTGCTACTAATGAGCTTCTTGTTGAAAAATTTAAGAACTTGATGAGTAGCGAATTCGAAATGAGTCTCATAGGGGAACTCACGTTCTTCTTGGGACTTCAAATATCCCAATCCAAGGAGGGAACAAGGATCCATCAGCAAAAGTACATAAGAGAAATGCTAGTGAAGTATGTGATGGAACACTCTAGGCCCATCGACACTCCCATCTCACCAAACTCAAGGCTCAAAGCAAACGAGACAGGTATAAGTGTAGATTAAAGGAACTTTCGAGGTAGGATTGGGTCTCTTCTCTACTTAACTTCTAGTAGACCCGACATCATGTTTTCAGTGTGCCTATGTGCACGTTTTCAGGCTAACCCTACAGAATCACACCTGAAAGAGGTAAAGAGATATTTCAGGTACCTCAAAGGGAATGACAACTTGTGCCTTTGGTATCTAAGGAACAGCTCCCTTGAGCTAATTGCATACTCAGATGCAGATTTTGTTGGGCACCTGGTTGATCGAAAGAACACCTCTGGAATGGCCCAGTTCCTAGGATCATGTCAAGTCTCATGGGAATCAAAGAAGCAAAACTCAGTGGCACTCTCCACAGCAGAAGCGGAGTATGTGGCTACCGCCTCATGTTGTTCCCAGGTTTTATGGCTCAAGTACCAACTCCAGGATTACGGTATGTCCTTTTGGACCTGTTCCCATAAGATGTGATAATAGAAGTGCCATTAACATATCCAAAAATCCTATACATCATTCTCGTACTAAGCATATAGACATTAGGCATCACTTCCTACGTGACAATGTGGAACATGGGAACATCTCTATGGAACACTGTAGAACTGAAGAGCAAATTGCGGACATTCTCACTAAAGCTTTAGACAGACGTCCCTACCAGCGTCTCCGGATGCTTCTAGGGATGATAACTCTAAACTGAACAAGTCTCTATTTGTTATTCCCTCAATGTTTGGCTAGTTTATATTGATTTGCATGATAGGGAACACTGGGAACAATTGCTTTCATTTTGCCATATTACTAGTCTAGAGCTTTTATTGTACATTTGGAACTTTACTTCTTTCGGCCCAAAATGATCAACCAGAGTTCCCTTTAACCATCATTACAAGCCACCATGACGGTTGATCATAAAACCAACCCTTAAGCCGAGAACCAGACAAACGCTTCTCATGAACCAATCTCTTTGTCCCTTTATCGAGTCGTAATTGTCTGGTTCCCCTTTGAGTTCCCTAGCCTCACAAAAAGAACTTGAGTGTGAGTTCCCTTGTCCACTCCACTTAACTTGGCCTTTCGAAAGATCATGGGAACTGGTCTGCGAAATGATCACGAGCAAGGGAACACTGGTATCTCTGGGAAGATGAAACGACACTTAGGGAAATGGGAATTTGTGTAAGAACTCGGAGCGTTATGGGCCAAGCTTTTGAAATTTTGGAAGTGAATTCCCTTGGAAGAAAGCGACGCGTGTCATAAGCGTGCTACGGAAGTTGAAACGTCTCTCCGCATCTATTGGCCAATGGTTATTGAGGTTGTTCGCCCTTCCATTTCTACCCCTCTCCTCGTCCCACTTAAAAACTCTTCTTTTCCATTTTTGGGACCTTCCTCAACCTCCGAACTCTGCAACTCTCTCTCTCTTTCAAAATCTCTTCCCTTCCTTTTCGAGAAAAACTCCAAGACCTTCCCTTTCTCTAAGACCTCCTATGGCTCCAGTTCACCCCGATCTCCATATCCGAGACTGGATAAACAAAAAACCCCAATCCCTCTTCACCTACATGCTCAGACAGGCTGACAATGACCTCGACCCTGTCATCCAACAAAAACTCTACAAAGGCTTAAACGAGTATGTTCGTCCCTACCTCCACAACGAAGCAACTGGGTCTTCGCTTCTCGAATTTGAGATTCTGGGACCCAGTCCTTCCCTTCCGGCAGAGCAAACCCTAGCGTTTCCCTCCACCACCAACACTCCTTCTCTTCCTCCTCCACCTCCTCCTCCTCAACCTCTATCCATCTCCTTCTCCGAAACTGTCATCGTGGCCAGTTTTGGCCCAGAACCCCCAAAATCCAAAAACCCTAAACACCCACAATCCAAGAATCCAAAAAAAGCAAAGACCGCCACTCATCTTCTTCTTCCGACCCCACCAAGAAAAAGAAGAAGAATTATGTCTTCAACCTGGACGAGGTTCTCAATCTCTCTCGTCCTGACTCTTACGTCGCACCTCCACCTCCTCCACACTTTTCACAAACCTCCTCTCAACCACCTCCCTCGGATTCTGGGAACTCTCAATCCCAGAATCTCCCACCACCGCCTACCCCTCATCCCAACCCCGTCTCTGGGAACTCCAGTCCCAAAGACTCTATCCCCACCTCCTCTTCACTTCCCATCCTTGAGGGAAATCTCAAACCATCCTCTTCACAACCCAGAGTTCCCACACCACCTCCCTCTTCTCCTACTAAAACTCCCTCTCCTCCAAAATCTCCTCTTCCACCTCCTCAAAAATCGCTTCCTCCCCCCTCCATAGAAATAACAGCTTCTACCTCTCCGGCTAAGCAACCCATAAACCTAGACTCCGACGAGTACATGCTCCCCATCGCTGAGATTGCTCGCCGGAAGGCTAAGAAAACGGTTCCCATCGTCATGGGAACCGCAAAGGAAAATGATCCGCCAAATGGTGGTGTCGGAGGGTGCTCCCGAAGAAAGAGACCCTCCTCTCTTGCTTGAATCGGTTGTCTCCCCCCAGCAGAAAAGAAAGGTTGCCGCCTCCAGGGGGAAGAAAAAGAAGAAGGGGAAGGGAACCGTCCCAAAGAAGGTTCCCATCACCGAGGATCACAAACTCATCGCCCCACTCATCCCCAATGAGCCACAACTCGAAGAACAAGGACTTGGGGAACTCTAGGACCTCATAAAGGCCCAGGAGTGGGATCATGTGTGCGACGCTGTTGTGACCGTCGACCTTGCACAGGTGCGACTCTTCTACAACAACTTCGTCATTCATGACGAGGCCACCAAGGGAACTCTCTCCCTCTAGGGCGACGACTTTGTCTTCAACGCCTTTTCAATCCGTCATCAGATCCACGTTCCTATTAAGGGCCTTAGCGATGTTCCTTTTAAGAACTGGGGTGAGTTCGACAGCGAAGTCATCTACGACGCCATCTACGAAGGCCATGTTCCCAAGAATAGAACACCCACTCACAACCTGTCTCTCATCGGCAAGTTGGCCCACCACTTCATCATCACGGTTGTGATCCCACGGCAGGAGAAGCGTCACCATATCAACATTCAAGATGCCATTCTTCTCTATCACTTCCTCCAAAAGATGTCCATCAATCTCCCTTGCATCATCTTTGGGCTCATGGAGAAGTGCATGGCCTCGAACTCCCACTCCTTGCCCTACGCTGGTCTGATCAAGAAACTGATGGTCAAGGAAGGGTTGTATGACGCTACCAAAGAAGAAGTGACCATCGGGAGGGAATTGGACCTTTTCGTGGTCCAAAAGATGCGTCATTCGGAGAAAGTTGAGGATCAAGGGACGCTTCCCTTTGGTGAGGGCCCAAGGGTTGAGAACACCCAAGTGTTGATGCACATCACAACCACTCTCGAAAACATGGCAGGAACTCTCCAGAATATCCTGTCTGTCATGACTCAGCTGCGTGATAACTCGCTCCCAGGGGCCCATGATCTCCCTTTTCTTTTCTCCTTAGCCTTGTTTTTCTCCACTATATGTAATGTGTTCCTATTGTACAATTATTATGCTTAAGTAATATCAATGGCCTTTAGTATGATTGTGTGTTCCCTTCTTCCTTATTTATGCTTTTCTTTTTTCGATGATGCCAAAAGGGGGAAGGACAAAATGTGTGAGATAAGTCTTATTATGAATTATCATAGAATATGTTTTTGCTAAGGGGGAACTATCGCATAAAATGCTAAGTAAGAACTTATTGTTTCATAGAAGTGGCTCTCTAGGATCTCACATAGGAACTCTGTTGCATGTCTTACTTTCACACTCTGAAATACTTGGTTATTTTTGTGATGGGTTTGTCATCATCAAAAAGGGGGAAATTGTTGGGACGGTGTTGGCAACTCTGGTCCCAAACATCGGAACAACGATACCATTCTCCATTTTTGACAATGACAATCTCCATATGGGAACTAACGTGTTACATCCAAGTATTTCTAAGGAACAACAAGTCTAGTGAAGAATCCACAAGAACGCCAAAGGAACACAAGAATACATGACGAATAGTTCCTTTCAAAGGAACTCTGAAGAAGACAATTTCCATCACATGGGAACTCACATGTGCAAACAAAGACCACCTAGCGCGATTCACGGTATTCTGTCTCAAGACAAAACAAACGCTCAGTCTGAGGAACAAACTGAAGCGAGTGATCCAACGGCCCGATTGCCTCTCAAAGTTGACTCAATTCAAATTGAGTCACATGTGAAGGACAAAGACTTGGCATACAAGACAAAGGATATTTCGGATACAAATGAAAGTCAAGATTGCAGCCCAAGCCTTGACAAGTATAAAGCCAAGTGAATAGTGCTCAGACAAAACACTTCTCCCAGAATTCACATTCACTCACAAAGAAAGAAAGACAAGAGAAGAGAAGTCCCCGACGGTGAGTGTGTGATCTCGAGGACGGCGAATCCAGGTTCCCAAGAGAGTGGGAACTGTGACATTGAGCTCAAGGTGTAAGGTTCGATTCGATCTGTCTTATGCTTAGTTGAGATGTTCGCTTAGGAACAAGGTCTATTACTAGTGTTGCTAGAGTTAGGTAGAACTGCTAGGAACAGAGAAGTGTAAGTCCGCGTGTGTAACTAGGGAACAATCAATAAGATAAGAAGATTGTTCAAAATCCTCCAAGCGGAGGTAGAGGTTTACCAACACAACTAGTTGGTTGTCGTGGGGTTCCTCTACAAAGGAACTGTGTCCATTGCATTCTGTTTACTTGATTATTTAATACTTCCGCTGCCTTGGGAACAGCCTAACCGCTAGTTCCCAAGCTCTTGCTAACACCTAACGATCCAACAATTAGCATTATCATCACTGTCCTCACTGCCCAGTAAAGTAAGAAATCGATGTGTACAACGGTGGCCGGGCGCATATTTCTCATCACAGTTCCAACACAACCCTTTTTTAGTGTGTTCCGCACGTTCAACAATGGATAAGCATTGGATAGGCAGCTTAGAAAAGTCATTGTTTGGGGCGGTGAGGTTCAAAGGTGTCGGTGTTTTAGAAGACGGCGAAGCCACATTTGGATTTTGCGGCCCACCTAGCTTAGGTCCTGTTGTTTTCCAGCCGCGGCGGTTGGCCGGAAAGCTACTAATGGTCTCAACATAAGAGGTCGCTAATTATCTTGCAAGGGCAAAGGCCTGGGATAATGTGGTCGGGTTACGTAAATTGAGCTCACGGTTAACTGGTCGTTTCAGACCGGCTTTGAACATAGAAATTAAAGTAGTCTCAAACAACCCATCAATCTTATTCAGCAAAGCCTCAAATTCAGTTTGATAATCCAAAACCGTAGATTTATGTTGTAATTTGGAGAGCAAACCCATATAGTCCTCATAATGATGAGGATCAAAACGCTATTAGACAACATCTAAAAGTGCCTCTAAAACCATTAGACAACATGCGGGATCAATTCCGTTAAAACGAGGGGCGTCAACCTTAATCTTGAGATAACGCTCGGCGCGCTGCTCATCCGCCCCAAATTGAACGCATCGATGATCGGCCACCGCGAACCGGCAATCCTGTTGCAAAGCCGACGGCTGGTGCTGTTGGTTTTGATTGCTCGCGGCCAAACGAGGGTCCTGCTGCTGCTCGTTGTTCAGCGGCCGCCGATTGAAAGGATTCTCGGCAACTACGCCTCGAGCTGTATCTTCCAGTATATTGCGATTGCCGAGAATGTGGAATACCTAATCCACACAAATACGTTGAATCTCTTGTTCCTAACAGTGGGCACGAAAAATCCGCTGTCCACTGTTCGAATAAGGTTCGAATGTCGGATTCAGTGTCGTAAACGTAGAATTATCTCCATCAATAGACATATTCCAAAGGATGAAAGCACCAATTGATATCAACTATACTAGCTAATCCCAAGGAAACATGAATTGGTTGTAAAGTGAAGGAACGACCGAAGCCATAGTTAGAGAGTGAAGACTGAGTAGGGAAGAATTAGGGAAAAAGATAATTAATTTATGAATGAATGAAAGCCTAATAACATAAGAGTATTTACACTAAGTCGTAACGGTTCAATAAATGCGTCTTGGGAAAGAACTGTAAGGAAAACCTGAGAATGAGTTTATATCACTCTATTTAAAAAAAATTACATTTAATTAAAATACTAGTAATAATAATCCATGAACCGGGATGGAGGTCGACGTTCACGAACCGGGCATGCCACTGGTGCCGATGGTCCCATCTTTGGCGTATCAAAGCTAATTAATCTTCTTAAATCAAATCAAATCACAATAATGATTTCAATTATGATAGAATTCTTGGAACAAAGAGTGATCATGTTCATGTTCCAGCCTTTTGCAATTATCATCCCCTTCTTACTCTTGTTATTCCTCTACAAATGGCCATTCTTAACTCATCCTTCCCACGGAAAAAACCTCCCCCACCCCTTCCCCTCCAAAGCTCCCAATCATTGGAAACCTCCACCAACTAGGAGCGAACCCTCATCATTCCTTCAAAACCTTATCATAAAGAGACGGCGACATCATGATTGTTCATCTCGGTAGTAAGCCAACCCTTGTGATATCTTCTAAAGAACTAGCCTCACAAGCTCTCAAAGCCCATGACCATTCCTTCACCGGAAGGCCCCAGCTTGCGATATCAAAGTCCCCACTTTTTTACAATTGCAAGGAGTTAGTCATGGCTCAATATGGGGAGCGTTGGAGGCGCTTGAAAACCATATGCGTGGTTCAACTCTTTTCGAGCAAAAGGGTCAAGTCCTTCCGCGGAATTAGGAGAGAAGAGGTGGCGTCAATGATTGAAAAGATCAAGAAATCTAAGTCGTCGGTTGTCAATCTGACCGAGACACTATTTACTTTCACTAATAATCTCATATGCAAAGCTACATTTGGAACGAAGTACATTAGTGGAGAAGAAGGCAAACACGATTTCGAAAAGTCGATAGGTGGGACGATAAGTGCGGTTGGAAGTAATAATATTGTTAGATTCCGAGGACCAAAAGAACGGGTGATGTGTCGGGGGATTTTTACTATAGATTATAATATTGTGTATTTCCTTATCAGTTATCTTTGCTAAGATAGTATGTTACGTAATATTATTATTGGGATAATATCTTTTCTATCTTAGGAGAGTATTTCTTATTCTAGGGATTTCTAATCAAGCAATTCCCCTGTATAAATATTCTTCTTGTTCATTCAATAAAATTATGCTACTTTGCAAAGTAGCGTAATTCTCCTTGTCTCTAATCTCTTCTTCTTCACAATCAATTTGGTTCTTCTTTTATTCCCTGGAATTCACCATTGTTTTACTTAATTCGGTACGCTAATAATAACATTATCGTATCAAATGAGGAGTTCCAATTCCTCTTTTGTTTTTATTTTTTTAATTTCCTCCAATACCTGATGTGGTTTTTTGTCGTCCGGTGATGCCTGATCAGTAATCCAGCGGAGTTTTGGGTTTATAGAACTAAGAGTTGCCCTTGTAAGGGGACATGAGATTAAGATATGATTTGTGTATTCAAACTGATTGTTACACGCTTCGTATCCTTGTGGTACCGAAATATGATTGGCCGTAAGTCTTGTTTTTGGCATAAATTAGGGTGTCAGAGATTGATATTCACTAACTATTGATATTCACTAACTATTGATATTCAATAAATATTCTTCTTTTTAATTTTGAATAAACCCAACTTACCATAGGCAGGCAAATCAGGATGTCGGAGAAGAAATTAAGTAAACATTTTTTTAGTCACTAGGGATGGAGCTCAGAAATCTCCATTATATAATACAATAATCACACAAAGTCAGTTTGAATCACAAAAATCATTTTGAATTGGGGAATTAAAAACTCTTACCCTACCCTAACATAAAATGGGGGAATCAACTTAAATTGGGGAATTAGTAATTAAAGGTGCCTATTGGTAGTGTGGGGCCGCTAGCGGCCTTGTGCGACGAGAGACGTCATGGCTGTCCTCCCAAGCGAGGAAGAGAGCGCTTCACGACGAGGAAGAAACAAAGTGACGCTAGTGAAGAAGAGATGACCCGCTATATCGGTGTCGCGTTGCAAGCAGGTGGCGTTGGTTTGAATTCATAAGAACATAAGTGGGTTGCAAAAGGAGACGACGTCCCAAGTGAAAGAGGACAAAGCGAAATGGAATTTTTAAATTAAAACGGAAATGGAATTGAATTTTGAGCTTAGCAGTGATTTTGTAAAATAAAAATAACTGATGAAAAATTTATCCACCTGGTCCAGTAAGAAATATGACAATGAGATATATATGTTCATAGGACAGACGATTGGAGCCCAAAGTATGGCTGATTGAGGACAATGATCGAATTAGTGCATGTTTGAATATTGACTTGTACATGGATGTAAGAATTTTGCAATCGATGTGAACTTGCACGAGATAGTCAATTGCATGTTTTGAATTTGAATATTGAATACTTTATGTTCAGACATGTTTGAATATCCAGTGACTATTTCATGTATTCATTTTCCAATCGAGAATATATTGCATGGTGTAAAAATATTTAGGAAAATATGGCCCAAATTTTTTTCGCATAAAATTTAAACTTTTTACACCACATACAATGACGTAATATTTTCACGCCACCAAATAATGTAATAATTAAAAATTAAATAAAATAAATAATTTAACCTGTTTTGCATCGACTCGTTAAATCTAAAGCCAATAAATAACATATATCGTGCCGTCTAATGACAACGGACAAGTATTGCTTAACGGAGGGAGTAAGTTAAAAAAAGACGAATAAATGGCGCTCTGGTCAGAATTATGAATTATCGAAAGCTCAATAGGTCTGCATTCATTAATACAAGCAAGGACTTGGTGAGGGCAAGGTAGTCCACGGGTCGTTGTCCACCATGCATCGCCGCATGTCATACGGAAAGAACTTTCCGGGTTATATATAACATTGACATGGCCAAACAACTCTCCAATACACATGTTGGAAACCTTCATTGGAAGGCGAGAGAAGACGGTTTTGAGCGGCTCGTTCATTTGTTTGATGGACAACGGTTCGCTCGTACGGTCCCTTTCTATCTCTCCCCTAATGGTATGCACTTGAATATTCACCATGGCGTGCATCTTTCTCAAAGCTGTGATGAACCCCCCAACAGGGCTAGAAGACTCCAAATAATCCTTCAGCAAAGAGTGTTGGGACTCAATCCTGAAAAATATTTCGTTAAATTAGTATCAATAGCGTTAATAACTGTTTAGGGTTTTCTCGTAAGGAAAATTAATTTACTTACCTGTTCGTGGTCCTTGTAAACAAATGGAGACGATGATCGGTGTATGCTCTAACTATGTGATCACGCCAGGGAGTAAGCCAGTTCCTCTATAGGTACGCTAACAACAAGAGATTGAGTGGATGTTGTATTCCAATCTGATCATCCCCCTAGTAGACGAAGCTGTGCCTCGTACTCTGATACACTCGTCGAGCAAAATAAATTCCATGCTTTGTTTCCGAACCACTTCACAGTCCCCTCAGAAAACCCGTTCGCCAAAGCGTATGCCTTGCAATTTCGCTTGATATACGCTATAGTTAATTTGGATAATTATTTATTTTAGAATATTTTATTTCCTTTTAATTAAGAGATTTGATTTTATCTTTTTAGGAAGAGTATCTTTTTTATTTCAACAATTAAGGTTTTTCTAGATATCAGGATTATTATAAATACCTGATAAATTGTTATTATTAATCAATGAGAAAATTGGGGAAAATATACCACTTTTATTGTTTTGATAAGTAAATATACCCCTCCAATAAATTTGTAACTAAGTATACCTTCTTATTTTAAATTGACTAAAATAACCTTAGATTTGCTAAATCTAATCAATAAAACACTTAACAGTTAACATACACCTATTTTCAAGGTTGAGATACGATTGAAGGTAAATTGTATAATTTCATCATCAAATATGTTTGTTTTGCTTACAAAATACTCCGATCCGTATATTTGATTGCACAAGATATATTTGTTGAAAATTTGCATTAGACCATTGTGAAATTTGAGATAATTTAACCATTCATATATATGTATATTAATAACAACCAAAAGAACATACTACAGACTTAACAAACGAAAAAAAAAAGTAGCACAAGTGGCAGATGGTGCTCATAATAAATTTGTAAAAATATTATCTTCAACATTAAATTTATGTAGATAGTACAATTTTCTTGTATAAAATATCTAATTTAATAAGATGTACAAGACACTTACAAAATATTTACAAGACACTTACAAGACACTTACAAGAGATATACAAGAAAATTTATATACAATAGACTACATGATCATACAATAAAAAAAAGAAGAAGAAACACAACCTATAATACATAATAATACTTATAAAACATATACAAGACACTTACAATACATTTACAAGAAATGTGTAATAAAAATATGTATAAGTGACCTACTAGATTCATACAAGAAATAGGAAAACACGACTTACAATATATAATAGTACTTATAAGGCATTTAGAACTTACAAGATACCTACAAGAAAGGTACAAAAAAATTTATTTACAAGAGATCTACAAAATTTATACAAGAAATAGGAGAAACACAGCAATGCTTACACAAAGCAAACCAAAATATTAAATGTACAAAAACAATCGATTTTCAAATGATGCCAAAATATTAAATAAATTAGTAGTTTTCTTGTACATTGATTGGAAGTCTATTTGTACAAAATTTTATAATTTTACTATATATATACTTTCTTGTATTTATGTTTATATTTTCTTGTATAATATTTTATTACTAAATATATATGTTATAAAAGTTAAACCATTCACATGCATGTACGTGCATGTACAAGAAATCACTTGCTTGACATTAATTTAAATTTTAAGTGCATAACATAAAGTGGGCTTTTCTCGTTATTCTATTAGGAATTAATTAGTTTTTATTAAAAATAAAATAAACGTCCATGTAAATTGGACAATTGGAAAGTTGTTTTTTTATCGAATAATTGAGAAGTTTTTTTCCTAAGAAGATTGAAAAGTTAGAGGGTAAAGCTGTCCAAAATATACATTAGGGGACTATTTAATTAACAAATATATTGATGGGGATACTTACCTCAACTCATTATGAAAATAGCACACAAACCCAATTTCCTCTTAATCAATCAATGAGAAATTATCTTAACCCTAATCTTTTCTCTATCTTTTCCCTTTTCACGTAACTTCTCTACCTCTTCTCAGACTCGTCTATTTCTTCTTCTTCTGCATCTAATCTCAAATCCCTTCTTCTATTTCCCCAATTCCCCTAATGTCTACTTAATTTAGTACTAATACGATACTTCTTTCGTATCATGCACCCAACACAACAAGTGCTTGGCGTTGGGAAACAAGACCGCGACGGCGTTAACCTCGGCAACATCACGATTAGTGACAACAACTTCTTACATTTTTCCAACCATTTTCAACACCTGCCGCAATTGATATAACACCCATTCATAGTGATCTTGGGTCTCTCTTACCATAAATGCAAACCCAATGCAAAAAGTGTGTCCGGTGCAAGTAAATCCTACCATCTCACACAAGGGTATGTTGTACCTAACATGATAATTAATTTGAATAAGTTAACGTGCAAAACTTAATGTGCAAAGTAAATACGCTTTTATTATAAATACTTACATGTTTGTTTTGTATGTCGCATCCATAATCACAACATACGGAAACAGCTTCAACAGACTGGGGTGGGCAAAGAAAAATTCAATTATCTCGTTGCTTCCCTCCACGGATCGATAATCGAGATAGTACCCATTTGACTTTAAGAAATGGAGCGAGAATTGAGTTAACGTCATCGAGCTCATCTCTTTCTTCACTATCTCATGCCGAAAAGTGTACATCTGTCTCATCGATGTTGTCATGTCCGACCACTTTTGTCGTAAGTACGTCATAACAAATTTAGGATCACCATGTGCGAGGGTTAATAGCCTTGCATCCTCCCTTTGCTCATCGGTCAGGCGGCCGGCAAAAGGATACCCCTCCAAACTAGTAGAAAGGTCGTGATTGTGGCGACCGCATTTCACGCTTAACCGCCAACAATGGGTCCTCCTGTCCCGTTGTCCAACTAACTCAAACGGGCAACCAATCTTCCTACTACGTGGTTTTTCCCTTAGATTATCACCAGTTTGTAAGGTCTGCAAAATAACGCCAGATTTCCCCTTCTATTTCGGCTTATTCTCACCAGCCAACACACATGCTAAAAGGACCCTCGTTTCCCAGGAATTTTTAATGGTCAACACCATGTTCAAATTCTTGCCTATTCCTCTAGCCCATTTTAGCATTACGTTCCGATCCGGCCACTCATTTTCAGACTCAAAGTGGGTAGAAAAATTCGGGAAACTGTAAACAATTGATTAACAAATTTAGAGCGTTTAATTATTACTTGCATATAACAAATTTCCAGTTATAACGATTATAAAATTACGATTAGGTAGAAAAAAAATAATTATAACAATTATAAAGTTTGAACACTAAACCATTTCTACTCAACTTATTTTATAATTATAAAATATTATAACTAACAATTTCTACCCAACTAATTTAGCAATTATAACAACTATGAAAAACCTAATTATTTCTAAATAACTATATTTAACTAAAAAATTATTATTAAATAATATAACTAAAATACAGGATTTACATACCACATTTTCATATTGCATTCCGTCTGCACCGTCGTCTTCACCCACGTGTTCTTCGTCGTCTTCACCCATGTGTTCTTCGTTTAGATTCATGGGATTAGGACTAGAATTTCCATACCTTCTAAAACGTGGCCACATCTCGAAGCTTTTTACTTGCGGTAAAATTTTAGAGCGAAATTTTTTCCGCGTTTGGCACCTCATCTTCCACTCTTCCCGGTTTAATTGCGGATTTCACCCCTGTGTTACAAATTCCGGTAGCGGAAACGGCACCGATTTCTGTTTTAACCATAGCGGTACCGATATACGCTACTGGTACCAACAGAGGTAATTTTTTTTACTCGTTTCTCATCGGCGGTATTTTACAAATACGGGTGCCGGCTCCCAGAACCGCTACCATTTTAGAATTTTTTTAAAATATTAACGGTCGATTTTACCGCTACCATAAATCCTGAGCGCCATAACATTCCTAACGGGACGCAATAAACCAGCGTAAAAAAATAATAATTTACAAGTGTTAATATCTGTTATTCATGCACAAAATCTTATCTAGTAATTTACTGTTTACACAAAACCCGAATATGACATGTCTAGTATGAGATGGGACAACAATACCCCTATCTCAAGCCTGTGGTAATCCGTATTTTGCTGTTCACTAACTGTAGGTGCGCAATAAGTATTTTCAATACTGAAAGACTGAGAGTAGTCGTGTTTGATTTTTTAGTTTTTGGTTGCATTTGTGAAATTTAGCCCGCCCAATAAATTTGGCAGAATATATTAATAGACATCTGAATTTATACATTTTTATCAACCAGCTCCCCGTACTTTGAGATTTTCAAATAAACACCTAAATTTTATTATATTTTGTCTCTTAAACACTAAAGATTCTCGTGAAATTGACGCGCGCTTACTTGTCCTTAAAATTTAACATCTAAGCGCCACATAATACTAAGTTAGGATGATGTGGCAATAATACATGGTATTTTATGTAGAAAACAAAAAAAAATCTTAAGAACATTATTAAATTATAATAAAATGAATTGTGTTCCAACCTTCACTGCACTTCTCTTTCTCGTTAACTTCACCTTCTACAAATTTCAATCCACCTTTAATGCTTCAAGAAAATAGAGAAATTTATGCCAGTCAAATAGTAGATTTTAGTTTTGTGTTTTATTATTATCAATTTTAATGCTCAATTTAGTATAAAGTAAACCAATTTTTCAGATCTAGGTTTGGGATTTTATAAGAACCCTAATTCCTAAATTCTAAATTTAAGGTTGTTTTCTTGTTATTGAGCTTCCCCTTTCTCAATTTTTGAGTCTCCCCTTACAAATCTTTTGCAAAACCGTGAAGAATTTAAATTCGAGTTCATCGTTCCGAGTCTGGCAATGTCTGGTTGCTTTCTTCTTTCTCCGAGTCCGTCGTTCCGTCCTAACGATCTCTGGTTCTTTACAATGTCGACAATGAAGCATTCGAGTCCGTCGTTCTGAGTTCGGCAATGTCAGGTTCCGTCCTTTCTCCTAGTCCGTCGTTCCGCCCTGACGATGATGTTTGATTCTCACGCTTCCATTCTGCAGATCTAGTCAGCGGTGTGGCGGTGGTACTTCTTCCGCTTCTTCTTCTTGTCGTCGGCGGAGGGCTTGTCGGCGTCTTCTTCTTCGTTGTCAGACCTCACCGGGACAGAGAGTTGTCGCCTCCTCGACGTCAGCCTCTGCCGACGGAAGTCGTTCCGTCCTGGTATTCTCCAGATCTGGAAAATCTCCAGATCTAGAAGATAGAAAAAAGGATAAAAAAGAAAAAGAATAAAGGAAAAAATGGAAGTGTTCGATTCTTGTGATATCTTTCTGATTTTTTTTATGTTCTTATGTTGTTAAAAATTAAACAACAAAAAGAGGAAAAAGGGAATTTTAAAAAAAAATCCATGTCATCAAATTAAAGATACTTAACTCGCTAAAATATCGATTGATTTTCACGCGCAATGCCACATCATCATGAAGTGTTCGATTGAACAAAATTAGTTAACTTTAGGTGTTCATTTGAACATTTCAAAGTATAGGGGGCTAGTTGATAAAAAATTACAAGTTCAAGTGTCTATTGATGTATTTTGCCCAATAAATTTTAATTTGGTAATGATATTCCTCGCATTGGTATGAAAATTCAAAAGGCCTGATGTGTATATATGTACATGTAAATTTCAACAGCTCAAGCAGCTGATCCAAGAGAGTAGAGTTTCCAAACCTCCTAACCAAGAATATGGCAAGATCACAATTCTTGCTAGAAAAAGGCACCTTGCTACCTACACTCATTCCTCTGTTCCTCTTCATGTTCTTCCTCTACAAATGGCTATCCACAAAAGGACATAACTTACCACCATCTCCACCAAAGCTCCCAATCATTGGAAACCTTCACCAATTGGGCACGCACACTCATCGCTCTCTCCAAGCCTTATCCCTAAGATACGGCGGCCTCATGTTCCTTCGGCTAGGAATAAAACCCACCATAGTCATTTCAACTGCAAAAATGGCCAACCAACTTTTCAAATCCCATGACGCCGCAATCTCCGGGAGGCCTAATCTTGCGATGGTGAGGCAATTCGCTTATGATTGCAAGGACATGATCTTTGCACCCTACGGAGAAGACTGGAGGAAGCTCAGAAGTATGTGCATGCTTCAGCTCTTGACTAACAAAAAAGTCCGGTCATACCGTCGAGTGCGAGAAGAAGAGCTAGCTCTGATGATTGAAACCATCAAGGAATCGTCAGTGGTGAATCTTACTAGTTTGTTTGCCTTCCTAACAAATGATATAGTGTGCAGGACCGCGTTTGGAAGGAAGTATAGAGTAGATGAAGATGGAGTTAATTTTGAAGAGGTTTTGAAGGACTTCATAGATTTTTTCGGGTGTCATAATGTGGAAGATGTTCTTCCTTGGATGAGTTGAGTTAATTCATTCAATGGGTTTAATGCTAAAGCAAGGAAGATCAAAAGGGTTCTTCATTCTTTTGTGGACAGAATCGTTCAGGAGCATAAATCTCGGATGCATGAAAGGAGTTCCGACACAAATGATGATGAGAAGATGAAAGACCTTGTGGAAATTATGCTGGAGTTTCAAAGGGACAAAATTCCAAAGATGTGCCTATTGACGACGAAGTTATAAAAGGCGTCGTAATGGTATTACTAGCACAGACCATTCACGTGACCACTAAATATCTACAAATGTCTTGTGCACCAAGAATTCTGGATCTTTCCATAGGCAGGACATGTGGCACTCACCCACTTGCCCTTATCTTGTATATATACCCCTTGTAATGTGTTACACAGTGAATGAGAAAGGCACATTTCCTATTCTATCTTTTATTGTTCAAGCATGGTATCAGAGCACAGAAAAGGAAAAACGTCCCTACAGTGGATTCCTCCTCCAAAAATGCCTAACGACCTCCCCATTACCCCTTCTTCTTCCTCCTCCACCCAAACACATAGCCTAACCTCCTTTTCCTCCTTCATCAATGTCAAACTTGACATTGACAACTACCCAATCTGGAAGACTCAAGTGCTCCCCTATTTAAGGGCTCATTCACTTCATGGCTACATAGATGGATCCAAAACCATTCCCCCACTTCTTCTTGATGGGAAACCTAACCCTAGCTATGAGGAGTGGGTCACAAAAGACCAACTTGTTGTAGCCATTCTCACCTCCTCCTTGTCTGAATCTGTTCTCTCCCAAGTCACCAATTGCACCACGTCCTTTGAGATATGGTCACTCCTCAAAGAGCTATTCTTAGCCCGCTCGACAGCCCACGTTGTACAGACTCGGCTGCAGCTGGCCACCCTCAAAAAGGCTGGAGAGTCTATTTTGGCCTTCTTCACAAAATCCAAAGGTCTCTGTTTGTCCCTAGCTGCCGCTGGGCAACACATCTCCGATGACGAGTTCATCGTGTACCTCCTCACCGGCCTGGGCCATGAGTACGAGTCGGTGTTCACCTCTCTCTCCACCCAAGCCACCCTGCCCTCTCCACACCAAACCCTTTCCTTTCTCCTCAACCATGAGTCTAGACTCAACCACATCACCAACCAAACCAAAGGCCTTTTGCCCACACCCTCGGCTGACCACACCACCTTCAATTACATCTCCAAAAATTAAAAACCCCAACAGTACAATCAAAACCGTGGGGACGAGGCGGACGTGGCAATAAGGGCTTGTATTGATCCGGCTACAACGACACCGGAAATAGAGGCGGTCACGGCGGTGGATTCAACAGCGGCAGGAGCTTTCCATACAACATCGTCGGTCAGCCCAATAACCGCCCGACCTGTCAAGTTTGTGGAAAGCCCAACCACACCGCCTTGAAGTGCCATCACCATTTCAATCAGGCCTATCAGCCGGCACCACCACCCAACCTCCAAGCCAATCACTCATTTGCCCCGGCATGGTTCCCCGACACCGCAGCCTCCCACCATTTCACGCCGGATATGTCTCATCTTCACTCCCAGATGCTTCCATATTCGGCAACTGATTCGGTAGCGCTCGGCGACAGCAGCTCTCTTCCCATCACTAATTATGGTTCCGCCATTCTTCCCTCTCCTTCTCGCTCCTTCTTACTCAATAATCTTCTTCATGTTCCATCTATCTCCAAAAATTTATTATCCGTTAAGCAATTTTGCCAAGATAACCATGTTTTCTTTGAATTTTTTGCCTCTCATTTCTTTGTGAAGGATATCAATACCAGGCGGATCCTCCTCCAAGGTCAAACTGAAGATGGCGTCTACAAGTTGCTTCCCACTCCGCCGACTGGAACATCTCCCTCTCCCCAAGCTCATTTCACCGTCGTCGATCCTATTATTTGGCACGCTAGACTTGGCCACCCAAACCCTCGTACCACAAAAAATCTCCTAACTAGCCTTTCCCTAAAATGCCCTTCTTCCTTTCTAAATTACAAGTGTACTGCTTGCTCCAAATCAAAGGCCCATACACTCCCCCACAGCCCATCCCCTTCCAAATCTTCTAACCCTTTTGATTTAATTTTCATGGATGTATGGGGCCCAGCCCATTGTGTTTCAACTAATGGAAATCGTTTCTTTTTGTCTATACTTGATGACTTTAGCAAATATATTTGGTTTTTCCCTATTGCTACAAAATCCATGGTCACCCAAATTGTTCTTCATTTCATACAATTCATTAAAACTCAATTTTCCATAACTATTAAAAACATACAAACCGACGGTGGTACAAAATTCCTTCCACTCAAAACCCACCTTACTACCCTTGGCATTCATCACCGCAGGCATTCATCACCGCATCACTTGTCCCTACTCCCATCCTCAAAACGGGAGCATCGAATCTCGTCATCGATGTATCGTTGACAATGGACTCGCTCTCTTATCCCATGCCTCCATGCCCCTTACCTATTGGGATTTTGCCTTCGAAACCGCGGTCTATCTCATCAACCGCACACCCACACCCATTCTCTCCCACACCTCTCCCTTCTTCCAACTCCACAAAAAACACCCGGATTATCACTTTTTACGTGTTTTCGGTTGCCTTTGCTTCCCAAAGTTACGTCCTTACAACTCTCACAAATTTCAATTCCGCTCCCAACCATGCATTTTTCTTGGCTATAGCCTCCAACACAAAGGGTATATTTGCTCCCACCTCGACACCCATCGTCGTTATATTAGCCGAGACGTCATTTTCCATGAACACACATTCCCTTTTCATAAATTTCCGGTCTCGGAATCTACTGCCATCCCTGCCCACACACACACCATCCCACACCTTGGGCCCCTTCTCAATCCAATACCAAGCCCACATACCTCTCCCACATCCTTGCCCACCCAGCCCAACTCTCCAACTAGCCCAAACCCTCTCCCTTCTCCTTTTTCCACCCCGCCCAATTCCCCCACTTCTGGGCCGCCATCATCTCCCTCTCCAAATCAGCCCAATAATCCAACCCGACCTAATTCCATTCCAACCCAAGCTACTCCCAACCACGATGAACCCAATTCCTCAGAATTCCCCGAAAATTCAAACCCACCCAACATCACCCATCCAATGACCACACGGTCCAAAACCCACTCTCTTAAGCCACGAATCCGGACTGATGGGACCATTCCTTGGCCTCCACCTTCTTCCGCCCAAACCTCCCTTGTTCCTAATGACCCCACCTCCTTCACCGAAGCCTCCAAACATGGGGAATGGCGCCAAGCTATACCAATGAATTTAACGCTCTTCTCTCTACCCACACTTGGGACCTTGTCCCGAAATCCGCTTCTTCCAATGTCCTCGGGGTTAAATGGATCTTCAAAACCAAATTTCGTCCCGATGGTTCCATTGAGCGGCGCAAGGCACGCCTTGTCGCCAAAGGCTTTCACCAATTACAAGGAATTGATTTCACCGAAACCTTTAGTCCCATTGTGAAACCCTCAACCATTTGCCTTCTCCTCACCCTCTCTGAAATGTTCCATTGGCAAGTGCGGCAACTTGACGTTCAAAACGCCTTCCTTCACGGCGACCTTGAGGAGGACGTCTACACTATCCAACCTCCCGGTTTTGTCCATCCACATTTCCCAAACCACATTTGTAAGCTACGCAAATCCCTCTACGGGCTTAAACAATCCCCATGCGCTTGGTTTGCTAAGCTAAGCGACGCCCTCACCCGCATTGGCTTCACCCTTTCTCAATCCGACTCTTCCCTTTTCACCTTCAAATCCCGCCATTTTCGAGCCTTTGTTCTCGTTTATGTCGACGATATCCTACTTATCACCTCCCACAACAACCTCGCCACCAGCTTCCTCACTGCCCTCACCGATCAATTTCCAATCAAGGATTTGGGCCCACTATATTTTTTTCTAGGAGTGGAGGTGCAAGACACAGGCTCCGCCTTCCTTCTCAACCAAAAGAAGTACATTACTGACCTTCTCTACCACACCGGGATGCATGAGAGCAAAACCATTGCCACTCCCATGGCCTTGAACGTTCCACTCGATGATCCTAATGCCACCTCCTTCCATGACCCGCCCTTATATCGAAGTGTGGTCGGAAGCTTGCAATACTTGGCACTCACACGCACCGACATCTCATTTGCCGTCAACCGCGTGTGCCAATTCATGCACAACCCCACCGTCACCCATTGGCAAGCCGTCAAGCGAATCCTTCGCTACCTCAATGGCACCACCGATTACTCTCTCTGCCTTGGCGGCACTTCGCCCCTCTCCCTTGCCGCCTTCTCCGATGCCGATTGGGCTGGCAATGCAACTGACCGGCGCTCCACCAGGGCCTACTATGTTTATCTTGGTGACACTCTCATATCTTGGTCGAGCAAAAAACAGCCCACTGTGGCGCGCTCGTCAACGGAAGCGGAATATCGTGCCCTTTCCACAGCTACTTGTGAACTCATTTGGATCCAATGTCTCCTAGCCGAACTTGGCATTCCCCTCCCCAAGCCCCCGGTCCTTTGGTGTGACAATCTTGGTGCCACATACCTCGCCGCCAACCCCGTTCTTCACAACCGCATCAAGCACATTGATCTAGATTACCACATTGTACGTGAGAGAGTTCAAAACAAATCTCTCCAAGTGGCCTTTGTATCCACCAAGGATCAACTAGAGGATGCTCTCACCAAACCGCTACCAAGTGCTCGCTTTGAATGGTTATGATCCAAGCTCCGGCTCCGCTCGCTTGGCTCGAGGGGGGATACTAGCACATGACCATTCACGTGACCACTAAATATCTACAAATGTCTTGTGCACAAAGAATTCTGGATCTTTCCATAGTCAGGACATGTGGCACTCACCCACTTGCCCTTATCTTGTATATATACCCCTTGTAATGTGTTACACAGTGAATGAGAAAGGCACATTTCCTATTCCATCTTTTATTGTTCAAGGAAGTATGTATAACAAAAAACCTTTGTGCTTCAATTACATACTTGGCATATATTTTTTAAGGAGAAGCTTTAAAGCATCAGGTTAGTTCAAACACCACACGAATTCTAGTGTTCGCACTACTTTTTTTTTAACATAAAACCACATCACAACTAGACATGTCAATATAAAATGGTGTGCCAAACAAAGCGTAGCAATTTTATTCTTGAAAACTGAACTATTTGCTATGCATCCCTTAATCGGTTGAAACAGGACGTCTTTATGGTCGGGACACATATAAACATCACAACAATAGAGTGGACATTCGCGGAGATACTAAGGCACCCACATGTCCTAAAACGACTACAAGAAGAAGTCAGAGGAGTTGCAGGAGACAAGGTGGCGGTAGAAGAGGAGAATTTGGAGAAGTTGACATACCTGAAAGCTGTGATCAAGGAGGGCTTCAGATTACATCCGGCTATAGCGATGCCGCTCCCTAGAAAATGCACAGAGGATGTGATATTGGACGGGTACGACATTCCTGCAGAGACCCTTGTTCTCCTCAACGTATGGGCGATTGGAAGAGACCCGGTGTGTTGGGAAGACGCGGACAAATTCATTCCAGAGAGGTTCTTGAATTCTCCAATAGACTATAGAGGACTACATTATGAGTTGATTCCCTTTGGTTCTGGAAGAAAAGGATGCCCGACAATATCCTTTGCCACGGCCAACATTGAGGTTGTGTTGGCAAATCTTGTTCATCAGTTCGATTGGTCAGTCCCAGTTGGAATGGAGAGTGAATCCTTGGACATGACAGTCCCCCGGAGGCATCCCGCACAAGAAAAATCCTCTCATTGCGGTTTCTACGCCAAGGACTAAACAAGCCGGAATCTGAAAATGACATACGTTTTTTAGCCAATGCTGAAAATAACATACTTGTTTATAACTTGGGAGCCATAAATAAAGCATTAGCTCCTAATGTTGTCCAACAAAGTTTGATCAAGTACCAGAAACTAGGACTCTTGCAACAAGTACTCATTGTGTGTCTTTTTTTGTTTAATTTTGGACAAGGTAAGTGCTATGTATTTTTTTATTAGTGGTGTTTGTTTTGGGGAGGGCTCCAGAGAAACAACAATTATAGAGAAACTAGAGACGGAATTAGGATCGTTAGATTTGGGGTAATAAGTGGTTAGGATTTAAGGACTACAATAGCTAATATGGACGTTTTTTAGAAAATAAAATCTTGGATTGATTTAATTATGAAAAAAATAAAAAAATCACTCCAAATGCGAGATTTAAGGATACTGATATGGAAAAAATAAATGTGAAAATTGGCTGGTAGTTACCAAAAAGGAAGAAGCTATTATGTAGGGATTTATGTGTTTTAAAAAAAAAATCAGAATGGAAGTTACTAAATTTAAGTTATCGTGTAAATTAAAAAATAAAATATTCTAAATCGATTTCAGAAAATAAATAGCCAATATTACCAAAATGGAAGTTCCTATATTTAAGGGATCGTGCAAACTAAAAAAAATTGTGAACACATTCTCGGATATTTTCCTTGTAGTATATTTGAGTTCACATCTGAATATGTTAGTTTAAATATTGAACAAAACAACATGTGTAACCGAATATTAAGAACACATTCTTGAATATGCCATTGTATTACTAATGTGATAATTTGACTGAATATGTGAGCTTAAATATTGAACATACTTTGATATGTGCTCGAATATACAATTGTACGTAGTACTAATGTAATAATTTGACTAAATATTTGATTTTACATATTGAACATAGCAGGTTTTGTACTCGAATATGCATAGCACATTCTCGAATATGTCGTTGTATCAATATGTTCAATTCAATTATTATGTATATTCAGGTTGTTGTTATGTATATTCAAGTTTATTGTCATGTACGTTCAGGTTAGTTGTAGTAGTAACATGATTACATATTGAACATATTATTATGTTTACATGAATATGCATACCATATTCTCGAATATGCATTTAAAGTGATAATATGATTATATCTGAATATGTTCTATAAAATATTGAACTAACCAATATGTGTCAACAAATATTAAGGACATATTTTCGAACATTTATATAAAATATATGAACATTCAATTCACAATATTCAACATGTATACAATATATTTCAATATTAACTTCATGGTTTTGAACATATGTATAAGAACTTGAATATGTATATAATATATCTGAATATTAAGTACGCAATCTCGAACACGTATACAAAATTACTGAATATTAAATTCGCTGTACTTAAAATGTAAATATATCCGAATATCGACTTCACAATTTTGAACATGTATGTACAAGAACTCGAATATGTAATTAAAGATATCGAACATATTAACAATGTAACTGAATTATCATCTTCCATTTCTCTGAATCCACAATAGGAGCATCAACATGCTTGTTTGCTTTTGAATGTTTTAACCTACGTACAACAAATTCAAAAAACTAGTCAGTTGCAAGTCCTAAATCTACTGCAGTACGTACAAAACTCAAAATTGATGGGAAAACTCTAAATCAGACACTATAAGACGAGATCAATGCGCAAACGCAAAATAATACAAACAAATGAAACCCAAATTCATTCATAAAACCCATTAGCTTACGGTTTGAGAAGAAATCAAAAAAGCTTTGTACTCATGCAGAAAAGGATCGACTAAGAAAAGACGATGGGCTTCGATCGGTTTGGATTATAGAAGAATGGAGATAGATTTCCATCCTACCTTACGGTTTCTTCATCTTTCGAATTTTTAGACGAAAAGAGAGCTTTTCATTTTGAAAACTGAATAGGTTAGAGTCTGATATGGAGAGAGATTGAACTAATAGCGATTAAAGAAGGAAAAAAAATTAATTAAAGATATTTGCTTTAAATGAGATATGGAGAGAGAAATAGGAAGTAATCTAGTGCTTTTACGTAAATAGCTTCCATGTGCATCTTTTATTTTTAGATCTCAACCCTTAATTTTATTAAATCGGACGCTCCTAATAATGGCTCCCATTTCTCTCTAATAAGGGGTTTCTCTAGATACTAAACCTATATATATAAGCAATAAGGTTTGAAGCCACCACATTGCGCCACCTTAACTTTTGACACATGACATCCTATTATTAATCCACATAGGATTTTGCCACATGTCATTTAATATTTGCTCCAAAAAAAAATATTAATTATTCTTTCCACTTCATATTTCACATGGCAAATTTTTTCCACTTAATTAAAATTTATTTATTTTTCAAATTTAGATAATATCTTAATTTTTGGTAGGAGATAATATCTTAACTAAAAAAATTTAAATAAGGTTTGAAGCCACCACATTGCGCCACCTTAACTTTTGACACATGACATCCTATTATTAATCCACATAGGATTTTGCCACATGTCATTTAATATTTGCTCCAAAAAAAATATATATTAATTATTCTTTCCACTTCATATTTCACATGGCAAAATTTTTCCACTTAATTAAAATTTATTTATTTTTCAAATTTATATAATATCTTAATTTTTGGAAGGAGATAATATCTTAACTAAAAAAATTTAACTAATAGTTGAATTTTTTTCTTATAAGCCAATAAAATATATATGGTTAATCTTTTTACCATTTTAGTTGTTTCTTTCTCTCTCTTATATTAAAAGATAAATATACTCAATTACATATATTATTATTAAATTAATTATTATTTTTCAAAACATCATCTCTTCCATATTTGCAAAATATATCTTTTTGCTTTATTTTCTTCATATTTTATCTCCTTCTTTTAAATTAAACCTATTTATGAAATATGTCAAGGAAAATTAACAATGTAGATTATTTTATCTTAATAATATATGTTTATTCTCAATTTTAAACTCAATAATCTAAATTTAATTTTTTTATTTGATTTTAAAAAACAAAATAATTTTTATACATATTACGGGCAAAAAACTACTTACATTAAATTTTATATTATATTTTTATTTATTAATATCTTTTTTATAGTATATCAAAAAAATATCGAGTCATAGTCGTGCATGACACGACGGGGACAACTAGTACTATATCTGCTCCACTTTGGTGTTTCACTCTGATGTTCGACTAGAAATTTTAAAAATTAAGGTTAATTTTTTAAAAAAAATTATGTTAATAGTGTAAATAGTTATATATATGTCTGTGCGCGCCCAAATTTAAATCTTAAAAAACATATTATATAATTTTTTAATTAAAAGGATGATTTTCTTACAAAATATTACCCTTTTAATTTTGAAATTATATAATATGATTTTCAGTCAAAAATTTTGTAGACATATGTATATATATATTTACAATATAAATATAATTTTCTATTTTTTTATATATTTAAAATACAAGTAAAATATGAAAGTTGATATTAAAGGTGGAATAGAAGATTTGCATGGTTTTGTTTTTGTGTAAGAAGAATTAAAGATAATGGCTTAATGATTTTAGAATTAAAGAAGGCCCATGTTATGCACCGTCCCGTAAAATTAGTTTGCAACATTCAATTTATTAAAAATTATAAAACTAGTCCAAACATATTTTTCCTCCTTTCTCCACATTTTCTATTGTCTACAACCCTAATTCGAATCTAAATATCTCCATACTTTTATTTCTTAACGAATGTCGAGTGACAATGAAAGAAGTTATGAAGACGAATTACTTAGTCGAGATTCCATGGTCTTTCAACCTTCATATAAGAGTTTTTCAATTTTCGGAATTGTATATGCATGTGCGCGGATTGCATGCAAAACAACTATGCACGCAATTAAGACATGTGCAAAAAAGCCTTGCACGTCGAGTATTTGCATGCATAAAACAGGTGCACGCAAAGATTTTGTGTGCAAAGAAGCAGCGCACACGAGATTATTGTGTGGATATTAGAACCGCACACTAAATACTTGTGTGGAATACAGACCTGACGTGTTGCAACCTAGGGTTCACGAAATCAAATGAACTAATGCAAAGCACTCAATTGAAGAGAGAAACTGTCCGGATTAATCGTTCATTGTTGTCGACTTGTGGATGATTTCCAAAGACTGGACGGTGAGACAATGGAGTGTGGTGTGGATGTACCCGTACAATTTAGGTGGGCCTTTAAGAGTAGTTGGAGGCGGCACGGCGAGACGATGGGGCATGGTGTGGACGGAGTGAAGAGGAAGGACAAGGAGAAGAATCGTCGTCGGCCTGAGTTGTTTACAATCGGGAGAGTAGAAGAATAGGAGAAGAAGGATTTTTTGTCTTAATTTGTAAAATAATAACTGCATACTAAAATATGGGGCGTTGCATAGCTGATATGTTAAAGAAAGAGGAATTAGTACCCCATACCCCACTTTATAAATTAGTTTGCAAAAATGCTTTATTATTACCTGTAATAACTGCGGTTTTTAAGGATATTTTTTGAATTTTTCTCGGATATCCTTTTAACCTCTTTGGCCGTTTTAACGCTTAATCCAATATTTTTGTTGGAGATTAAATCCTAGAAAATTCTTGGAGATATTCTAAAATCACAAAAAAATGATTTTATGGATCGGTGTGAATTCTAGGATTTTTTAGTGGAAAAAGAATATTTATTAGATAAGCCGTCTTTTTAATTATGTACCGGAAATGATTTAAAATACGAAACGGAAGCCTTAAAAATTGAAGGTAGCAAGATAATCATGGAAAATTGGTTTTATTGGTCTACATAATTTACGGGACTTTTTTCGTTTAGTAAGTTTTTCCACCCGAGGTACATAATTTTACCGCTTTAACGCGAGTCCCGTTATGAGACGGGTTTTGATTTTAAACCGCCCTTTCTCATGCCTTAATACTGAAGGAACTAAAGAGATAGCTTTGTCAAAGTCTACTCTCCTTTTTCAAATCAAACAAAAAGCGAGAGATAGGAAGGAACGAGCGAACGACGGACTCGGGGAGCCGAATTCAACTTCACCGCCGTCGATCTTCTTTGCCCAACCACCATCCTCCACCTTCCACCTCATCTTCTTCCTCACCTCGTCTTCTTCCTTACCATGGGTGTGGCTGCTGCAAATGTAGCAAGAGAGAGAGGAGCTAGGCGGAACTACAAGCTCGGGAGGAAAGAATTCATACCGCCGGTAGTCTTTCTCACCTCGTCGTACGTCGCCGCCGGCGATTGTTAGCTTCTCTGACCACCACCCACCGCAAGGGCCGTCGTCGGGCAACGCCCAGCCACCCTCGGGCTCGGCGATCGAGCCATGATCGAGCCAAACGAGCCATGGGCTCGAGTGAAGGTATATACGATCAAAATTAATTAGCGGGTTGATTGCGGAGCCACCGTAAGGGCCTTTCGGTTCCACTTTGCGAATTGAATTTATGGTTTTTATAATCTTGACGTTGATACGGTCCCACAGGTTCAAACCGCTCGAGAAACAGACGTCCGGATCTTCAGTTATAGCGAATACAAGTTTTGGATACCGATTGGCAGGTAAAGGACTTCGGATAACTACTCAGGATTCGTTGTTAATCCGTTTGATCCGAGATTTGGTAATCTTTAAGAACTGTTGCTAATGAACAATTTTTATTTAGAAATTGTTTCAAAAGTGAAGCGGATAATTAGTTATAATTCCGCCAAGATGGCTCCTTGAAGCATGATAACTAATGATTTATTATATATCGATATTCGAAAATTAAATCATTTATCGATTAGGAAGTTGTAGGATGTGAGAATACAACTAAGAAGTGTTTCTGTGAGCTCGTTGCTGAGAAATCCTTTTGTTATATTTGTCAGAAGGATGATAAAGATTTCTGTTGGAATTGCTAAGGACGTTGAGCACGCATTCTAAGGCAAGTGGACGATTCTCTCTTGCGTTATTGTTATTAAATGAGGAATTGAATCCCATTTAATATTTGTGTTGGGAACAACTTGTATGCTTAATAAAATATGATAGGTTGTTATATTTGTTAGAAATAATGACCATGTTGTTTATTCAGTTTTGCGGTAGAACTGGATTTAGGTCCGTTATGGGTGACCTTGGATGTTGTCTCACGCTGAGACATTGTTATTGAATTAAGGTAGTTTCAGGGAGGGGAACGTGGTTCCATATCCTCTGTTTAAAACAATATTGCATTAGGAGGGGCCTAATCCTAATGGTGGGTCATGACTCTTCCCCTGCTCTTCGTGTAAGAGGGGTGATGCGCACTCTAGCTAAGTGCAAGTTTGGCACGGTGTAGTGTAGATGACAGGGTAATAGGCCTCTCTATCTCTACCTCACCATATGCAAATGAAAGATCAAGGATAGCTTAAGTCTTGTGATATTGGTACATGGTAGATGACCATGGATGAAATACTTCGATGATCTTTACAATAACAGAATATTTTGGCAGTAGTTCGAGCCGATTAAAAACCACCAACTTGGTTGTGAAAAGTTTTGAAAGTAATATAAGATAAGTGTGTTAGGCACATTAATAAACCTGAATGGTTCGTCCAGTTGGAAGACCATTCTTGCTTCCTGTTATGAATGATTCTTAACCAAACTTTGATTAAGTTAATATGAATAGTCGATGGAGGCTTTTCAAAATGTTATGTGATTAATACGAGTTCCCAACAATTGTTTATGCTTCTTAAAAGAAACCACAAGCGGTGGTGTTCTCTCTCTTGATTATGCGAGTCTCCTTCTTTTTTTTTCTATAAGACTGCTAACTGTTGGATCATAATCCGAGTCTAATCGGATTTGGATGCCAATATGTTGAGTTACAACCATAAGAACCAAGTTAGATTCTCCGCTTGCTAGTCTATCATTAAACTAACCCGTCCATCTTCTTTTCTTTTATATCGACGGCTGGTGTCCACCGTTGGTTTACGACACATCAGGTTCTTCTTGGAAGTTGATTCAAGAGGCGGATTCAGATGTTTGAAGCTCCATAAGTTGAAGAAAGGTTTCCAATGGCTATACTTGAGTGAAGATCATGATTGAACTACTTCAAAGCGAAGCTGAGTTTCAGAAATAAGAACTCAAGGAAGACTTGATGAAGATTTTGTTTAAATAGAAGGTTGTTCAATTTATTTATTCTTTTAAGTTAAGGTTTGTATAAGACCTTTTACGTGTTTTTCCACTATAATATTCAACTTAAGATTGTTAGGTTTTCAAATGGTTTCATTTACCTTGTTTTTAGTTTGTTCTGTCAGTTTAAAGCCTTGGGTAGCTTCGGTTTAGTCTTAATCGGGGTTACTGGCGGTAATACCTCCAGGGTAGAAAGGGGGTGTTGCATTACCAAAGTTACATCAATACCCAAAACAATAGCATACATGCCCAAAAATATAGCAAAAATGCCAAAATTTTTTAAAGAAATATTAAAATAATTAATTTTTTTTCAAACTTTAAAACACGGAAATTATTTTCAATTTAAAACTAAAATTGTTTCTCCTAATTAAAAATAAATCTAGATTTAAAATTTTTTAATTCAACTAAGAGGCGTGAATTAGTTTTTGAATTAAAAAAAGATCAAAGAAAACAAGGCATATTGATGACCCATCATACCAAAAGATGTTTATATTCTTTTTCACTTAGGGCGCAAGACTTTGTTCCTAATGACCCAGCGTACCCATAGAAGATCATTTTGCTCTTGCACACTTATGCCTTTTTTTCCCTTGCCGCCCAAGTTAATTCCGCAATGGACTCTTTGACCTTCTTCACTTGACACCCAGGGGCGGAGCTAGAAATTTGACCCAGATGTGGCTAAATTTCCAAATGGGGCTAAATTTCTCTAGGTCAAATACTTGGCTACAAAAAAAAATGTATTTTTCTGTATAAAATATGCAAAAATTTTGGCATTTTTATAATAAAATTCTGTATTTGAGAATCCTTTTTCTACATTTTTCATAAAAAAAATTAATTTCATTTTTTCTGGTCAAGTGTAGTATCTTTTATCAAACGTTTTTTCTAACCTATGTCCTTAGGGCATAGATTAAGTATTCTTTTTTTAGAAATTAAAATCCTATTTGGAAATAAATAAACCCTATTAAATAAATAAAATTACCTTGTATAATACAAACAAACAAATTCTTTCCTTTTCAAGGGTTTTAGCCCACATCCTAATCGTTTATCAAATAAACTACTGTATTTATTATTTTGAAAAAAAATTAAGATTTGAATGGGGGCAATAGCCCCCACTGAGCATAATCTAGCTCCGCCATTGTTGACACCTAATCCTAATTTGCTTGGGGAACATTTCCATAGCTTTTCACTGGGTTTTGTTTTGTAGTTCATGTGATTCTTTATTTCCCTGAAATACTTATATAAATACTTAGTTTCCAATTAATGGTGTTTTATTGTTATCAAAACTTAAAAAAAACGTTGGTCTAGTATTCAAAACTAATAATTTCTAATAATGTTCCAACAATAGTAGAATGAGTTTCAAGTAGTAGACAGATAACATCAATACTAGAATGACTTTGAAGTAGTTGATAGATCGATATAAACATCAAATCCAAAATATCTTATTTCAGTGACAACAAATTTTTTAATCCAGTACTACTTAGGGCCCATTTGGATTGTAGAGGGTAAACGGAAACGGATTGAAAAAATTGAAGGGAACGGAAACATAATCTGTTACAGGTAAAAAGTGTTTGGTTTAGTACAAGAAAATCAGATTGAAAAAATCCCTAATTTTTATAATTAGGGTTTGCTTTCTCACACACAAAAAAAACTCCATTTTTTTCAATTTCACCTGATCAATTTTTCCTAATCTCACTTCACCTCATCAAATTCTCTCGATCTTCCCTTCCTCACTCCATCACCATTGTTCATCCTCTGAAGAAAGTCGGCTTTCGTCTCACTTGCGAGCCATCACCATCGTGTGTGCTCATGTCGAAAGTCGCTCGCCGCCTCTGTTGACAACCTCAGCGGTTTCGATCACCTAGAACCGCCAGCGATCCGCCAAAGCCCCTGGAGAGCGTTGATGAGAAGAAGAAGAGGGCCAGAGACAATTGGACGACGGAGATAGGCATTGGGAAGAGGAGGGAGGCAACCGAGAGACTGTGAACGTCGGTTGCCTCCCTCCTCTTCCCAATGCCTATCTCCGTATCAGAGAGAGCGTCGGATATGTGAATGAGAGACAGAAGAATATGCCAAGAGGAAAACGTAATGTTACTTGGGCTTTTTTAAGGGGAAATAGATGGACTTTTGTTTACCCCTTCTAACTCAATGAAAAAAATAAAAAAAATGAACACCAAACATTGTCAGGGCTAAATGAAACAGCCCATTCAGTTTTACTAGGCCCAAAATTTAACAAACAAACGGGCCGTTAGTATTATTTATTGCAGGAGACAGTGACACAGTGTGATCTTACAAAAGCGGGGAAAATAAAACACAATTTTTTACCGGGGGATTGAGTGATTGACATATTGGATTAAACTTGTAGGCTGCCGCACCCTCCATTTGATTTTTGAAACCTGGACAACAGAAATATGATTTGTTTAGGGCACATATATGCAATAAAATAAACCTATCTTCAAAAGTTGTCTCGACTTTCATTCAAGCACCCAAAACTAGAAATCTGTTACCTAAGGCATATTTTACAATTTGAAGAAAGACTTTAGGTCCTATTTGTTAAAATTAGTGCTAGTAGATAGATGTATATGTAGTAGTAGTTGTAGCAGTGGACAGAGTGGTTGAATATAACAATCTAATGAAAATAAAACGTTAATGTATGTTTAGTTTAAGTAGCTTTTTAGGTTTAGCTTATACTTATTAAATGATAAAATCGGATATAGGATTTCTTAAAAACGCCATTATTTTTATTTTTGATTGAAGGAGGATATGAGAAAGAAATTTCAAATGCTAGTTCAAATCTCTTAGGACCTGTTTGTTTCTATACCTTTAGTATAGGGAATGGGGTTGGAATCATGGAATGGGTTTGGAATGAGGAATGAGTTTATTCATTCCTGAAATTTGGTGTTTGGTGAAAAAATTTTAGGTATGAAATTAGGGATTCTGCATAACTAAAATACCCGACACCCAAATCTCAATCCACACAAATGTGAGAACCAAATATCAAGAAAGCAAGTTCGATCTCACGATTCCCTCTTCCTCCTCTCAAATCTCAGTCATCATGTTGGTTGTTCAAGCTCAATGAAGCAGAAGAGGAAGAAAATGAAGCACAGGAGGAAGAAAAACTCAACAAATAAAAAAAAATCACCTAATTTTCAAAGCTTGGCAGCTAACCATCACAATATACTCGAAATTCACCCCTAAATTCACATCTTCTTCTACTTCCTCCATCTTCTCTCATGAAAACACAATAATGAAGGATGAGAGATGAGTTAGGTTTAGCCCATACCCATGAAAAAGATTGGGTATCAAATACAAGGGAAATTGGGCTATGGCTTATTCCCAGGAATGGGTGATTCCCATACTTTTATTTCAATCAAACACTGGAATGGGTATGATTCATTCCAAACCCGATTCCCTATCCCAAAAATATACAAACAAACAGGCCCTTAAAACTTTCTAGAACATCTACAAAAAGCAAACTTATAAACACTAGAAACACCTCTATTCTTTTTTTTTGGTCGAAAACACAAGGGCTGCAGCCCTAGTGAGGAATAGATAACAAAAGCAAAAACAGAAAGGCTAAGGGCTAACCAAGCGAGGTAAGCCCGACCTCTCAAATCATCCAACAACAACGAGGTTGAACCCACAGGCGGGTCAACCAGAGAATGAAAACCAAACGGAAAAGAAAAAGCGAGAGAGGCAAGGGAGTCCGCGACCATGTTCGCTTCCCTAAAGACATGGTTAGCTTGGGCATTCCAATCCCGAGCAAGGAAGCCTTGGCATTGCGACACCAGGCTGAAAAGAGGGTGAGTCGGTCTTAACGATTTCCGAAGGAGGTCGATAGCAAGTTTAGAGTCGGCCTCCAAAATAATATTCCTAAAACCCATATCCCAAGCAAGTTTAAGGCCATTCAATATACCCCAAAGCTCGGCCATCGGAACCGTGCAATATCCGATAGAATGGACGAACCCACCAACCCACTGACCATCCGAGTCACGTAACACTCCTCCCGCCGCAACACGGCCGTCACTGAGCACCGAGCCATCAGAGTTAACCTTGATCCACCCGGACGGCGGCCTCTCCCAAGCAATGAAGAGCTCCAAAGGGAGCCCTCTGGCCGGACCCAAGTTTCTCGATTCCCAGGCGCGTTTGAACTCTTTAGCCTTGTCACGAACAAACCCAGCAACATCCACCACCCGATTACGATTGCCGAAAACCACTTCATTCCTCCACCTCCAAATCCACCACAACACGGTGGCGAAAAGCGAAGCCCACTCGACCCCATCAGCGTCCCGGCTTTGAGTCGTAAGATTTAAGCGAATCCAACCTGCAAAAGGAGATGAAAAGAAATCATTCGCATTCATAGGAGGAATAAGGAGATTCCACAGCGGCCCCACGCTGTGGAATCTTAATTATACTAAACACTTTAGTAGCGTTTAATTAAAATGAAATATTAATAATTAAACACTATTATTTTCGACTTGATATTACATATTTGTCATCACCATCAGAGGTACACGTAACATGCAAGTTTTTTGCACTTAACTGCCCAATAATAGGAAAGTTATACGTAATAAACCTCCAAACCCCGACGTCTTTTTACTTGACTGTTTATTCTATATATCATAGTCGTGGGAAATGGGTGAGTTTCGTTCGGGTTTCGGCTCATTTCATATTCTGGTCAATGCTGTGTATGATGACTAATTGGGTATGGTGGGGTTGGGACAAAGATTGGTCTCATACTCAATTTGTCGAAACAAGTCAGATTTCTTGGTCAACTTTTGTTTGGTTATTTCAATTTTCAATTGTTTCGGATTTTGCTTTAATTAGTCGGACGTACATCGGGGTGCATGAGTCGATTTTTTCCATTTTTATTTATATCAGATTTCGTTGTAATCGGGTTTCAGGTTAATCAAATTTCAATTGAAATCGATTTTATATCATGTAATTTTTTTCATAGTTTACAGAAAAATGAGAATATACAACCAGTCATGTATATATACATACCAATACACACTCTCCAAGTATTGTGCATAATCTGATTCATGCTGTTACGGGATTCGGGTTCGCATATGGCTAGCCTGCCATAATGGCGTGATTGCTTGGGCTCGTCAATGATATATCGGCTCTAGGAACATATTGTTGTCAAATAGTAACTAGGACATGTCAGTTGCCAGTTGATGGGCGGAAAATTATATATAGTTATCTCACATGAGCGAATTGAGAAATGAATTATGAGTATATATTTTTGAGTTGTTCGTCCTATATATTGTGAATTGATTTTAGCTAGGATGAAACATGGTAAGCTTTTATGCTACGTCTACCGTGCTAGGACGTTCCCCCTTTTGTCCGTATTCACTTTAACACAGATAGGACACCAATACCCCTCTCTCAAGCGTGTGGAAATGCGCTATTTCGCTGCTCACAAGGACTGGCTAGGTGTGGAATAAATAATTTGAACAGTGAAAGAACGGAAGGAGTCGTCTATAATATTTTCCTGTTTTGGGTGCATTGGTCAAATAAGATCCAATAAACAAGTAATATCATTCCTAGCATTGGTATGGAAATTCAAAACGCCTGAGGTGTATATATATACATGTAAACTTCAACAGCTTAAGCACCTAAGCCAAGAAAGCAGAGTTTCCAAACCTCCCAAATATGGCAAGCTCGCAAGTCTTGGTAGAAAAAGGCACCTTGCTATCTACACTAATTCCTTTGTTCCTCTTCCTGTTCTTCCTCTACAAATGGCTATCCACAAAAGGACATAACTTACCACCATCTCCACCAAAGCTCCCAATCATTGGAAACCTTCACCAGTTTGGCACACACACTCATCGCTCTCTCCAAGCCTTATCCCTAAAATACGGTGGCCTCATGTTCCTTCGGCTAGGAATAAAACCGGCCATAGTCATTTCAACTGCAAAAATGGCCAACCAAATCTTCAAATCCCATGACGCCGTAATCTCTGGGAGGCCTAATCTTGCGATAGCGAGGCTTCTCGTTTATGATTGCAAGGACATGATCTTTGCGCCCTACGGAGAGCACTGGAGGAAGCTCAGAAGCATGTGCATGCTTCAGCTCTTGACTAACAAAAGAGTCCAGTCTTATCGTGGAGTGCGAGAAGAGGAGCTAGCTCTGATGATCGAAACCATCAAGGAATCGTCGGTGGTGAATCTTAGTAACTTGTTTGCCTCCCTAACAAATGATATAGTGTGCAGGACCGCGTTTGGAAGGAAGTACAGAGTCGATGAAGATGGAGTTGATTTCGAAGAGTTGTTGAAGGACTTCATAGACTTTTTCGGGCGTCATAACGTGGAAGATGTTCTTCCTTGGATGAGTTGGATTAATTCATTCAATGGGTTTAATGCTAAAGCAAGGAAGATCAAAAGGGTTCTTCATCCTTTTGTTGACAGAATCGTTCGGGAGCATAAATCTCGGATGAATGAAAGAAGTTCCGACACAAATGATGATGAGAAGGTGAAAGACTTTGTCGACATTTTGCTGGAGTTTCAAAGGGACAACAACAATTCCAAAGCTGTGCCTATTGATGACGAAGTTATCAAAGGCGTCGTAGTGGTATGTATAACAATCTTTATGCTTCTATAACGTGCTTGGCATATCATTTTCAAGAAAATGCTTTAAAGCATGAAAGCAAATTCAAAGCACCACACGTCTTCTAGTGTTCACACCACTTTTTAACATTAAACACATTACATCTAGACAAACCCTAGCATTTTGATCCTTGAAAACATTCCTAATTAGTATGCATGCCTTAAATTGGTTGAAACAGGACATCTTTATAGCCGGGACACATACAAACAACATAACAATGGAGTGGACATTCGCGGAGATACTAAGGCACCCACACGTCCTAAAACGACTACAAGAAGAAGTCAGAGGAGTTGCAGGAGACAAGGAGGCGGTAGCAGAGGAGGATTTGGAGAAGCTGACATACCTGAAAGCTGTGATCAAGGAGAGCTTCAGATTCCATCCGGCTGTACCGATGCCGCTCCCTAGGAAATGCACGGAAGATGTGAAATTAGACGGGTACGACATTCCTGCAGAGACCCTTGTTCTCCTCAACGTATGGGCGATTGGAAGAGACCCGACGTATTGGGAAGACGCGGACAAATTCATGCCGGAGAGGTTCTTGAATTCTCCAATAGACTACAGAGGACTACATTATGAGCTGATTCCCTTTGGTTCTGGAAGAAGAGGTTGTCCAGCAATATCGTTTGCCACGGCCAACATTGAGGTTGTGTTGGCGAATCTTGTTCATCAGTTCGACTGGTCAGTGCCTGTTGGAATGGAGAGTGAATCCTTGGACGTCACAGAGTCCCCCGGAAGCATCCCACACAAGAAAACTCCTCTCATTGCAGTTGCTACCCCAAGGGCTAAATAAGCCTCTATCTGAAAATAACGTACTTGTTTGTGACTTGAAAGCCATAAATAAGCTAATGATCTATTGCATACATGGGAGTTATTCCAGGAGGCATAGTTTCTGGTACTTGAATAAGTGCTCTTTGTGTGTACGTGTTTTGTTTTTGGACAAGGTATGTACTTGTATTTTTGTATAAGTGGTGCTTGTTTTCGTGTAAGAAAATCCGGTGAATTTAGTAGTTCATTCAATTCCGATAAATAAAATGAAATTAATATCAACCAAAAAAAATGAAATTAAAAAGGAGCCTAACGTATATATATGATAGGAAAAAATATATTAAAATAATTCACCAAAATGGGATTTGGACTTGGAGTATATTAAGACAGGGATGCTCAACGAGTCAGGTTATCCAATCTGTGGGTTGCAGGTCAGGTCGGGTAAAACCCGACAACTTACGGGTCAACTGCACCCTTTTTTTTAAATATTTTCCTATTTTTTCTAAACTTTCAAGTTTAGAAAATTAAGACTTTAATATGTTGATTCTTTTCTGAGTTCAGTAGTTCACCCCAGACCCTTGATGCCTCGCTAAAAAGTAAAACCCTAGATCTACACACACCAGCCGCCGCTCATCCCACTCTTGCCTGCCCGACGCTTGCACGCCGTTGTCGGCTCTTGCCTCTAGCTCCAGCTCCACTGTTGGATATAAATACAAAATTAGTTTTACATTTGGGGTTGGAAAAGACGAGGACATCAAGCATAGGATTCAGAGGGGTAGGCAAAAATGGAGGGCCACCTCAGGTATTTTATGTGACAAAATGGTCCCACTTAAGTTAAAGGACAAATTTTACAAGTCAGTAATTAGACCTCCTATTTTGTACGGGGCAAAATGCTGGCCTATTAAGAAGGTGCAAGAGCAGAAACTAATGATAGCAGAGATGTGTATGCTGAGGTGGATGTATGGACAAACGAGGCTGGACATGATAAAAAATGAGGTGATTAGGGACAAGGTCGGAGTGGCTAGTATAGGAGAGAAGTTGCGGGAATCGAGGTTGCACTGGTTTAGGCACATATAGAGGAGACCACCAGCGGCCTCAGTATGAAGATGTGAGGGCATGGCTTTCAACGACTTTCACAAGGGCCGAGGTAGACCGAAGAAGAGGTGGAAGGAAATTATAAAACATGATCTTGACTTTTTGGATATTTCAACAGACCTGACAAATTGCAGGGATCTTTGGAGGGATAAGATTATAGTGGAGGAGCGTTAGCAGGAGAGAAAGGGCCCACATCCTACGCTGATGAGCATTTTCTCTACCTCTCTTTCTCTCTCTCCCCCTCTCTCTCCTGGCGTCTTTTTCCTAGTTAATAGGTCTTTAGGCCTCTCTTACACACCCACTTGATCTTTAGGTCGAGGGAAGGATGGGTACATCCTGGCCTCCCAAACCTTACCTGAGACAAGTCTACACTGGGTTAGTATTGTTGTTGTTGTACATTTGTGCCTAATTGTTGGGCTTTTGTCTTTTATGACAAAATTCATTTTTGGGGAATTTGTTCCCCCACATCAGAAACGTAATGTTAAAATTGAGTGTTTATATAGGACTTTGTTTTATCTTTGGTTAGATGAGTTGAGAAAGGTAAATCTCATGTGCACGCCACTCCACCGTCTGGCTCGGTATCGGCCTTCGTGGCATGTGTGCAGCGCGGTGGGCTGCTTTTGATGGATCTCATTAGTTTTTGGGCTTACAGAGTTACAGATTCGAATTCATATTTTTAACTTGGTCTTATTTCATACTAGATTTTCTCCCACTTAGCGTAACTAATTAGATTTTTTTTCGTCCATAAAATTGAACGTGAACTTTAGTTTACAACACACAGAAAAACATTTTCTTCCTTCTCTAAAAATCTCTCCGTTCTGAGCATTATCTGATTTATTCCTCACTTCCTTTGGTGATTGCACGCTATCAGAGGTCCTGTGTGATCCTTGGGGGTAGTGCCATCAAAGACTTACACCACCGGTCAAGGAAAAATCGCTTCTAAGGCAGCGGATCCCATACCGGGACACAATTTCCATTTTTAAAGAAGTTGTTTTCGATCCTCAAAGGCCCTACATTTCATCTACATTAACTCATTCGACTTGTTCAATTATGGTTTATTGCTAACAATTTAGAAGCGATCGATTTTTTAAGAAACCAGAATGTCGTCGTTATCCTACCTCAAGCCTCTGTTGAATCTTTCGAAACTCGATCCGCTTGATGGGACAAACCATAAGCTTTGGACTAAGAAGATGATGATCTTTTCTGATCAATTTGAGGTCGACTATGTCCTTCTTCAACCGGCTCCAACACCTACAAATCCAATGCCCCAGAACCCTCTTGCGAAGCCACCAAAACATGGTGATCAAGTCACCTCTAGCACTCAAGCAGGCAACCAGGAAGATAAATCAACTACAGTGGGTGACACAAAATTGAAAAAAAATGAATCTGATAATAAGACAATCTGTGTTCATATACTGAGTCATGTCACTAATCCAACTTTCGATTTGCTTTTTACCCACAAATATACAGTATGTGGGATCTTCTAGAGACTAAATATTCTACTGATGATGCTAGGAAAAAATATATTTGTGGCAAGTTTCTACAATTCAAGATGGTAGATGATAAGCTAAATATGGAGCTGGTTTATGAGTACGAGAATCTGGTGGCTATTATACTGGCAGAAGGCATGAAGATGTGTCAGGTCCTCCAAGCCAAATTCTTGATCGAGAAACTGCATGATTCTTGGGTCAACTACCGTAGTCATCTCAAGTATAAGAAGAAGGACATGACCCTTCTCGAGCTGGCCAGTCACATGAAGATCGAAGAGGTGAATCGCCTCAAAGATAAGCCTAAACATAAACTTTTTGAAAATTCGGTTAAGGCTAACTTGGTGGAATCTTCTTCAAAATCTGACAGGTTCAAGAAAGGTGATTCTACCTCAAGACAAAAGAAGGACAAAGTTCAAAATAAGAAGAACTTCAAGAAGCAGGAAAAACCTCAAGACAAGAAGCTAGGCGGTTGTTATGTATGTGGAAAACCAAGGCACCGCACCTTCCAGTGTTAACACAGGGTTGACAACCAGAAGATTGCTCCTAAGCCCAATGGCGACGATCAGCACAAGCCACAAGCCAACCTGTTTGAAGAGAACTGGCAACTGATTGCGATGATCTCTGAAGTCAACCAGGTGGGAAGTAAGGTTGAATGGTTGCTAGATATCCGAGCAACCAAACACTTTTGTGCTGACATGGAGATGTTCACTAACTTCGAAGAAGAAGCTGAAATTGATGAAGTCTACATGGGAGCCTCCAGCGTCTCCCAAGTCATAGGGAAAGGGAAAGTGTCTCCGAAACTTACTTCAGGGAAGTCACTTTTACTGTAGAATGTCTTATATGTTCCTTCCATATATAGAAACTTGATTTCATCTGGTTTGCGTGAAATTGCTGGCATTAAAATAGTGATTGATGCTGGAAAAATAGTCTTAACTAAAAATGGTGAATTTGTAGGGAAAGACTATAGATCTAGATGTTTGTATGTTCTTCATACCATGATTGATAATGAGAATGTTTCTTCTTCGACCTATATCATTGAGTCTTTGGACTTATAGCATGCTAGAACTAGACACTGAAATGTGAAATCTGTGTTGAAACGACCCTTTAATACTGTGAATGAAAGGACTTCTACTTTTCTTAGTCCACTCAACTTTAGCTGACTTTAGAAAAAACAAAAAGTAGAGGAGGCAAAAGTTATTATATTACGTTGGTAGATGAGCATTCGAGATATACCAAATTGTACTTATTACAATCCAAATATTAGGCTAAACATATGTCTTATGTCTATAAAGTAGAAGTAGAAAATCAGCTAAATCGAAAAATAAAATGACTTGGACCAGATAGAGGTGGTGAATATCTCACAAGCTCCTTGAAAGAATTGCTATTATTCATGAGTGGTGAATAGAGGTGGTGAATATCTCACAATCGAAAAATAATGCTATTATTCATGAGTTTACAGCTCCCTATAGCCCACAACACAATGACATAGCTAAAAGGAAAAACAAAACATTAAAACAAGTGATGAATGCATTGCTTACTAGTTTTGGATTGCCTGATAATATGTGGGGGGAAGTTGTTTTGACGACCAACCATATTCTTAACAAAGTTCCTCACAAAAAGCTAGATAAGACACCTTATGAGTTATGGAAAAGACATGCGCCTAACCTGAAATATCTAGAAGTGCGGGGGTGTCTAGCTAAAGTGGGACTGCCTTCCATTAAGGTTGACGGAATTGGATCTAAGAGTTTTGATGTCGTATTAATTATTAGTTTAAACTCTTATCAAAACGATCCTTGTATACAATTACACAGTGAAAGGATTATCCACCCTTGTCGGTATAGTAAGAACTCGAAAGATAGCCCTTGTCAACGTTCTGAATTTTGCCAAGAAATTGATCCTTCTAACGGTAACCCTCTTCAATATCATCTAAATCATTGGAACAAAGTTTATGGATCCTTTCCGTCAACAGAGGTAGTGAAACCACCAACATCCGCGGGCTTCCACGCCCACCATGTTTGAAACTTCTACCACCGCCACCATAACCTCCGTCATCACAACCACTACGTTCAGATGTCTACCATAGCTAATGTCGCCACAACTAATGCGACCTAGACCTGGGTCAAACCCGGTTCCGACTACCACGAGGGGCTTGACGTCCTCCTTGGATTAGGACTTAGTCTTATTTGTTATTTATTTCCCTACTTTAACATATTTTTATTTTTAGCATTACTATTTCAAGTTATACTATTTTGGATGTTTGTCTCTCTTATGTTTAAGAGTCGGCCCATTAAGCTACAATAAAGTTCATTAGGGTAGCTTACGTCTTGCTTGTTTTCTATTTAAACTCGGTTGTAACTCTTTTACATTCACGCTAAATTTAATCCAAGAAAGAGTGTTTGAACTGAGTAAATCTCCTCCACATTTTGAATTGGCATCACCAAATCTATCTTCTTATCCGCTTCCCCGCACAGATGTTGCGGCACCGCTCGATCGATCGAGCCTTATCCAACTCGTCTCGAGTGCTATCACAATATTTAATCTCTATTGCGGACGGTTTTCTCATTCCATCATTTAATTTTGCTCCTCTCCCCAAAAAATTTAAGGATATTTGATCGGTTTCTTCCGTTCTTGCGAGTGCGAGTTGTCTTTTGTCCAGCAAATATAATGTAAAAAACTTGATCCAGCAAATATAAAATACATATAATGCAAGCAAAATTTACCCAAAACTTACAAAGAAAGTCGAATACGTACAAATTTCTCTACCTATTGTTACGTCAATCTTAAGTGCTTGTGGAAAACTTGTAAACACGTTCTATCTTAAGTTAGACGCCAGTCTTATACAAAGACTAATTAACAAATTTTTATTTCTTCAAGAAAGGTTTTCTAGTAGACAGTCTGTCTACTTAATCTTATTTAACATCAAATCCAAATAATTTGCTTTAATTTATCTTATTTAACTTTGACATTCTCCATACTTAGCTATGAAAGCAAAATGGATCAAGATATACTTATAGCAGGTGACAGCATGATCTTAAGGAAAAAATAACACTTTTGCAGAAGGGGGAATTGACATTTGTATTAAACTAGTAGGCTGCAGCACCCTTGATTTGATTTTTCCAACCTGAACGAGAGCAATTTTACGGGTTTACGGCACATGTAATACAATACTATATATCTTCCAGACTTTGAAGCAGCAAAAACCAGAAATCTACTACCTAATGTATATTTTATCATTTTAATAAGCAATCTTACACATCAGTAAGATGTACCTTTTTTGCATTTAACTGCCCAATAATCGGGAAATTATAAGAAACCACGTAACCTTTAGATGTCACTACTCCATTAGCATAATCTTCTAAAACCCCAACGCCATTAGTTGACCGTTTAATCTATATGTAGCCATGTAGGGTCATGTTGGGATTACCGCCCACTAAGCCCTAACGATGGACATTCGACCCACCAAAAGGGAAGCTCGCGGAAGAGGCCCAATCGACCGGCCCAAGCGAATTGTTAGAAGCTTCCTATACAAATGGAAAGAAGAAGAAAGTAGAAGTCATGTCCCAAAGATTTCGAGTATCTTAAGATTATGATGAGATATGATGTAACCGCCATATAAAAAATGTTAGAAAGGATGAAGCTTCCATTTTGATCACTACGGAAAAACGCGTCTATAGTCCGGAAATCATAGCCAAGAAATCACTGTGTGGTTAATTTTGTGGGTAACTGCCATAACATCAGCCTCAAAATTCAAACTTTGCGGCTAAACACCCATGAAATTCAAGGTTGGAGCTATATCTGTGGGCAAAAATTGTCATGCAATACTCACGCAGCTAATTAAGTTCGATTCTAGGTTTGTGACCATAAACTACTACACAAACACAGTTTTATCCCCGACGTGTTTTAAAATATATCCCTGATATAGGCAAAAGTAGGCATGTGATAAATGTTGAGGGTATAATAGACATAATATCTCTGATATAAAAAAGCAAGGTAGGGATATTAGACCTACTTTCTCCAATGAAAGAACCAACCTTATATCCCTAATATTTGTGAAAATGCCAGTATATTAGACTTGCTTCCTCTTTTAAGAAACCGCTCTAATATCTCGGGTATAAAAATTCATGCCCGGGATTTTAGAATTTTTTTAAGCAAAAATAGCATTAGTTTTGTACATATATAGCAAAAAAAATACTACATTTTATTCTTTTATGTATAAGAATACGCCAAGAGAGTACAAATATTGCAACTTACTAACCCTAGTCATTTTCAAGTGAAGAGATCCTGATTTTCTTCAACTCCTTGTATCGTTCTAAAGCTAAATACTTTGCTGACCGATACTGCCCACTCGACTTCAATTGAACATCCAAAGCATTAACATCACTCTCTTTCACAAAAAAACAAAAAACAAACCTCCATTAGAGGACTTTGAGTAATTTCTCACGACCCTCCAATTTTTGTAAGGAATTATAGAGCTTATACCGGGGAACATTCAACATGTGTTTATAAACAAAGTTTGAGGTGAATTCCACAAGATTTGAAAAGAATAACAATGTGCAATAATTTTCAATGATGGCCAATTCTTGTATCACACATGTTGGAATATCTACTAATATATTCCAAGAGAGAGCATTCCAAGAATATGAGGGATGCAACAATAAAATGTATAAAACAAAAGGCTATGATGCACTTCTAGGCTCTCAAATTTAGACTACTGATGCTAACGAAAAAAAAATACAATTACATTGGCGGAACAATTTCAAGAAACAAGAAAGAGCAAATGAGCATAAATATTCTTAGTAAATTGATACACAAAAGGATTGTTTAAAATTAACCTATTCGCTCTGGTCTAGGAATTGTTACTGAAATTTCAATGGGCACATGTCTGACAATGATAAATCTGCAGTTATGTCTGTCGTATCAAGATTCAGTAATTCAAATGCTTGATTGATTCATAAGCAAATGCACCTGAAGAATCCCCATGAAAACACCCTCCTCTATTTCCAACAAGATCAACATGACTTTTAATGTCAACCACCATTCATGTGTTGTTAGTTGAATGAAATGAAATAATCTTCAGAATCCATCAAGCCACAATCATCAACTAAGAGGGGAAATTCAGCAAAATTGATTTAGATCATATAGAAGCCAGACACAACTCATTTCAACTCAACTCTTAAAACATAGAGAAAAGAAGACGACCAATGTGACTGCTCTAACATCACAGGAAAACCCAAAGGCATCTTCTTAATTAACTCAAATGTCTCATGGAGAACATGTAGAACAACTAGCTCACACGAAAAACCACAATTATCTCAGGAAAACCCAATGGCATAATCACCCTAACACCAACTAATATAATTGACACAATAAATAAAATAATACATGATTTTGACATTAAGGCCCCGTTTGGTTGTGATGAAATCCGAAATAACGAGGTTCGCTACGAGACAAGAAATAAGATTATTATATTTGAGTGCAAACACTTGCTCCTTTATTTATGACTTTTCTCCCAAATAACGAGGTTACACACCTACGAGATTGATGAACAACTTTAAGAATTACACCTAGACCTCCTACGAGGTTCCGAGATCAAACCTAAATGTTGCGAGGTCGACGCTAAGGCGAGGTAGATTTGGATATGTGGTGTAGAGAGCTTTGTGAGATTTTGTAGCGAGGTCTTTAGTGTAGGCGAGGTCTTTGTATGACTTGGAGTCTTTTTGTGGATTTCTCTTATCTGTAACGAGGTCTGTTGACGGTATTCCTATCACGTCGATCTTTAACAAACAAGAGAGTTCTTGAGTTCAAGTTGTTTTTCGACCCCCTCTTCCTTCGAGGTCCTTCTCTATTTATAGAGAATTGGGGGGCTGCGTTTAGGCTAATGTCCGATGTGGGATACTTGGAATAGGGGTTTTTGATTGGTCCATGAGTGAGGTCACCTGTGATTGGTTTGGGAGTGAGGCCACCGGTGATTGGTTCAGGAGTGAGGTCGTTGGTGATTGGTTCGAGCGGGCGGGCGCACTTAGCAGAGTCGGTGACGAGGTTGAGACCTCGTCCCGGGATGTTTGATAGACCTCGCGCGCGTTGGGAGTTTTTGTTTTTTAGATAACCACGTGGATGTGGGTACCCAACTTGCCTATGGGGCCCTCCTGGGCCCACTTTTTGCTTTTGCTGTTTTGGACATCATCACAACCCCATGGCCTGGGGGCCTCGCCCCGAGGGTCGCAGGGCATAAGTTCCCTGGATTTTGCGAGATGTGGGGTGTTTTTTAGTGGTTATGAAGGTCTCGAGGTTGGGAGGGCGTTTTTGCGAGGTGTGAGACTCTATTCTGCGTGGATAAAGATCCCTGGGCCTTTTCGCCGTTTTCTGCTTAGTGGACCGTCTAGGTAAGAGGCCCAAGAAGCCTTTCGGGAGTGGGGGAGGCTCAGATCTGCTCTATATAAGGGCGTATCCCACACGCTTCCCTCCCATCTTCTCTCTCCAATATTCTCGCTCTTTCTCTCTCTGTCTCTTCGTCTTCTTTTGAGCGGTTTTCTCCAGACGGTTTTCGACGAGCTTTCCGCCGTTCGCTAGTTACGCTAACGCCTTCTGTTCGTCAACATTTAAACAAGTAAGTTCTTGATCTTCTTCCTCCTGTCTTTCGGTATTTTTCGCCTTTGATTTTTCCCTTGTTCACCTTTCGGCCCGCGTTTCGTAAGGGCGACGGTGAGTCGCCCGGCGTTTCGCGCCGGCGCCACGGTGGCGAAGCGGCGGTGGCAGGGTTGTTGCGTTTTTTGCGTTTGCTTTTTGTTATTTTTCTTCGTTCTTTCTTCGTTTCGTTTCGCATCTGGGTGGTTGTTTTGTGGTTTCAGGGTGTTTCTTCGTTCTTCGCTTGCTTCCGTTTCGCATCTGGGTGGTTGTTTTGTGGTTTCAGGGTGTTTCTTCGTTCTTCGCTTGCTTTCGTTTCTCCGCCCACCATTTTTCGAATTTCGAAAACCCTCGGGAGCCCAAACGTCATGACGTCTGATTGACGGGACGTTTGGGCTTCCGCCGCTGGCCTCCACCGCTGGTTGGCCTTCTTTTTTCTCTTTCCTTCCTTTTGGCGCTTCAAATTCTTCTTTGCCGTCCTATCTTGTCAGAATAGCCCGTAGGGTGCCACGTGGCCTTTCCCTCTATGACCTCGCGTTGCTTTGTCCCTCGAGGTTGCGATCTCGTGCTCTCTTCTTTTCGAGGTTATAATCTCGTGCCTCTCCCTTTTCGAGGTTATGACCTCGTGCTCTTTTTTTCCGAGGTTATGATCTCGTGCTTTGTTCTCGGGCTTGACTTCGTCTTTCCTTCTTCCCCGTGGTCATGATCTCGCGTTTTTCTTCTTTGTTTGCCTTGCCTTTAGTGCCTTACTGACCTCTTCTTTTCCAGGTGCTAGCTTTTCGCGGCCTGGACGTTGTCTTTTCATGCCTAGGAGAGCCTCTGCGAGCCCACCGCCTGGCTTTGTTTTTAATTTCCAAGAGAGTTTCTATCAGGAGGTCTCCGAGTCCGTAGGAAGCGTAGAGCCTAGTGATTCTCAGAACCCGAGTTCCCCTTCGTTGGTCTTCAGCGAGCCCTCATCCAGCGACTCCGCCGTTTCGATCAGTTCGCATTTCCCTCGTCTGCGCGTATACTCTGGTGTTGAAATGGCTTCCTCTTCTTCTCCTGATGCGATTGCCGCTGAGGTCGAGGCGAGGTTGGACGCGGCCATTGCCTCAACTTCGGCCGCATACGTGCCCTCGAGCTTTCCCGAGGCCTACATTACTGATGCTGTATCCAGCGTTCCCGTCGTCCTCAGAGAGTGGATTCCCATGAGTCCGAGTACCCCCGAGGCCTACCTGTCCGAGGGGGTGCCCTCCGATTTAAAGCTGGGTGACCTCGCGGACATAGCTAGAGATTTCCCCTGGCCCGAGGGAGTCGAGCTGGCACTGCCAGAGGAGGAGGGGCGGCCCCTGGCGTCCTACGAGGGGTGTGCGGTCGTGAACCTCGTTAGCCTTCAAGCGGGTTTTAGGCTGCCCCTGGCCCAGCACATCGTTGATTTCTTGTGGGCCATGGGTGTCTGCCCCGCTCAGTTGTTCCCGAACGCCTGGCGGTTGTTGTGTGCTTACACGATTCGAAGTCGCGAGCTTCTGGACGAGCCGAATCTCAACGACTTGTCGGCGTTAGTCTTGGCGAGGAGAGAACCTCGTTGTTCCCTGGTCAACCTCAGCACACCGAACGTCAAAATCATCTCGACCCAGTCGAACTGCGGGACGTGGAAACCTAAATGGTTTTTGGTCCGAGACCTCAGCGAGAGATATCTTAATTTTCCTGTGGCACCGGGCAACTTCGAGAGATGCGTGTGCCCGTACAAGGTCGCCGAGTTCCAGGCGCTCAAGGCCAAGTACGCCTCAGCGTACCAGGCGCCATACGAGCGCTACCTTTCTCAGGACCGGCTGGAGCGGGCCGGGCTGAGCCTCAGTTTCCCTCCTCGCGAGGGCGGAGAGGGTATTTTATTATCGCCATTTCCCTGATTGTTTTTTTTTCTGTATGTTTGCGGGGTCATACACCTCGTTTCCTTCGTTTCTGACCTCGTCCTAAACTGCTGTTTTCTTTTTACTTCTTTCTTGACAGTGAACTTTCTGCACGCTCTTACCACGACGTCAAAGGGGAAACAACCTATGACGTCTACTTCCAAGACTCCTGCTCCCCGGGTCCTCAAGGGGATATCAATCAACGAGCCGAGCTCGCAAACGAGAGCAGGCACCACGCAGCCGGGACCTGTTCCGCCAACGGCCGCGGCAGGGGGAGCCCTGCCCAAGGGGAGCGTTCCGAGGGCGTCGCAGTGGGATGTCACGGGGCCGCCCCAGGGGGAGAAAAGGCCTGATGTGGTTCCTCCAAAGGGGGCTACCACGAAGGGGACCACTCATCCACCCCGGGCGCCCGAAGATAAGACCCTGCGGAAAAGGAAGGAAGCGGGGTCTTCCCTTGAGAAGAAGAAGAAGCCCCGGTCGGGCGACCACCAAAGAAGCTCGCGGGAGCTGGAACTCATTCCCGCCTTTAACTTCGAAGGGCGAAGCCGCGGGGATACAAGCCCCCACCCTGCCAGGTTTCATTGTCCCGGACCCATCAGGGGGGGCCCGCTGGACTGGGCCCGGGGAGATTACAAGAAGGAGGTCGCGTGGGCCAACAACCTCACCGAGGCAGCGCTTGACGACGAAGCCGCTCGGTATTCGGCCATGGTAAGCCTCTTCTTTCTTTTTTGTTTTCGTGTGTTTGATTCTTGTCTCTTTCTCGTTTCTTTTCTTATCCTTCTATGAACCTGCAGCACACCTTTTTTGACAATTACAACCGAAGTCGCATCGTCCTTCTTCATTCGAGGATGGAAAAGATGGAGGCCGCGCTTCGGGCCCACAGCGAGGTGTGCGAGCGACAGGCCAAGGAGTTGTCCGAGGTCGCGGAGTCGTCTAAGGCCGCGGAGGCTGCGGCCAAGAAGCGGGTTGAGGCCGCGGCAAGGGAGGAGGTGAAGGCGGCGAGGGAAGGGGAGAAGAGGGCGAGGGGCGAGGCTGAGGTTCTGCGGAGCGAGGTTGACGGGCTTCGAGGTAAGCTCTCCGCTGAGCATGAGTTCTACAAGGCGAAGGAGGCGGAGTTCCTGAGGGTCGAGGAGGAGATCAGGCGCCTCGAGGGGCGTATTGTTGAACTCAACGAGGAAGTCGAGGCCGCGGGTCCCAGGTATGTGGACTCGGAGGAGTACAAGGCGGAGCTGGTGGAGAGTGTGAGGACGATGTTCCACCAGGTCGTCCGTATGGGCGTAAAGCACGCGGTGGCCAAGTATGGGCACCTCAACCCCCAAATCATCTTCTTCAACCCCAACTACAATGAAACCATGGGGGAGCTGGGGTCGACGGATCCCGAGGGGGAATGCCAGTTCTTCCTCAACGAGGACGAGACTGTGTCCAGCGTTGCGCCACCCGAGGTAGAGCTTGTTGGGGGGAACCCGGAGTTAACCTCCACGGGACCTCAGCCTGCGACCAGCGCGCCCGCGCCTATTGCCTCCGCTGCCCCTGCTGAAACTGCTCCTACTGAGGCCTTGGCTGGCTCCGCCGAAACCCCTAAGACCATTGATCTTACAGGTTCCGAGGTTGAGACCTCGAAGAGATGATAACTCTCCCTTTTTTTTATTCTGGTGGCCCTACGGGGTTTGTAATTGAAACATCCTTCTTTCTCCTCTTTTTTGTTTGGGTGACCCTACGGGGTCTGTAAATAAAACATCTGTTTTTGGTCTGTGCCCTTCGTCATTCATTTTTGTGTTTTTTTCCTATGCTTGTTTGCTTTAGACTTTCTTGCATATTCCTTATCCGTCCAACCCCATGGTTCGAGTGTCACATCTTCTGTGGGGCTCGGACCACACCGGGCGTTGTAGTCCTGTGGCGAGGTCGTGAGCCTCCGTTCGGACCTCGTTTTTGTGGAAGTTCGTCCCAACCTAAAAAATAGTCGTCTGCGAACCTCGTTCGTGTCGCGAGACTTTCCAACCCCGAGCGGGGAGTGAGGGGTGGGACTCTTCAACGAGACTCTTCAACCCCAAGTGGGAAGCGAGGGGTGGAATTTTTTCAACGAGATTCTCCAACCCCAAGCGGGCAGCGAGGGGTGGAATTTTTTCAACGAGATTTTCCAACCCCAAGCGTGAAGCGAGGGGTGGAATTTCTCAACGAGATTCTCAAACCCCAAGCGTGAAGCGAGGGGTGGAATTTCTCAACGAGATTCTCCAACCCCAAGCGGGAAGCGAGGGGTGGAATTTTTCAACGAGATTCTCCAACCCCAAGCGGGAAGCGAGGGGTGGAATTTTTCAACGAGATTCTCCAACCCCAAGCGGGAAGCGAGGGGTGGAATTTTTTCAACGAGATTCTCCAACCCCAAGCGGGAAGCGAGGGGTGGAATTTTTCAACGAGATTCTCCAACCCCAAGCGGGAAGCGAGGGGTGGAATTTTTTCAACGAGATTCTCCAACCCCAAGCGGGAAGCGAGGGGTGGAATTTTTTCAACGAGATTCTCCAACCCCAAGCGGGAAGCGAGGGGTGGAATTTTTTCAACGAGATTCTCCAACCCCAAGCGGGAAGCGAGGGGTGGAATTTTTCAACGAGATTCTCCAACCCCAAGCGGGAAGCGAGGGGTGGAATTTTTAATGAGGGAGTGTTTTTAGAAAAGCCTGCAATCCTTTATTTACCAACTGTGGTGAACAACGGGGTTTCGAGCGTCTACATGTAATATTTTTTGAGTCGTGCGACGTTCCACGTTTTGCTCAGCGTGCGCCCCTCGTCGTCCCTGAGTTTGAATGCCCCGGGCGCGACTTCTTCCCCGAGGATGTAGGGTCCTTCCCAGTTAGGGTCCAACTTTCCTCCTTCGGTGCGTCTTAGCACGAGGCTTCCGGTGGCCAGGAGGCGAGGTCTGACCTTCTTGTCGTGGTATATGGCGACACGTCGCTTGTATTCTCTAGAGCGCAGGTCCGCCACCTCGCGGACTTCATCCCGGAACTGCAGTTCGATTCTGAGGTGGGCCTCGTTTTCTTTCTCGTCGAAGTTATACACCCTTGCTGATGGAATTAGGGTTTCTACGGGAACGAGGGCTTCCGCCCCGTAGGTAAGAGCAAAGGGGGTCTCGCCCGTTGCGCGGCGCGAGGTCGTGCGGTACGTCCAGAGGACGAGGGGAAGTAATTCGGCCCAACGGCCTTGTGCCATGCCCAGGCGCTTCTTGAGGTCTGTCAAGATGCGGGCATTAACGTTCTCTACCTGGCCATTGGATTGGGGGTGAGCCACGGAGGAGAATTTGAGGTTGATGCGCAGCTCAGAGCAGAAAGTCCGAGTTTCTTCGCAGTCGAATTGGGGGCCATGGTCGGTCATGATTGTCATGGGAACACCGAAACGGCAGACGAGGTTTTTCCACAGGAACTCGCAGACCTTTGCCCCGGTGATTTTTGCCATTGCCTGTGCTTCGATCCACTTCGTGAAGTAGTCCACGATGACCAAAATGTATTGCACTTGGCCCGCGGCCTTAGGAAATGGGCCTAAAATGTCCATTCCCCACATTGCGAATGGGCATGGCGCGTGAATGCGTCGGAGGGGAGCCGTCGGGGTGTGTTGGATGTTCCCGTGTTTCTGGCATCCGACGCACTTTTGGACGTAAGCTCTTGCGTCTTGTCGGAGAGTGGGCCAGAAGTACCCCAAATGGACAATTTTGTGTGCCAAAGACCTCCACCCCGGGTGTCCCCCACAAACTCCCTCGTGGGCCTCGTAGAGGACGTGGTCCGTGGCTTCGGGCGGTATGCACAACAGGTTGGGCTCAGCGTAGCCCCGACGATAAAGCTGGTTGCCGACGACGTAGTAGCGGGCGGCTTGCATTTTTAGCTTTCTGGCCAGCGCGGGGTCTTCTGGGAGGATGCCGCTTTGTATGTACCTCGTCAACGGGAACCTCCAGTCCTCGGTCATTATGGACATGACCTCGCTATCTACGCTTCGTGAGAGCTTTCTCTCCACCATGACGCGGTTTCCCACATCCAAGGGAAGTGCGGAGCCTAACCTGGCGAGGGCATCCGCCTTGGTGTTTGAGGTCCGCGGGATTGATTCCACCGCGAAAGTTTCGAGGCACGAAACCAAGGCTTTGACTTTTGCTCGGTAAGCGGGCAGAAAACCTGTTCTGGTGTCGTATTGGCCGTTGAGTTGTAGCGCCACCAATTCGGAATCTGTGTAGACCCTGATTTTGCGGGCCCCGTTGAGTAGCGCCATCTCGATCCCGGCGGTCATGGCCTCATACTCGGCGTCGTTGTTGGTGGCATCAAAGGCGAAGTTGAGAGCATACTCCGTCTCGATTGAGGGTCCAGCGAGGAACACCCCGGCCCCGCCACCGGCGTCACATCGTGAGCCGTCAACGAATACCTTCCATTCGTCCGAGCTTGTGTCTGTCTCGGGGAAGGTGACCTCCACCATAAAGTCGGCGAGGGCTTGTCCCTTCATCGCGGTTCTCGGAAGATAATTGATATCGAACTCGGAGAGCTCGACGGCCCACTTGGTCATACGTCCGGAGAGAGCGGGCTGATGCAGAATTTGGCGGAGCGGGAGGTCCGAGAGAACCTGGATGGGATGTGCGTGGAAGTATGGGCGTAGTCGCCTCGCGGCGGTCACCACAGCCAGCGCCATCTTCTCTGCCGGGGAGTATCTTTGCTCCGCGGGCTGGAGCACGCGGCTCACAAAGTATACCGGGTGCATGGCCTCTCTTGTGAGCACCGCGCTGACGGTCTCGGGACTCACCGCCACATACAGTTGCAAATCTTCACCCGCACGTGGAGGTGACAAGGTGGGGAGCTTGGTGAGGAAGGTTTTTAACTCAGAGAAGGCTGTCTCGAGTCTTTCGTCCCAGACGAACTTGTCGTTCTTTTTTAGGGCGGCGAAGAATGGGAGGGACTTGTCTGCTAGGCGGGAGCAAAACCTCCCCAAGTAGTTTACAGCGCCGTTGAGCCTTTGTACCTCGGTACGAGATCGGGGAGACCTCATTGCGAGGATTGATTCTATTTTGGCGGGGTTGACGTCGATCCCGCGCTCGCTGATCATGAATCCCAAAAACTTTCCCGAGGACACGCCAAAAACGCACTTCTCGGGATTCAGGCTGAGCTGGTGGTGTCCGAGGGTGGTGAAAACCTCGGCGAGGTCAGCCAGGTGCTCCTCAGGGCCCTTGCTTCGTACCACGATGTCGTCGACGTAGGCGGATACGTTCCTGTCCAGGTGATCTTTAAAAATCCGATCGACGAGGCGTTGGAATGTGGCTCCCGCGTTCTTGAGGCCAAACGGCATGACCTTATAACAGTATGTCCCCCGCTGGGTGATAAAGGATGTTTCTTCCTCGTCACGGGGATTCATCGAGATCTGGTTGTACCCCGAGTAGGCGTCGAGGAAACTCAAGACCTCATGCCCAGCGGTCGAATCTACAAGTGCGTCGATCGAGGGCAGGGGGTAGCTGTCTTTGGGGCATGCCTTGTTGAGGTCTTTGAAGTCTACACACATTCGCCACTTGCCGCTGGCCTTTTTGACCAAAACGACATTGGATAGCCATTTCGGATACTGGACTTCGCGTATGAAATCTGCGGCCAGCAGCTTGGCCACCTCTTCATTTGCGGCGGTTGCCCTTTCTTCGTTCATTTTCCTTCGACGCTGCACCACAGGACGAACGGCGACGTCGATGTTCAGGGAGTGCTGGGCCAGGGTCCGAGGCACACCTCGGAGATCTTTTGCAGTCCAGGCGAATACGTCGCGGGACCCAGCAAGCAGGGCTTCTAGTGACGCTGCCGCGTTCCCAGTAAGGCAACCCCCGAGGTAGATCTTCTCTGATTTGTTCTCGAAGGGGGTAATCACCCTTCTTTCTGCCTCGGGAGTGGGTATTGTGAAGTCCCGGACCTCGAGGTCCGCTTCACCCGAAGTCTCCACCATGAACACAGGGCATTTTTGCTTAGCCAAGGTCATGTAGCAGACGCGGCCCTCTTCTTGGTTGCCCTTCACCTCTCCGACACCCACGTTGGTGGGGAACTTCATTTTCAGGTGGTAGATGGAGACCACCGCTTGGAATTTCATCAAGGAGACTCTCCCGATGATTGCGTTGTAGGTCGAGGGCAGGTGCACCACCGTAATCTCTATTACCTCGGTTCTTGTTGCCGGGCAAGTACCGAGGGTCATCCAAAGGTCTATGAGACCAGCGACATCGACCTCGTTCCTTGAGAAGGAGGTGAGCTTCCCAGCGTAGGGCCTCAAGGATGTCGCGTAGATCCCGAGCTGCTCGAAAGCGCCGAAGTACATGATGTCCACGGAGGAACCCGTGTCCACCAGTATTCGCTTCACTATCTTCAAGCCCAACTGAGCGTGTATCACTAGGGGATCGGAGTGGGGCATATGAAGCCCTTCGGCGTCTTCTGTCGTGAAGGCCATACCCACGTGGGACTGCGAGGTTTGTGTCACGCTGTATACCGAGGGCTCATGGTGACTCGCCCTTGCGTATCTTTTCCTCTCCGCCTGGCTCGAGCCCGCCAGCGAGGGTCCGCCCGAGATGGTATTGATGTACCCATCGGGCGTCGCGGCTTGTCCGGAGCGCGACTGCCTTGCCAGAGCTTGTTGTTCTGCGCTGCCTGGTCGGGGCCTGGTTGGTTCCTGCTGCACGAGGTTGGCCCCCGAAGCGGGGTTGGCGCGCTTTTTCTCGTTTGGGTTGTAGGCGGGGCCACCTTTGCCTTTGTAACCTCGTGGCTTCCCGCCGAAGCAGCTCCAACCCCCACCGCCACGGTTGTCGTAGCGGTTGTTGTTTCTATTGTCGTTGTTGCCTCTGTTATTGTTGTTGCTTTTGTTGTTGTTGCTTTTGTAATCGGCACGCCGGTCGTGAGTTTGCGTCATGTACGCGTCCCTCGCGGCCGGCGCAGCCACTTTAGCCTTTCCCTTAGTCTCGGTTACGATTTCCTTGTCGGTCCTCGGTCGCGAGCTCTGGCTGGCAGCGTCCTCGGCGTAGACCTGTGCCGTGATCCGAGCACACAGGCTCTCATACGTGGTCAGATTTTTGAGGAAAATGCGACATTTGAAATCCCCCTGGCGAAGGTTGCCCATGAGGATGTCGCGGACCGAGGCCTCGTCGATCTGCGCGATCTCAGCGACCGCGGTGGTGAACCTCGTAAAACAGGTACCCAGCTTCTCGTTTTCCCCCTGCTCGATGCCACGGAGATCGCGCATGTTCTTCTTGCGCTTCCTTGAGCCGTTGAAGTGCCCGACGAAGGACTCGCATAGCTGGGAAAACGAGGCTATCGACTCGACCTTAAGGCTGGTGAACCACGTCATTGCCGCCTTGTCCAGAGTGGTCGGAAAGATCCGACAGAAAATGGCGTCGTTGTAAGAGTTGACGTTCATCTGGACGGCGTAGTGTTTTATGTGGTCCTCGGGGTCGGCCGTGCCGTCGTAAAGTCCCATTTGTGGCCAATGGAAGCCTTTGGGCACGTGTGCCACTTGGATTTTGGGTACGAAGGGATTCCTGTACCCACTCTCGACGGATGGGCGAGGAGACTTCGATTTTGACCTCGCCAGAGGGCGTGGCGCGCTTGCCGCCGTCTCGGACAACTCCATGTCGCGCCTTTCTGTACGCCGCGAACGGGATCGCGAGATCTGCATTGGATCTCAGGAGGGCCTCTCCGTGGTAGATCCGTTCGTGGGCGCCTCCTGCCCCGGGGTGTAGCCCGGGACATATGCGGGCACGTACTCGGAGTGAGGCTGCCCCTGGGGAGGAATCGGGACGTATGGGGGAGCTTGGCACGGTTGGTACTGCCCGTACCCCGGATAGGGATACTGGTTGAAAGGGGCGCCACCCTGTTCGTACCCCTGGAACGGGTATGGGTTTTGTGGGATGTTGTATGTCCAGCCTGGCGGGACCACAAAAGGGTACCCTGACGGACCTGCCGTCGCCCATGGAGGGGTCTCGGCCATATTGTCGGGATGTTGAGGGAAGAAATTGTTTGGACAAGCCATTTTGAGAGGGTTTTAGGAATCAAGGTTTGCACTACAAAATGGGGAGCTGCTTAGGATGAAGAGGTTCCCACAGACGGCGCCAGGGATGAAATCCGAAATAACGAGGTTCGTTACGAGACAAGAAATAAGATTATTATATTTGAGTGCAAACACTTGCTCCTTTATTTATGACTTTTCTCCCAAATAACGAGGTTACACACCTACGAGATTGATGAACAACTTTAAGAATTACACCTAGACCTCCTACGAGGTTCCGAGATCAAACCTAAATGTTGCGAGGTCGACGCTAAGGCGAGGTAGATTTGGATACGTGGTGTAGAGAGCTTTGTGAGATTTTGTAGCGAGGTCTTTAGTGTAGGCGAGGTCTTTGTATGACTTGGAGTCTTTTTGTGGATTTCTCTTATCTGTAACGAGGTCTGTTGACGGTATTCCTATCACGTCGATCTTTAACAAACAAGAGAGTTCTTGAGTTCAAGTTGTTTTTCGACCCCCTCTTCCTTCGAGGTCCTTCTCTATTTATAGAGAATTGGGGGGCTGCGTTTAGGCTAATGTCCAATGTGGGATACTTGGAATAGGGGTTTTTGATTGGTCCATGAGTGAGGTCACCTGTGATTGGTTTGGGAGTGAGGCCGCCGGTGATTGGTTCAGGAGTGAGGTCGCTGGTGATTGGTTCGAGCGGGCGGGCGTACTTAGCAGAGTCGGTGACAAGGTTGAGACCTCGTCCCGGGAAGTTTGATAGACCTCGCGCGCGTTGGGAGTTTTTGTTTTTTAGATAACCACGTGGATGTGGGTACCCAACTTGCCTATGGGGGCCCTCCTGGGCCCACTTTTTGCTTTTGCTGTTTTGGACATCATCAGGTTGTAATTCATGGAAACGTAAACGGAATGAAAATGAATGTAGTCCATTTTAGTGTTATGATACATTGACAAAAACAAATCAACTTGTTCTGCACAACCTCTTATCCATTGTAAGACGGAGTTTGCTCCACCTCAATCATTCTTCCATCAAGGGGTGGGGTAACAAAATGGTGGAATCACTCCCTTCCATCTCACTCTTACAATGGACAAGTTGTTGGATGATTTTTTTTATATAAATGTATTATGATACTAAAAATAGTCTAGATTCATTTTGTTTCCGTTTCTATTTACGTTTCCATATGTCACGACAAACCAAATGGGACCTGAATGTAGTCTCCTGCACAATCAAAACTTGAATCGCAATTGGTATCCAGTAACATCAAATAATACATGATTCGACAACTTCTTCATTAGGATAAGAATTACAATTGTTCAGTACTAAAATGATTCGCTGAAATTCAAGACTTGTCACCCATTCTACATAATACGACAATAAGAAATGACAAAGGTAAAGGCATTAGGCAATAGTAAATGAGTTTTCTTACATGCTTCATACTTAATTAACAGCCACAAGAAATTTGGATTCATTATTCTTTATTATACTACCACTATGAGTATATACAATACATTTGAGGATCAAGCTTTCTTTATTAGACTACTTCTTCTACTTCAAATTTGTAACCAAGCAAATCTCAAGGCACAAGGAGTTTTTGGGTATGGTGTGAGTTTAGTTTTTAGCTTCTTTTGTATGGGGTTATGAGTGAACAACTGGAAACATAACATGCTAGCTGGAAACACATCAGTTGCAAACACAACAGACCTTATTCTACTAAGTATCGCTAAAAGTTGCATTCTCATTAGTGGGAGCAACTATAGAGCAAATTCTATTACCTAAGCTTCTAATTTCAGCATAAAAGGATAGCTTCATTCTCATTAGAGAAACTAATACAATGGACCAAAGACAACAATTCACTAGAATATTATCTCAACACATATGAAGCGTCGCTCAAAATCAGTATGGATTACTCCTGCAGCTTAAGGAGGAAGTTCATGACGGATGGGTGTGTTTGGGAGATTTTAATCAAGTTTTACATTTTGGAGGATAAGGAGGGTGGTAAATCTATTGATTGGGAGGTCATGGTTAAATTCAGGGAAGTATTGGAAGAGTGTGGCTTAGAGGCGTTAATTTTTCGGGGTGGAGATTTACATAGGATAATGGGAGGATTGGGGAAGACTTTGTGCAAGAGAGCTTGGACTACGGTTATGCTAATGAAAAGTGGTTGTTGGAATTTCCGGTTGGGAAAATTAGACATCTAGAAAGACAAGGGTCTGATCATGTGCTGGTAGCCTTAGAATATTATCACATGGAGGAGGAGGTCGAGGACGAGGTGTGTAGGGTTAAAATACCGAGGCAGTTTGAAGCTATGTGGTTGTAAAACGAGGGGTACGGTGTCAGGTTGTAGTCGACAATGCTTGGCGAAACCCTAGTACATCGAATAATGAAAAGGGTGTGGTCAGGAAAGTTGAGAGGTGTCTTGAGAAGTTGGTGGATTGGAATAAGATGGAGTTTGGTAATATCTTGTTCAAGTTGAAAAAGATGAGGGGTGATTTGCGAAGCTTGAATAAGAATGGGTTTTCTGGGAATTTAATGTTGAGACGTCGATAATTGCAAAAAGAGGAATTATTATGGGTTCAAAGGGCAAAGAAGAATAATCTTAGGAGGGGAGATAGACATTCAACTTTCTTTCATAGTAAGGCTAATGGAAGAAGGAAGTGGAATAATTTAAGGAGACTAGTGGATGATGATGGTTTGGAATGGAGAATGCAGGGCAATATGATGAAGGTGGCATTGAATTATTTTAAAGGGTTGTTTAAACTGACTTGAACACACACTCTTTGATGGCTCCTCAAGAAATCTCGCCTTTATTGTCGGTGGAGGATAACTCTAAGATCACACGTCCTTTCACTGGTGATGAGGTAAGTTCTTCCCTTTTCTCAATGCATCCTACAAAGTAACCAAGTCTTGATAGTATGTCGGCTTTGTTTTTTCAAAAACACTGACATATTCTTAGGAATGAAGTGACTAGGTTTATTCTTAATATTCTCCATGGTGGTGCTTTTCCTGATCGCCTTAATCATACTTTTGTCTCCTTAATTCCTAAAATTACTAACCCTTTTCGTATGAAAGATCTTCGGCCTATTAGTATATGCAATGTGCTTTCCAAAATTATCTCCAAGGTGTTGGCTAATAGGTTTAAAGTGGTGCTCAACAAGGTTAACGTTGTTTCAAATTGTCAGAGTGCTTTTGTGCCTGGTCGACTTATTATAGATAATGTTCTTGCGTTTTTTGAAGTGCTCCACTATATTAAAAATAAGAAGACGGGAAAAGTAGGATATATGGCTCTCAAATTGAACATGGCAAAGGCGTATGTCAGGGTGGAGTTGGATTTTTTGAAGAGTTGCATGCTGAATTTAGGGTTTGATGCTTAGTGGGTTGCTTTGATCAGGTGATGTGTACGCAACGTTTCTTTCTCTGTTTTTTATTGACGATATAACATATCATAAATTCTTTCCTTCCCGAGGGCTACGTCAGGGGGATCCACTATCGTCATATTTGTTCTTGCTATGTGCTGAGGGTTTTTCGGAATTAATCAGAAAGAGCGAGGTGGAAGGCCGGCTTCAAGGGATTAATATTGCGAGAACTGCCCCAAGAATTTCATACTTGTCTTTTGCGGATGATAATATCCTTTTTGCTAGTTCTAATTGTCAACAAGTGCATGAAATTGTGAAGATTCTCCATGAGTATGGAGCAGTGTACGGACAACAAGTTAATTTTGCAAAATCGAAGCTATCATTTAGCAACAATGTGAGTGTGGGTTTACGGAGTGTGATTCAAGGCATTCTTGACATCCAAGAAGTTGAAAAACATGAGAAATATTTGGGATTACCTACGATGGTAGATAGATCAAAAAAGGTGATTTTTTTAGCAAGTGAAGGAAAAGGTGTGGAAGAAGATAAAGGGGTGCAAAACTCATTCACTTTCTAGGGCAAGGAAAGTGATTCTTGTCAAATCTGTTTTTCAATCGATTCCAACCTATACTATGGCGTGCTTCCAAATTCTGGCTAGCTTGTGTCATGAAATCCAACAACTAATGTGTGACATTCTATTGGGATCAAGGGGGAATAAGAAATGAGCGCATTGAATGAGTTGGGATCGGATGTGCCAACCTAAGAATCGTGGCGGGTTGGGCTTAAGACGACTGGATGAGTTGAATATGTTTATGTTGGCACGACAAGGATGGTGGCTTATAACTAATCTAGATTCTCTTGTTGCAAAGCTATTGAAAGCTAGGTATTACCCTAATTCTTCTTTTATTGAATCTTCTTTAGGGTACCTACCTAGTTATACTTAGAGGAGTATCTTTAATGCTAAAAATGTCCTTGAGGAAGGAATGATTTGGAAAGTTGGCAATGGAACAATGTTGAATGTTTGGACGGATAAATTGATCCCAAAGCCAATCTCTTTTAGACCTCTTGGAAACTTTACAGGAGGAGATCCGAACTTGACGGTTGTTGATCTTATTGATTGGAATAGAGGTGACTGGATTGAGGATGAAGAGAGAAGATGGCTTGTCGAGGATGATGCGGAGTTGGTCTTAACTATTCATTTACATTTGGGTGAGAACCAAGATCAGTCGATGTGGTATTATATGAAGGATGGTAACTTTTCAGTTAAGAGTGCATACCATTTATGTATAGAGAGGAGAAAGGTTAAATTAGACATGGGTGAATCCTCGGATAATGGAGTGATGCAAAAACTGTGGACCTAGTTGTGGAAATTTTTTTTTATCTCCCAGACACGTGAATTCATATGGCGTGCACGTAGGGAAATCCTCCTATGCAAATTCCTTATTTTTAGAAAGAAAATGGTTGATAACAATCTTTGTGATCTCTGTAGAGTACCTGAAAATACCATGCATTGTTTACGTGATTGTCATCTGCCTAGGAACATCTAGAAAAAATTCTCGGGAGTTACAAGTTTAGGGCGTGGTGTAGGAACAGTTTTGCACTGGGCGGAGAGGGTGAAGACTGAATGTGAAGAGGCATCTTAGAGGGTGTGGATGGTGCTGCTGTGGGAGATTTGGAAGGCCTGGAATCGACGTATATTTGATGGAGTTTAGCTAGATGATGTGTACACTTTTTATGCTATCATGCGATGTGTTGAGGATTTAGTAGGGCACAACTGAAACTTGATCAAGTGATTGGTGTTACAGGTGCTAAAAAGTGGGAGAAATAACCTGTGGGATGGGTGACGATCAATTGTGATGCTTCAATCAAGGGTGCTGAATGTGGTATTGTTGTTGTGGGCCGAAATACTGATGGGGATGTTGTGTTTGATGGTGCTCAAAGAATACAACGTGCGACTGATATTGAAACGGCTGAGGGCGAGGTGATTCTATGGGGGCTGCAGTTGGCTTGTGGGCTTCACCTTGATCAAGTCCGAGTGGGATCAGATTTTCAATCTTTGATCAACAAATGTAAGCAGGGCTTTATCCTGAGAACACTCTTGGGGCGTATCGTTAATTTTAGTTATGATTTTATTTTATGTGACTAGGTGTTTGTGCGTCGGAGCACTAACCGAGCTTCCCATTGGCTTAGTCGGTGGCTACGACATCCCCCTTTGTTCAGTTATGTAATTTTCCTTTCCCTCTTGAGTTTTATGATGTGCTTTCAGATAATTTAGCTATTAATTAATGAAGTTGGAGTGCTTTTATAAAAAAAATACAAAGTAATAAATTATTTCTATTTCAATGGTCTTCCTTGAGCATAGTTTAGAATAATCATTCTTTTTTAAATATCTCATTTTTTTGATATCTCATTGAAACAACACAAATTCATTCATTTTATTTCAAAAGTAAAGGAAAACCGTACACTGGTCATAAAGTAGTTTGGAAATTAAATTAACAACACAAAGGCCCATTTTTCTGAGACTAAGGCCCTGTAAGACTAAGGCCCATTTTTCCGGCTTATTTATTTCTTCTTTATTAATTTAAGCTAGCATTGTACATATGCCCAAGTGTATGTGATGGTTCCTTGGGATTCTAGCGTCCAAATTTTCAAACATTCTTGTTGCCCATCCACGGAGTAGCAACCAGAACGAGAGGAACTTTCTTGTGACAAATCGAACCCACGCTCTCAGTAATATCCACGGATTCGCTCTCTTCTCCATTTGGTAAACCCCAATCGAACCAATACAAAAGATTGGCTAGCGCAAGCTCGATCCCAGCCATGGATAACGAAATCCCCGGGCACCCTCTTCTGCCTCCCCCAAAAGGGAGAAGCTCAAAATGCTGCCCCTTGAAGTCTACGGGAGAATCCAAGAACCTCTCCGGAATGAACTTGTCCGGGTCATCCCAATACTTCGGGTCTCTTCCTATGGCCCACACGTTGATGAACACTTGAGTCCCCGCTGCAATGTCATAGCCATTTAGCTTGATATCCTCGGTGCATTCTCGTGGCACTAACAATGGAAACGGTGGGTGCAACCTGAAGGTCTCCTTGACCACCGCCTTCATGTAGGGCATGTTCTCGAGATCCTCCTCGGTTACAGCTTCCTTGTTTCTCGCGATTGTTCTTACTTCTTCTTGTAGTTTATTCATGACTCTCGGGTGCCTTATGAGCTCCGTGAATGTCCACTCTTTCGTCACAAAGCTTGTATGAGTTCCAGCTGCAAACATATCCTGAATGTACGTTGTGTGCAAAGTAACATGAAATTAATTAATAACCCTGGCCAACAAGTAAACTCTGCGAAAAATCAAAATCAATTGGGCGTGAATGGATGGGTAAAACACCGATGCAAATCCTCTGTCCATGTATTGTACGTGATTGGCTGAGAGCTAATTAAAAATTATCAAAATAACACTACCATGTGTTTAATATAGGAATAAAAAAAAATCACAGCCAATCACAATATATGGGATATGGGATATGTAAGGGGATATGAATATGGGACAGAAAATTTACATGTGGTAAAATACTAATTAGTCATATTTGTGTCTAGTTTTCAACATGAAATTAATATTTTTTACCCGTTAGATCAAACATACCCTTTAGGCCCAATACAGAAGTTTAGTAGGGCTTTATACTAAACCAATTAACAAAATAACCAAGGAAATTATATACTAGCTAGATAAGTTTATATTTAATTTCTTGCACTAATAGGTATAATCAATAAAAAAAGTGATCGGCATTTGACTTACAAGTATGACTCCTTTGATGGCTTCATTGTCAAGATCCATGGTATTAGTAGAATTGTTTCTTTGAACTTCAAGTAAAATGTCCACAAAGTTCTTCACGGACTCCGAATCTTCTCTTGTGACTTCTTTTGCGCGATCCGCATGCTCTTTGACTATTCTCTCTAGAACATCGTCAAACTCCTTGCTGATCTTCTTCATCCTATCATTGACTCCATTGAATCGGTTAATCCAAGACATCCAAGGAATTACATCTTCAACGTTGTGGGTTCCCACCACACACGCTAGCTCATCGATCATGGTTTCAAAATCACAACCACCGCCATATTCTTCACCATACTTTCTTCCGAACACAGCCCTGCATATGAGATCATTGTTTAGTGTAAAAAGGGTCTTGCTAAGATTAACTACCGGCGATTTCTTGATCTTCTCGATCATCAGCGCCACCTCTTCTTTTCTCACCCTCCCAAAGGACCTTACCCTTTTGTTGGTAAGGAGTTGAAGCACACATATACTTCTTAAATGCCTCCAGTGCTCTCCATATGGTGAAAAGACTACTTCCTTAGAATTGTAGAAGAGAGTCTTAGTGAAAGAGAGATTAGGCCTTCCACTAAACGAAGAGTCGAAGGTTTTCAAAGCTTGGGAGGCCATTTCCTTGGAGGATATAATTAGAGTCGGCTTGCTCCCGAGATGGAGGAGCATGAGCTCTCCGTATCTCTGGGATAAGGCATTGAGGGAGCGATGAGGATTTGCCCCTATTTGGTGGAGATTTCCAATGATTGGGAGCTTGGATGGGGTAGGGGGTAAATTTTTTCCAATAGAAGAAAAGGACAATTTGTAGAGGAAGAACAAGAAGAGGAACAAGGGAATTACAAGTGCAAAACGGTGGGGAAAGAGCATGCTCACTCTTTGGTCCAAGCAATCGACCATTCTTGAAATCATCATTTTGCTTTGATTTCACAACTTGAACGTACAGCGCGCGCTATTTATAAACTTCTACATATGTGGAGTCTGCGTATATAGTCATATATGTACATGGCTTGTGTGGATTTTTTTTTAGTCAATACAGCGCGCTGATATTTAGCCGTCGTTTACTACACCAATTAAGTTGCCTACTAACTACTACGATTTTTTTTCATGATAAAGGTAATAATAGTTAAGCCTACACCGGCCATTTTTTTGAATGGAAACTAAAAGTCTAGGATGGGTGTGGATAGAATCCATTGGGAGAGAATGGGCCAAGTTACAATGTTTAATTTGTCACCACATTAACCTTCCTTGAGAGTCGGTCTTTGTTGGGACGATGCTCTTAGGAAAGAAATGACTGACTTGGAAAAGGAAAAAAATAAGTTCCTACATAAACTAAATGAGAACATCTAAACTTGGAAACCACTTGTTCCTAAACCAAGTTTGTCCTTGACAAATATGTCATTGGGTATGAGCCTGAGTGCCCAAAGAATGGGAAATCTTGTTTAATCGAAAGGGAGATACAATAGTGTAGGGCCTTAGAGCTTTAATTTGAAAAACAAAAGAATGCCTATCTTGAAGAAAAGATTCGTGTCCTAGAGAGTGGTGTGAATGGGAAGAGAAAATACTACACTGAGCACAAACTCTACATTAAAATTCCCAAGGGAAACGAGTCAAGGATCTATAACAAAGAAACCATGGATAGGAACAGAATTCAGATGCCTCATCCCAAGTACTATCTAGGAGAATACTACAAGACATTACTTGATGCCGAAACAAGGTACTCGCCTATGGAGCAGTTGCTTCTAGCTCTAGCCACCGCATCTCACAAGCTCAACCACGATATTCAAGAGCACCTAATCCAAGTCATTATGGGCTATCCTATTCGAGCGCTCCTCGCAAGCTCGGATCTCGCGATACGGGTAGCAAAATAGGTTGTGGAGTTGGGGAAATACGACATCGAGTATGTCCATCGAACCGCCATAAAGGGACAAGTGTTGGCGGATTTCGTAGCCGAGTTCTTTTGCTCACCGATCAAAGCTGCGAGCACGGCCAACGAGACCGCGGTCGTGGATAGCCTCTAGATAAAAGGTGGTTCTTAGTTGAACAAAGTCACAGTCACTGATTGGGAAACCGCGGTCGCAGTTTGCCCTTAGAATGCGACAAATCCGGAATGGACACTCGAAATTGATGGCACGAGTAACAATTGATAGCTTGCATTTAGGTATAGTTTAGGATGCATATTTATGTTATTTTGCATGGTTTTAGTTTAGTTTAGTCTAGTTCTTAATTAGGTTTTTAGGTTTTCTAGGAAATTCGGGTTTTGCGCTTGTTTTGTTCGGTTTTGCAGATCTTTAGATAAACAAGCATGGACGAGATGGATATTAGAGGACTATGGTGGAGTTTGAGTAAGCTTAGAGTGATACAAGTGAAGATTGGAAGAACCAAGACCCAAGAGCTTGAAGGATAAAAACGCTTAAATCCGGGCTATGCATTGGAGTTCTTGTTTCGACACCTCTATCTTGCAATGCTTGATTTGGGAGCTACAGTGCTCGGATGAAGCTGAATTTGCTATCACTGGAAAGCTAACTCGAAGAGATACAATTCATATTTTACTCCAAGTCCAAATTCCAACTTGAATGGGGTGAAAACAACCTCTGAAGTGTCGCTTGAAGTGCTGAACCGAGGTATGCCGCAGGCATAACATAAACCTCCGCGGCCGCGCCACCCAAGAAGGAGACCGCGCCTCACATTCTTCCGTGGGAGAGTTGGGCCACGTGTTTTGGGCTTCGGGTTGGACTTTATTAGGTCTTTTAAGACTAGTTTAATGTAATTTCGGGATATTTTATCTTTGGATATCTTGTGGGTATTTAAACTTTGTTTTTAGTTTTCTCTCAATAATCATTATCATAACTTTTGGATCAAACTTTGGAGGCTAGGGTTTTTCTCTCAAGAGAGCAACTTTGAAACTCTTGTAAGTTTGTTTTCAATTTAATTATGCATTGCTAAATTTTATTGTGTTTGACTAGTTATTGAAGTCATGATTTTTATGTAGTTGTGAGGTTTGATTGATTCTCAACAAACTTGAATAGAAATTATTCCCTGAGCTTAATTGAATCTAAACTAGGATTTTGCTAGATTGATCACCTAATTGAATTTCTAGTTAAAACCGAATTTGATTAATTACCGGTCGGAGTTAATTTGATCAAGAGTATACTTTAATCAATTTAGTACCGGTTGGACAAGTTGGAAGTCACTTAGATGTCTGGTTGCTCTAAGTGTTTGTTTCTATTGATAACTTGAATCGTCATGATGTTATTTAATTAAATCTAGAAGGTCTTCTAGGTTATTATTTAATTAGGGTTGTTAGACTGGTAGTTCTATCAACTAAATATGAAGTTTGGGTCTTAATCCTTAGTAGGATCATTATCCATAATAGATTATTCAAGTGAGAAGAGAATCAAGAGAATCGATGATCAACAAATCAATATCATGATGGATTTAATTAGTTGAACACGTTTGTCTCTCATATATTTAAATCATCCTTGCATTCATATTTACTTTTCAATTTGCATAGTAGTTTAGATAATTTAATCAATAAACCCCCCTTTGGTTACTTGGCACATAAGTAATAACATTAATACACGAGTCCTTGTGGGATCGACCCTTACTTGCCGCTCTACTGAGTTGGTTAAGCTAAGGTTTCTTTGATAGGTATAACGACCACTGAAAATACCTCATCAACAATCAAGAGTCCGGAGCTAGAAGTGCTTACATCACCTACTAGAGAGGTGCTTTAGGTTGCCGTCCACCTTGACATCGACACCACCACCAACAAGGCGAGTACGAAGTGTTAATATTCAGATTAGAAACAGTAGCTAGTGTCGGCGTTGCTAGCTTGCTCATTTTATCCGAATCACAACTGATAATGAACCAAGTGATGGGGTATTATGATGCCAAAGGGCCAAAGATTCTTAGATATATGGACAAAGTGAAAGCTATGCTAGAAGAGTTGGAGTGGTATGACCTTAAACAACGATAGCACGATCAAAACAAGTTTGCCGATGTTTTAGCAATGTTCGTTGCTTGTTCGGAGGCTCGCTTAAGACCTCGATACATGTCGAAGTTTCGGGATGTCCAAAAATCGACGCCTCTAATGATACCGCATGCAATGACATGCCCGTAGATCGCCTCGACAAAGAGCGCGATCGCGAGAAGCGAAACTGCACAGGATCTCGAATGGCAAATTCCCTTAATACTTGGATGAGACCTCGGATACAGTCGAGGCCCAGAAGGTTCGCTTAATGGCTCATAGGGTTTGGCTATCACCGAAAAAGATTCTATATCATTTGTCTTTTTCCTGGGCATACTTGAGATGCGTACCCCCAAGCAAGGTTTAGCGTCTACTATATGAGATCCATGAAGGCATATGCGGGATGCACGCCGGAGGTCACAGTTTGGCATTCTGAGCTCGTTCTCAAGGGTATGGGTGGCCTTACATGCAAAAGGATGCGGAGTTAGGCTCATACATATACCTGTCGAAGGTATTTGGCGCAAAAAATATTGTTTGGGTGATGAAAATATTTGTTTCGCCCAAAATTCAAAATTTTGTCGCCCAAAACCCTTTTTCTTGTAGGTACGTTAGGAAGTGCGATAAAGGTCAAAGATTCGTTAGGCTGACACATATACCTATCGAGGACCTCCATGTCGAGGTTACAAAAAAGGTGATAGTTGAAAGGTTAAAGGCGCGCCTTGAGAGAGCTAAGGGGAGATGAACTGGAAAGCTTTGGGCCGTGCTATGGGCCTATCGCACCATAGAATTTCGCCACATAGAATTTAGTATTTTGGCAATTTATATATGTTGATATTATTTTGTGATAATATAAAAATAAGATAAATTAATTTAAGAAAGATTCAACCTAAAAGAAATATTTTAATTATTATTAAATTTTTAAGTATTAATATTAAATATTTTATATGATGTCTTATTTAACTTAAAAAATTCTATCTAAAATAAAATTAAAAATAGAAGCATTAAATATTAGGTAAAATATTAATGTTGAATATTAATATGATAATTTATTTCATTTTTTTCTATCACAATATAAGTTACATGCCACGTAGGAATTTAGCATTTGCCACTTTAGATTTTTCATACATGTCATTCTCAGGTTAATCCACCTAGGATTTCTCGACATAGTATATTTTTTTTTTGCCAATTTACATATGTTGAAAAAGATTATCTTTACAATTTACATATATTAAAAGAATTCTATCCAAAATATAATCAATAGAATTATTAAATATTAATACTAAGATTTGTTACAATAATAATTTTTACCATATTAGAAATGGCTTGGTCGTTATTCTTGAATTTTTTTCCTTTTTTCAATAGTTTTTAATATAAAGTACTTGGTAGATTTGTTATATATTAGTTTCCAAAATAAGTTTTTTTTTATTTTGAAAATGATTCTATCTGAAAAAAAAAATTTATTCAAAAATAAACTAAACTATAAGAGCATTTACTATAATCCTAAATATCTATAACTATACACTAAAGTTATACCTTTTCGAACGACCATATTAATTCTGGTCCGACATTATATTCAAAAAAATGTACCTTTTTGGCTTTAAAATTTTTTTTTTGAAATATTAAAAATAATCTCTTTAAAAAAAGATAAAGCAACATGAATAAAGATTAATTTTTTAAAATACAAGGTAGGCTAAACTCAATGTGGTGGTTTGAAATGGTACAACTTTAATATATAGTTATAGATTATAGAATTTGGTTCAAATGAAACAAACTCTTATGCTAAAACGTGAAACGAATGCACTTTTCCTAGTTAGTAGTGCACTTTTCATACAAAAATGCATTACAAAATACAAAAAGTGCAGTATGAAGAAATGCACTACAAAAAGTACAAAAATTGCACTACAAAGTACGACAAGTGCAAATGCGAAAAAGTGCACTCTAAAGTAGGAAAAGTGCAGTATGAACTAAGAAAAGTGCATTCGTTTCAGGATAAGAGTTCATTTCAGAATAAGAGTTCGTTTCATTTGAACCAAACTCATAGATTATATACTTTCAAAAAAAATTGTTATACATATTTTTCTTTAAATATGAGATTTTTTAATTTTCATTAAATATTATATTTATATATTTTTTAGAGGAATTGGTTGAAAACCACCCGTATAATATGGCATATTTAACTTTAACCACCCGTATTTTCAATAATTATTTAAAACAACCCTTATTATAAGCTCCGTTAAAAATTCACCACCCAATTCACAGATCCGTTCACTTCCGTTAAAAAATGGTGACATGGCACTCACATTTTAATTTCTCTTTTTTTAAACCTTGCCAAATCAGATTATCTCCCACTTATATTTGTCATCGTCATCACCAACCAAAACCCCCAACCTAAACCCTAAGAATGAATCTGCAGATCTGGCACAATCACCAGGTCCCGACCACCAACGGACCCCGGAGTACCACCGCCGACACACCGCGTCGAAATATTCGCCGAGAACCGACGCCTCTTGGTCTAATTTATACCAAGCAAGCTCCTGGTCGAATTCCTCGATGCCAAATCCCCACAATCCTGAACATTAATCAACTAACCACAAATTCATCAAAACCCTAATCTGACACAAATCCGATCAATTTCTTCAATCCAGACATCACAAAATCAAAATTGCGGCTACAAATCCGATCAATTTCTTCAATCCAGACATCAAAAAATCAAAAATTGTTCGTTGCAATCAATGGCGAAGGAGCAAGTCGACGCCTCAATCAGATGAATTCGTTCGTCAAAATTGTAGGCGAAGGCCGCCACCAATCCCCGTCACTCCTCCTCCGGCATCCGCCTCCACCACCACTTCACTTCCTCCCTCTCGGATCTCATCTTCAAGTACACACATAGCTCGTCGAAGAGCATCTTCGCGCTCTTCCTCATCGTGCTCTCTCGCTCCTCCGCCTGCACCTTCATCTTCTTCGCCTCCACCGCCAACTCCAGTGCGAGTTGCACGTCGCTCATCACCGGCGGCGACCACTTCTTCCTAGGGCTCCAGATCGGCCTCCGTCATCACCGCTGTTGCTGTTGCATTTGAGGGGAAGTGGAATCGGGAATCAGAGAGGGGGAGGATCCTAAAAATAATTTCTTGGGAATTTTTTTAGGGTTTTTATTTAATTGGGGATTTTTGATGTGGCAAGGTTTAATTTTGATGTGGCAAGGTTTAAGAAAAAAATAAAATAAAATGTAGTGCCATATCACTCTTATTTAACGGAAGTTAACGGATCTAGGTTTTGGGTTGTGAATTTCTTACAGAACTTATAATATGGGTGGTTTTAAATAATTATTGAAAATACGGGTGGTTAAGTGAAATATGCCATATTATACGGGTGGTTTTCAGCCAATTCCTCTATTTTTTATCATAAAAATATGTAATTTCAACTCTTTGTAAGTTCCGTGTAGGTGCGAAAATTACACTAGTTTGTTACTAAAATAATTAGGAAGATATCCATATCATGAAAATGCTTGTTTATATAGCTGAAAGTGACAGAACTTAGAAATGCATCTATATGCGAATGCCGAAATTGAAATTAAAAAAAAAATCTATTCTATATACTCTTATCTACCAACTCACAATGTGTTTGATAAAGTATAGAACCAATGACCAATACGCTAAGTCCATCAACGCATACACTTATCTACCAACTCACAAACCTTCTTTCCACTAAGGTATATGGAAAAATAAGACAGGGTGACAAAATTTACCGTGGCTAGTATTTCAATGTACGTCGACTACCAAATACGACTGATCGAGCTAATATATTACATTATCTCCGGGTGACAAAATTTACCGTGATTAGTATTTCAATTTACGTCTACTACCAAGAGTTAATATATTACATTATCTCCAACATGATGCCAGTTGGGTATTGGGAAGAACATAAATTATGATTTTAGTAGTACGTTCAGGAGTTTTCTTCCACGAGAACGTGTGTTGCGTTTTTTCCTCTCATGCGTTTTTCTGTATCCGGCCAACTAGGCTTTATTTTTCTTATAATAACAAAATTTTCCATCTTTTACTTTCCTCAAAAAAAAAAAAAAAACATTTCCCCATTTTGCACGAAACAAAAAAGGTTGTCAAGGCTGCTGAAATGGGGAGCTAATTAATTTCCTGAGTATCAAAAGTAAACTTGTTAGTCAATTTAGCATGGCTGCACAATCACGTTTGATTTAGAAATTAGTCACTAATTTAAATAATTGGGAAGTCATCCATACAATGAAAATGCTTGTTTATATAGCTGAAAGTGACAAAACATAGAAAATGTATGTGGAAACAAAATGCCACAGAAATCATATTTGCAATGTTTTAAAAAAGCTAGGCGATCTAGCATCTAGGCTATTTAAATGGGCGTCTAAAAGGAGTAGACGGTTTTCTAGACGGACTGAAAGACTAGGCGAGTTAGCACCTTCCAGCGCCTTGGCGGGATTTAGACGGAGCTAGGTGGAGATGTTTAAAACAATGTATATGTGTAATTGGATAGAATTTGAGCATTTTCAATAGAAGGTGAATTAGATATAAATCGATTTTTTAACCCAGGTTCAATGGAATATATCAAGATTTGTAATTTTAAAAAATCTCATTAATTTTTCATATTTAAAATTTTGAAACTGTTGGATATATTTTTTTTTTTAATTTTTAAAATCTACTATATATATAAAAGCAATAAGGTTTGGAGACTTCTCATTACGCCACCTAGGATTTTGCCACATGTCGATCCTATATTAAGCCACCTCATATTTTTACACGAATCATTTTCTTATAATTTAGACATCTTTATAAATATTCCATGTCATAGTCCACATGTCAAAAATTTTCCATGTCACTCATATATTATGTACAAATAATATTGCCACATAATTTACATATAAAAATATTTTTACCATATCTTTATGATCTTAACAACTCTCCAATATAATCTACCAAAAAAACTCATATAAATATATATCGAGATCTTATCATATAATATAAATATATACCGAGATCTTATCCTATAATATATACCGAGATCTTATCCTATAATATGTCAAGTCAATTTTATTTGCTAATCCATATTAAATGTCTCATTATTTTCATTTTTGTTATCAAAATCTTTAATCTAGAATTAGGCTTTTTTTTACAATTTATATAAATAATCAATTCACAATTATTATTTATATTATATTTTTATTTATTAATATCTTTCTTATAGTATATCTAAAATAATATTGATTCATAGTAATTTACTAATTCAGCAATATGTACCATAGACAGGTTAATTAGAAAAAAAAACTATATATATATATATATATATATATATATATCACTTAATATTACACACCATTTTTAAATTGGTCGGGATCATGTATGGAGGTCTCTTAGGTGTTAAATGAAGGTAGATGGAGAATTGAGACGAGGTGATGAAATTTTAAATAAAGTAGACAAATTTTAAATAATTTTTTTTCACCTTATGCCATGTTATATGCTTAACGTGCATTACTAAGTATTAAAAGTGCACAAATAAATATCTAAAAAATCATATTCGTATACTAAAATTGTAAGTGTGTATGTTCGCATATTAAAAGAGCAAGTGAACAATATGCTAGTGTATGATTAGTTCTTACATGTGTTTTATGTAGCAAATGTACATGTACCACCAACTAAAGATAAAAAAAAATATTGATTGGTACTCAAGAATCACTTATAGGTAATATTGATTGTAATGTGATACATGTTATTGCTAACCTGTACAATTCCGTAACCAAATTGAATGAGAAGGGTAGAATGGCCAGGCGGCCGGAGGTGAAGAGTGACGATAGAAGGGTGAGAGGCCTAGCGGCCCGAGGGGAAGAAACAGACTAGATTAAGGAGGAGAAGATAAGAGATTAGGACAGTTATGATATCTGATTCATTTCAATAGCACACAATACATGGATATATATAATAATAAAAACCCTAATTGCTAAAATATTAAAAAAGACACTATTCCTAATACGATAAACTCAAATCTCTTAAAAGTAAATAATAATATACTTAATATAATTATCCTAATATAATTATCTAGCGTATCAATTACTCCCCCGGTGAGAATCGACTCGTCCTCGAGCGGAAATCAGGGAAGTCAGAATCAATGTCTTTCCTCGATCATACGGCATTAGATGTGACACTCCTGGTTGAAGACGAAAAATGGAATGTAAAGTCCGCAACATCGATTGAAGTGGAGTGTCAAGCACAACTTCGATTGAAGTTTCAGTCTCCTGCCAGCCCAAATTGACGCCGAGAATTTTAGGAATGAAATCTGCAGGCGCCAGACAAGGGAAGACGAAGGCCAGGGGAAGCCGCGGGCACGAAGCCGCGGGCGAGGGTCGCGGAACCGCGGGTGCGGGTACGGAACCACGGGCTTGGGTCACGCTGGCCGCAGGTGCCGTGAAGCGGTCCGCTGGCGCGGGCTGGGGGACAGGTGCCGCGGGCACGGGGGCATGGGCTGCGGTCGCGAGGCTAGGGTTTCGCGGCGGTTCGTTCGCATCGTCGAGAGGAATGTTCAGGATAGAAAAAAGTTGATCTATCCACCGACGTTGAACCTCTTGTTCCCGACGAGATTGACGGATCTCTAATGTCAGACTTTGGAGGAGTTCCCGGATATCCCAGAGATCCGTGTCTTTGGACATAGTGATTGCGATGTTCAAAAATGAAAGCACCAGTTGATACAGGATATTGCTAACCTGTACAATTCCGTAACCAAATTGAAGGAGAAGGGTAGAATGGCCAGGCGGCCGGAGGTGAAGAGTGACGATAGAAGGGTGAGAGGCCTAGCGGCCCGAGGGGGTGAAACAGACTAGATTAAGGAGGAGAACATAAGAGATTAGGGCAATTATGATATCTGATTCATTTCCATAGCACACAAATACACAATACATGGATATATATAATAATAAAACCCTAATTGCTAAAATATTAAAAAAGATACTCTTCCTAATACGATAAACTCAAATCTCTTAAAAGTAAATAATAATATCCTTAATATAATTATCCTAATATAATTATCTAGCGTATCATAATGTCATCACAAATTAATAATTTATTGTAATTACTATGACATTTAGTATAAAATATTTATTTATTTTTAATGAATCAAACCATGAGTAAATCTTTTATTCCATAATTAATTGTGTTCCACTTTTGTGTTCCAATTAGTTATATAAATATAGAGTTTTTTTTAATGAACTATATAAATATAAAGATAATGTTAATAGAAAAAATTTAAAATTACATTTATCTTTCAAACACCTATATAAATAGGTTTGTAATTTTTTAGCTTAAAATTTTATTATACAACAACAATAACATTGACCCAGTTCAGTACTCCAAAAGAGTAGTATTTTATACGAAAATCATTCTCTTAATTTTTAAAATATATTTAATATAATTCTTAAGATATGAATTTGCACAAAGTGAGTTCAACACTAACTATATATTCATTTGTAGAGTTCCATTCACGTGTAAAATATTCATACAGTGAGAAATGAGAACATATTAGGATCGTTAGATCCAAGGACTGGACGGTGAGGATTAAACAAACTTGGTTCGTTGGAATATAAGAAGAAAAATACGCGCGTCCATTTTTAGTGGCAATATGGGTAAATAAGTTTGTTTTTTCGTTCTCATACAAAAATACCCTTAAAATAAATCTATCCCTAAATCATCAATCATCTCCATTGGAACGTCGTCGCACCTCTCCAAATCCCTCTTCTTTCACTCTATCTCTCTCAAAAAACACATTCGATCGACCGATCATCACTTGTCTTCTCACCTTTAACCCTTGTTCTCTACACCCAAGCTCTCTGCCTCCTCAGATTCATGCTCTCTCCCACCACTAGAGATGAAGTCAATGCCGTCGTGATTCGCCGCCTCTTCCCCAATTTCTTTCTTCTTGGTCTTTTTACCCTTCCCTTTTCGAGCCAAATCCACAAGGTACAACTCTTATCTAAAGCCCTTTTGTTCTATAAACTTCTATTTGAGTTACTTATGGTTGTGATGATATCTGATTTCACATATATCCACTCTATTTTTGAAATAAAAATTACATCCAACTATATATCTCTTCCTTAGATGAATGTTTGTATGATGACCAATCTTCTGGAAAGTTTTAATATTTTTTTTGGTTGAATGGAAAGTTTGATCTTATAAGAGAATGCTAGAAGTTTGCTTGACCAACATTTTGATCTAGCATTTCTATTGGATCTGAACCTCTATAGACATGCCTTCTCTAACATATGGTGTCTACCATTGCAACTCTTTGACATCTGCTATTATATTTACTATTGGGCTTCAATTCGGTCATATTCTCGTCCAACTACAGGTTATAATTCTTGCTCATGCTATATTGATATACCAATCTTGCACTCATGCTTCTTATGTATCAATAATTGATAATTCTCACCATCATGCTTAATTAGGATGGAGAGAAAATATACAAGCCGGCCAACCAACAATATAATTAATACAAATTGTGTGTTGTGCTTTAACACTGTGTGTACGTATGCTTTTTGCCTCTCAGCTAAGATTTATATAATCTATCTTCTGTTGAAATTATCATACATAATCTACGTTGATGCACTTGATTTTAATGCAAATATTATGCTTGCATTGCCAATTAATAAGATTGGAAAAAATCATGGTCTTTGTCATTTCATAATGCATAATGAGGAGTGTTGGTCAACCATGTGTTGAACCATATTGAATTTGTGTCTACATTATTCATTAACATACTAGTTTTGTATCCTCTGTGTAATGAATGCTAATATATAGCCTATTAGCTCAAATGGTAGAGCAATGTGCATGTGCACATAGATGTGAGTTCAAATCTCACATAGGCTAATTCTATCAACGCTTTATATATTTTGGTTCATTATAACTCTTCTTTCGGTTCATGATTTTGTAAGCTCGGGTTCATAATAGTTCATCTTACAGTTCATGTCTTTTTGGTTTATGACATTTGTTCTTTTGGTTCATAGTAAATTAAAGTTTGGTTCATATTAGTTCATCTTACAGTTCATGTCTTTTAAGTCATACATACGTACTAGTTGTAATTTTGATTCATGATATTTGTTTTTTGGTTCAAAGTACATTAAAGTTTGTTTCATGTGTTTGTAAGTGTACTTGTTATCTCAATTATACTTGTAGGTTGATTGAATACCTATGATTTTAAATTAAATTGTTATAACAATAGTTAATTAGAAGCGGATCGAGGAAATTACTACAGATGCTACGCAATGGAAAGGGTCCATTTTGAGAAAACAATGTAAAAGATTGATCCATGATTATTTACACGGTTCATAGAATTAATTACACGGTTCATAGTAATCGACATGAAGGTTCATATTATTACACATGAAGGTTCATAGTGGTCAACATGAAGGTTCATGGATTTTAAATAATCAGTTCATTTAACAGAAATGCATAAAATTTGTAAAGAATACATTCAGCTCATTAGGTTCAATGTAAAGTAAAAAACAACCTTAAAAGCAATTACAATGCAACAAAGTGATTTGTCAAACACAAAGTAACATAAAAATAGACAACTTAATCCCCAAAACACATAACAACTACTAAAAAGACAAGTAGAGAATTGGAACTTCAATGTTCAATCTTGGGAATGAAATAAGGACAATCTTGTGATAAGTGAAGAATGTAGGTGTCACTAGCTTCATCATGATTATCCAAAGGAACTCCATCAACATTCTCATCATTATCAAAACCCTTCAATGAAACTCCGTCTGTACTAACATCATTATCTGAATAAGACAAGTTAGGATGACCAGAGCTTGATGACCTACAATAAAAAAAGAAAAAAATTTAAGCTAATTTATAAACAACATGGAACACATAATGAGCAATAAAAATGTGAAAAAACACGTTTTTCTTTTGGTTCAAAAATATTGTCATTACGGTTCATAATATTACACTATAAGGTTCATTGAAAATCACAATGCGGTTCATGTAAATAACAATACTATTTGACATAAACTGTATCAAATTTGGTCATTTTTTGTGGATTTGGAAACCAAATGACCAGTTTTTATTAGTTTACTTCAAAAGTTAAGATGACCGGAGCTTGATGAACCCCATCAACACTAACATCATTATCAATACGCTTCCATTGAACCACATCAATATTATCATCATTATCCGAATTAGACAAATTAGGATGACCGGAGTTTGATGACAATCTATAATAAAAAGGGGAAAAAGAAGAGATCTAGTAAAAATGTGCAAAACGCCGTTTTTCATTTGGTTCACAGATATTCTCATTGCGGTTCATAATATTAAACAAGAAGGTTCACTGGAAATAACAATACGGTTCATATAAAATAACAATACGTATTGTAAGTGAAACGATCTAGCAAAGGCCACAAGGGTACTAATTGTTGATTCAAAACAATCTTCAACTAGTCAATGTGGACAACTATGCATAGACATATACACGAAAGCATCATACCCAACAAAGCATACTAAGCATCATATGCAAACATTTATTTTATCCACAAGGGGGAATTTGAACATTAAAACATAATCAATACATGAAAAGGTCTTGCAATTTGTCCACGTTATCTTCATATTCACTAACTAGAACAGTAAAAACAATATTCCAAGACAAATTAGCAAAACATGTTCATTGAGACATTTTATCAAACACTTTGTGGGCAATCAAATAAGCACACAAATTTTAATTCTAGTTTCTATAAAATTTTGTTTCCAATCCCAAAACCAAGAGTACAACACATTTCTCCATGATCTCAAACAACAAAGAACCATAAACAACAACAAATTTAGGAATTATTTGAGATTAAGATATCATCCACCAAACTAAACTTTTCTTAAGTATTCTTCATAACTACTTACCTAAATTCATTGTGCCTTTAATTTAGAGTAGGAGTATGAATCGAAGGAAGGGGAGATCGAGATCGAAAGGGAGATCAAGATCGAAAAGGGGATCGAGATTAATCACGCACATCGTCGTTGCCGGATGAAATCACGAAGCGGGATTGATCCTCTGAACAAGGATGGGGGATAAATCACGTAGGTTTTTTTTTTATAAAAGTTGAAATTAAAAAAAATCATAGTAAAATGACAATAATACCCTTCTAGGTTTAAAAAATAAAGGAGTGTGAGTGTTGATAGCAACCCATGTAGACCCTTAATCTTACAAAATCAACGGATGAGAATTGTTCTCATTTCTTAGGATAAAAATTGTTCTCATTTGATCTCCAATCTTCATTTGTATTTATATGCTCTTCATCCTTACTTCTATTTGGAATCGTCTTAGGTTTGATTAATCAAAGGCTCCGACACTGAGGTCTAATCTCCCAATTGAGCCAATTCTTGATTCCTTATAGGCATTTGTTCGGAATACCCTTATCTTGTTTTTCAAGTATGTGTACTTTTTTTCACATGTGATTTCATTTAAATTTCGTCAATTCTTAAATCTCATCAAATTATTGGATCAATCGGCTTAATTTGAGAAACAGAAGACACCTCTGTTTTGTCTAGAACAGGCTTCTAGTCAAAATAGATGACCATCTAAAACGTAAATAGTTGTAATAGCCACTGCACATATTGCACTCGATCGACTTAATTGGGACGTGCTCTTTTTAGAGTTATTTCATGCAGTAAAGTATTTGGAAAACAATACACGACAGTATTTGGAAAACTAAACTGACTTTACCAACACTAAAGCCAGTTTTATTTCATTATTCATCCAGGCTAGCTAGCTCCATACATATACGCCCAAGTAGATATATCGGATCTTTCGGATCCTAGCGTCCGTGGAGATTCAAACTTTCTTCCTACCCATCCACGGAGTAGCAGCAACAATCAGAGGAAGTTTCTTGTGACAGATGGAGCCCAGGGTCTCAGTAACATCCAAGGATTCACTTCTCACTTCATCAGGCACACTCCAATCAAACCGATACACGAGATTCGCTAGTGCAAGCTCGATCGTAGCAATGGATAGCGATATCCCTGGGCATCTCCTTCTGCCTCCTCCGAAGGAGAGGAGCTCGGGATGCTGCCCTCTGTAGTCTATCGGAGAATCCAAGAACCTCTCCGGAATGAACTTGTCCGGCTCATCCCAATACTTTGGGTCTCTTCCAATGGCCCAGACGCTGATGAACATCTGAGTCCCGACAGAAATGTCGTAGCCATTTATCTTGATATCCTCGGTGCATTCTCGAGGTACTAGCAACGGAAGGGCTGGGTGCAGCCTGAAGCTCTCCTTGATCACCGCCTTCATGTAGGGCATGTTCTCCATATCCTCCTCGGTCACCGCTTCCTTATCTCCCGTGATTGTTCTAACTTCTTCTTGTAGGCGTTTCATGACTCCCGGGTGCCTCATCAACTCCGTAAACGTCCACTCTAACTTCACGAACCCTGTATGACTCCCTGCTGCAAACATATCCTGAATGTATAAAAGGAGGTTAAAGTAGCCCAGTGAGCTCTCCATATTAGCCCAGTAGGATTCCATCTTAAAAAGAATTAAAAATAAGAGGAGTAATGCAAAAAGTATATATACTCAGCAAGTTCATGTCCCAACTTTAAATGTGTGAATATATTCTAACAAAGCCCATCAACTAAACTCTGCAAGATTAAATGTAATTAACAACATCGGCAAACTTGTTAAGAATATATTCCATTTTTTAAAGCTGTGACTAAAATACTTAATTTTAATAAAACGTACACCAATCAGTTTATATATATAATCAATAAAATGTAAGTCTTGTTCGTCATATGACTTACTAGTACGGCTCCTTTGATGGATTCATTGTCTAGAGACATAGAAGGATCCTTTCGTTGAGCTTCAAGTAAAATGTCCACAAAGGTTTTCACGGACTCCGAATCTTCTTTGGTAGTTTCTTTTGCGGGATCGGTGTGCTCTTTGACCATTCTCTCCAGAAAGTCGTCAACTTCCTTACCGATCCTTCTGATCTTATCATTAACTCCATTGAATCGATTAATCCAAGCCATCCATGGAATAAAATCTTCAATATTAGGAGTTCCCACCGCAGTGGCTAGCTCATCGATCATCTTCTCGAAATAGCCACCATATTCTTCGCCGAACCTTCTTCCAAAGGCAGCCCTGCATATGAGTTGATTGTTCAGTGTAAAAAGGGCCTTGCTAAGATTAACTACCGGTGATTTCTCGATCTTCTCCATCATCAGCGCCACCTCTTCCATCCTCATGCCCGCAAAGGACCTCACCCTTTTGTTGGTAAAGAGTTGAAGCACGCATGTACTTCTCAAGTGCCTCCAGTGCTCCCCGTATGGCGAGAAGATTACATCCTTACAATTGTAGAAGAGAGTCTTAACGTATGAAAGCTTAGGCCTTCCGCTAAAGGAAGAATCGAAGGTTTTCAGGACTTGGGAGGCCATTTCCGTGGAGGAGATAATCAGAGTCGGCTTGCTCCCGAAATGGAGGAGCATGAGCTCTCCATATCTTTGGGATAAAGCCCAGATTGAGCGATGTGGATTGGCCCCTATTTGGTGGAGGTTTCCAATGATTGGGAGCTTTCGAGGTGAAGGGGGGAAGTTTTTTCCATGGGAAGAAAATGAGAATTTGTAGAGTAAGAACAAGAAGAGGATGAAGGAAAGGACTAGGGTAAAAGGGTGGTGGAGAGAGTGCATACTCACTGTTTGGTCCAATGATTCTAGGATACCAGAAATCATGATTTTGATTTGATATCACAACGTAATTCAAAAGCACTATTTATAGACTTCTTCTGGTGAGCTTATGTGTATTATACATGTTAAGTAGGCGGCTGATGTGGAAATTATCTATTATCTATTATATATTAAAGTTGTTCGCCATCAGAACGATTCTGACCACACCTCATATTTACAAAATTAATTTTTATTCCAAATATTTTAACTTTTTTTCTATTAAATTCTTCTTTAACTATTTAAATCTATCTTTAACATCAAACAAATATCTATTTAGTATAACAATATCTTTTGAAAACTTCCTTATACAAATATTTAAAATTAAAGATAACAAATTTAAAATATTTTTAAATAAGTATTAATATATTTTATCTTTTAGCATGATGTTTTTTTCACGAATTTCTTTATAGATATATTTTTTCAATTATAATAAAAAAAATTAATGATAAATACTTATAATATTTAAAAATAATAAAAATAGGTAATATCTATAACTATATATTAAATTTATACTTTTTTGAACCACTAGAACGATTCTAACCTCACCTCATATTTAAAAAATTAATTTCTATTTCTATTATTATATCTTCTTTCTATTAAATGCTTTTTAACTATTTAAATTTATCTCTAACATCAAACAAATATCTATTTAGTATAACAATATTTTTTTAAAACTCCTTTTACAAGTATTTAAAATTAAAGATAACATATTTAAAATATTTTAAATAAATATAAATATTTTAGCATATATATTTTGATGAATTTATTTATAGATATTTAGTGATTTTCTTTTATAAAATAAATTAATGATAAATATTCATAATTTTTAAAATTAATAAAAATAGAAAATATAATATTTAATTGATATATTGAAATATTTTGATAAACTCTAAATTTGCGTACATGAAAAGTAATATAATATGAAGAATATAATATTTGATTTAAAAATTATATACATTCTACGAGCAATTTATTGCATATATTAAAGTTTATATTATATTTTTATTTTTTTATTTAATAATATCCTGTTTATGATGTTTATAAAATATCGAATCGTAGTCGTACATGGTACGACGGGTAAAACCAGTTTATAATTAATAGGATTATTTTTTTCATCTTTTTACGCGGCGTACATACGCACTCATTTCAGTCTTCTCCCGCTACATTTTCCTCATCCTTGTCTTTAAAACTATCGTTTGATGACGAATTTTCCTACTCGTCGGGATCGGATGATAATCGCTCGATGACGTCTCTTCCTCTCCGGACGACATTTTTAGATAATGATGTGGAATGAAGGTATGCCAAAAATGAGAATCGAAATTGGTATTTATATGGAAAATCTTGAACTTTTTTAACCGTTTGAGAACCGCTCAATGAGGGCTCGCGCCAGTCCAACTGCTACTTTTCCCAAAATGTGCCATTGAGCAGGCGCGAAACGGGATTTCGTGTGCGACGTGCTTGCGCTCTGCCTCGATACCTTGTTGCGCGACCAAATGTTACCAGAACCACAATATTTTCTTAAACCCCAAACTTTTAGCGAAATATATCATTTTTCGCGCATCTTCATTGCGCGTATATATCTATATGCTTACAAAATTTTCCGCTTACAAAATTTTCCGATTGTGCAAATGAACAACCTTTTTTATCAATAAATGGTACGTGCGCTGAATATTCATATGTACGTCTTCACTATGTTTGATTTGTCATAAATACGACTAGGAAGATGCCTATAAACTAGTAAGTACTCAACTCTTTACTTAGCTCCCACCCGTTACTTTTTACGAAGCTCTAAACAAATATATTGCCCCTAATAAAGGGAACAGAAGTGCCGCCTCTCTATCTAATTTTTTTTACTCTTGTCATATTTTGTGAAAGAGTATATACATTTAAAACTCATTAGATTTTGCAATAACAAAATGATATTAAGAAATTACTTAAATATGATTAGGTTCAGTTGAGAGAAATTAGAAGTGAAGAAGACGGTTCAAGTAAGAGAGAAGGAAAACACGTTGAAAAAGTGGCTCGACTCAAAGGAATTCTAGAAGAAAAACGAAAGAGGATGGTAAGCATGTAAAGGCCAAACGTAGCTCACGATCCTCGCCAAATTAACGAAAGAAGAGACGAACATGTTAGAGAAATAAAGAGAGATCACAAAGGGTGAGACCAAACCCAGAGCTCAACTCGTATGGAAAGGAAGGGGCAGTCAAGTCGAGGGAACTGATTGTCGAAAAGAGGGAATGATTACCGGAATACCGGGAAAATGAGATGGCGACGAGGAAAAGGGACAGAGTCTGCCTCAAGGGAGGCGGCGATCGTAGAAGGAATGGGATCATAGCTATTATGATTGCAAGAAGGGAGGAAAGAGAGGACGAAGATGATTGTTTTAAATGTAGTTTTTATTTTACGAATTTCAGGATAGGTAAGGAGAAATTGTAGGACATTACTAGTTTTTTAACATAAGGGACTAAACAAGTTTTTATTTATGAGAGAAATTTTTTAGACGAACGTCGGGTCATACAAATATATGAATGAGCAACCTCACAATTTTATACGAACGTCGGGTCATATACGAATATATGAACGAGCAGTCCCGAAATTTAATTCGAACGTCGGGCCAACACGAATATATGAACGAGTAGCCTCACATTTAATTCGAACGTTGGGCCAACACGATTATATGAACGAGCAACCCCGCAATTTAATACGAACGTTGAGCTATATACAAATACATGAACGAGCAGCCCGCACAATGCTTTTTACTCATTTTACTTCATAAATAGTATGTAAATTTAAATACTAGTCAATTTTTTAGTGCTATTTTTTGGACAAAAATAAAACAAATTTGATAATTATATCATAGGCTATTAAAATATATAGAATAAAATGGGGATATCTACCTAATTTACTATATATATAAAAGTAATAAGGTTTGGAGTCACCACATTGCGCCACCTCAGCTTTTGACACATGACATCCTATTATTAATCCACAATAGAATTTTGCCACATGACATTTAATTCTTGCTCCATAAAAATTATATATTAATTATTCTTTTCACTTCATATTTGGTGGAAATTTTTTTCCACTTAATTAAAATTTATTTTTATTTCCCAAATTTAGATAATATCTAAATTTTTGGTAGGAGATAATATCTTAACTAAAAGAATTTAACTAATGGTTGAAGTTTTTCCTTATAAGCCAATAAAATATCTATGCTCAATCTTTTTAACATTTTAGTTGTTTCTTTATCTCTCTTATATTAATAGATATATATAATCAATTACATATATTATTATTAAATTAATTATTATTTTTCAAAATCTCATCTCTTCCATATTATCAAAATATATCTTTTTTTCTTTATTTTCTTCATATTTTATCTCCTTCTGTTAAATTAAACCTATTTATGAAATATTGTCAAGGAAAATGAGTAATGTAGATTATTTCATCTTAATAATCTAGGTTCATTCTCAATTTTAAACTTAATAATCTGAATTTAATTTGTTTTATTTGATTTTTAAAAAAAATAATTTTTATACATATTACGGGCAACAAATTATTTACGTTAAATTTTATATTCTATTTTTATTTATTAATATATTTTTCATAGTATATCTAAAAAATATCGAGTTATAGTCGTGCATGGCACGACAGGTACAACTAATACATTATAAAGTAGAAACCATGCATGTTGAAAAAATTGTACCACGTGGCATTTTTTAATAAAATAATGTTACATTTTTTAATAATAAATATTATCATTTTTTGTATTATTCTTTCTATATAACCAATTTTTATAAGATAATAATTTGATCTATATGTTAATATTTTTTATGCATATCTTTTTTATCTTTTAATAAGATTTGAGATCCAAGTATCTACTTTTTTATTTCTATTTTGGTAATAACTTAATCTAATATTTTTTATACTAATTTTATCATAATATTTTTTTATCTTTTGTAACAAGACTCCTGCTTCAAGTATATAATTTTTTTTATATATATGTTGATAAAATATGGGACACAATCTTAAAGATTTTTTTATATAAATTATTTATTTTATTATGATATTATATACAAGTGTTAAATTTTATATTAATTTTTCATGAGTATCACGGGAATTCAACTAGTTTTCTATCATTAAATGTAAAACCATAACTCCACATTGAAGGCTATTTAAAATCTGCATCTATTGAATAAAAAGATATGCTCATCCTTTTTTTCAAACCCTAACTCCTAAGAGCAACCCCAACAGCTTCCCCAAATTCTTGGGGATTGGGCTTTTGGGGATTTTGGACCAAAAAATTGCCCCAACAGATGCTCCATTCCATTCTCCATTTTGGAGTAATTCTCCAAAATGAGGAGAGTTTTCCCTAAATTTGGGGTGATCCCCAAATCTCCAAATCAATGTATTTTCCTTTTCTTTTTTCTTTTATTTACTAATTTAATGGATAAAAAATAAAAAAGAGTCATCCAAAAAGTGAGATTATTAAATTAAGATTCTAGAATATTTTTTATTTCTTATAAGTCAAGTAACAAATAAAAAATATTTTTATTCTTTAAGATTCTAGAATATTTCCTTATTAATCAAATAACAAATAATTTATGATTTATTAAATTTATATTCTATAATATTTTTATTTCTTATAAGTCAAATAATAAATAATTTTTTCATTTATTAGGTTAAGATTCTAGAATACTTTTATTCCTTATAAGTTAAAAAAAATTATCATTTATTAAATTAAGATTTTAAAATATTTTTATTTCCTTAAAAGTCGAATAAAAAATAATTATAATTTATTAGTTTAAGGTTCTATAATATTTTATTTTTTTATGTAAGATAATATATAATCAGTTATTGTAATTTATGTGGTAAAAAATAAAAGTATTAAATGCACCAGTGTTCTCCAAAATAGAAAATCTGTTGGAGTTGGACTGAATTTTTTTTTGAGAATATGACAATTGGTTCTCCATTTTGGAGAAAATTATGAAAAAGCTGTTGAGCTTGCTCTAAAAAGCTCTCTCCTTCTCTCTTTTCTACTTGTAATTGAACCCCTACTTGGTTATTTTTTTGCGACGAAACAATTTCCAAATTCCAAACCAAACTTGATTCTGCAGCCATTTTAAATTGACTAAGAGTGTATTATTTTTTATTTTTGGTAGAAACTAAGTGTATTATTGGTAGTTAAATAATTAACTCCCAGCAACCTTATCACTGTGTTTCTTTCATTGAGAATGGAGGTTTTTTCTAAATTCCATGATAATTTATGTTCTCAACAGTACGAAACTGGCATCACGTTGGAGATAATGTAATATATTAGCTAGCTAAGTCGTACTTGGTAGTAGATGTAAATTGAAATACTAGTCACACTAAAATTTGTCACCCTGTCATATTTTTCCATATATCTCAGTAGAAAGAAGGTCCGTGGACCGGTAACAAGTAGACTAAGAACTTGTCCGTATAAGCGTATATTCGTGGATGGATCTAGTATATATGTCATTGGTTCTATTTTCAATAGGAGCAGTAACTCAGGAGTATATATATATACTTTCTCTGTTCCCGATTGTTCATTATTTTTTCTCGAGTATCCCGAAAAATTTATCAACCTTTTTATCTTTCTTTTTGTATCAACATTCCTAGAGTACTATCAAATATAGTAGATAATGGTCCCTAAACAAGTAGATTATGTATAGAACATAATAGACGTCTTGTTTCTCCATCTTTCTACATCCACAAACCGATCATTTGGTGGTGATCTCTCCACCTGGATGCACATGATCCCACTCACATGTTTATGCATGACAAAAGAGCCGTATAATCATGTGAACCATAAATGGTCGGAAGTTTCTTTTTCCTTCCCACGCAAATTCAAGTTGCTTCACTTCTTACACCCTATTAAGCTATTTTGCCATAGTAATATGTCCTCCTCTGATGGCTAGCCATGTTAAAAGGAACCATTTAGGCGTGTTCAACCCGCCCCAAATCCATCTTACCCCACTCAACTTCTCGCCCTTTGACTTTAAGGAGATCATGGATAGCGTTTGCATCATACTTATCATCTCTTCTTTTCATGCATCTCTTACATTGATCACCATCATTAGTCTCTTTAATCATGAGGTGCCTCAAAGTCGATCAACAAACTTTTCCAAACAACACTGATATTTTTTAGTATAACTTTTCATATATTTCTTCCTTGCAAGAAAGAACTATGAGCCCAAACGACTCCCTAGTCCAAGCTAGAACCTCCTTTAGCCCCAGCCTCTCCTCCTCTTTAGGCCTACACAAAATGTGTTGTAACAAGAGATCGAACGAGAACAATAAACGAGATCGACACAGAGATTTATGTGGTTCGGTAACAGTGTGTTACCTACGTCCACAGGCAGAGAAAGTGTATATTATTATGGAGGCTGATTTCAGAGTATTACAATATGAGGCATTTCAAGAGTATATATAGTGACTCAAGAAACCCTAGTATAGATTATGGGCCGAAGGCCCAAACAGACAATGAGAGGCCCAAATATATTTAATATTGTATTCAAGGCATATCAACAAATCTCCACCTTGACTTGAATCCTCTCATAAACAAAGTCATATGCACCATGACAATGCCAGAATTTCTCTGCCTCAGATTGCCCCTAAACAAGGGCTCAGATTGCCCCCGAGGGCTCAGATTACTGACTTGTGATATTGAGCAAGTCCAAACAATGTTGAAACTTGCTCTCTGGAACTAGCTTGGTGAACATGACAACAGGGTTATCAGTTGTCCCTACCTTCTTCACCAGGATTCTCTTCTCATTCCTCAGAAAATGGTACCTGACATCAATGTGCTTCGTCTTCTCATGATGGACCTGATCCTTGGTTAAGCATATTGCACTCAAGCTGTCACAATACACTAAAGCTTGATCCTGATGTAGGCCTAAATCATTAACCAGTCCTTTTAGCCATATTCCCTCCTTAGCAGCTTCTGTCAAAGCCATATACTCTGCCTCAGTGGTAGACAAAGCAACTGTAACCTATAGAGTCACCTTCCAGCTCACCACATAACCTCCAAGAGTGAACACATAACCAGTCATAGATCTCCTACTGTCCACATCTCCGGCATAATCAGAATCTGAAAACCCAGCAACCAAGCACTTTGTATCATTCCCATAGCACAATCCAACATCTGAAGTGCCTCTAAGATACCTGAAAATCCTCTTAACAACTTGCCAATGTTCCTTTCCAAGCTGAACCATAAACCGACTTATCACGCTAACATCAAATGCTAGATCTGGTTGAGTGCAAACCATAACATACATCAGACTCCCAACTGCGCTAGCATATGGGACACGAGACATGTACTCTTTCTCCTCATCGGTCTAAATTGTGTAGATTCCCAGCTTACTGTTAGATGCCATTGGAGTAACCTGTAGGGTTGGATGAAGACATTCCAAACCTGCTTAGAATTTTCTTGATGTACCCTTCTTGTGATAAGAAGAGTTTTCTCTTCTTCTTGTCCCTATAGATTTCAACTCCCAGAATCTTTCGAGCAGCACCTAGATCTTTCATCTCAAACTCTACACTAAGAGAATCCTTCAACTTCTGAATGTTTGACTTATTCTTAGCAGCAATCAGCATATCATCAACATACAGAACCAGATAAATGCGTGAACCACTCTGCAAGTCACTGTAGTACACACAAAAATCATAAGGACTCATGTGATAGCCAAGCTGCACCATATAACTGTCAAACAGCTTATACCACTGCCTGTGGGACTGCTTTAGCCCATATAAGGACTTCTTTAACTTGCAAAAATAGTTCTCTTTTCCTGGAACTTGGAATCCATCTGGCTGGCTCATGTATATTTCCTCTTCCAACTCTCCATGTAGAAAAGTTGTCTTCACATCTAGTTGCTCAAGTTCCAGATCCTGATGTGCAACTATTGCTAGTAACACCCTGATGGAAGTATGTCTGACCACCAGCGTCTCATTGTAGTCTACTCCTTCTCTCTGATTGAACCCTCTTGCAACCACTCGTGCTTTATACTTGACACCCTCTGCAGCTGACATTCCTCCCTTCTTTCTGAAAACCCACTTGCAAGTAATTATCTTTCTATCAGCAAACAATTTAACAAGCTCCCAAGTCTGATTTCTGTGAAGGGACTCCATCTCTTCTCCCATTGCAGCAAGCCACTGTGCTGACTCATTCCCAGATATTGCATCCTTGTAGGTGGACGGCTCATTATCCTCCACCTCCTCGGCCACCTGCAATGCATATCCCACCAGATCATCAAACTTGTACCTAGTTGGAGGCCTGATTCCAACCCTTCTAGGTCGGTCTACAGTAACGCTCCGATGTTCAACTTCCTCTGAACTTGTCTTTGGTGGTACATTCTCAGACTCATCTGTATCTTGCTCATCAGTAACTGGTGGTGGTAGTTGGTCATCAACCAACTTAAGTGCTTGATTCTCCTATGGACTGAATTGCACCTCCACCTCCTCAACAACAACCTCTTTTCCTGGTGTATCACTAATCTCCTCTCTAGATTTCAGCATAGAACTCTCATCAAAGACTACACTTCTGCTCAGTATAATCTTGTTGTCAGACCAGATCCTGTACCCTTTCACACTTGTACCATAGCCCATGAAAACTCCCTTCTTAGTTCTTGGCTCTAACTTACCCTCATCTACATGATAATAAGCAGTACATCCAAAAACTCTCAGATTTGAATAATCAGCAGCTTTTCCAGTCCACACCTCATAAGGTGTTTTGCAGTCAATACCTATGTGTGGGCTCCGATTGATGAGATAACAAGCTGTTGAGACTGCTTCTGCCCAGAAACGTCTAGCAAGACCTGCGTTGGAGAGCATACATCTTGCTCTCGCTAAGAGTGTCTGATTCATTCTTTCTGCTACACCATTTTGTTGTGGTGTATGTTTGACTGTGTGATGGCGAGCAATACCCTGATCTTTGCAGAAATCATCAAACTCAGATGAACAGAATTCCAGGCCATTATCAGTTCGCAGCCTCTTGACCTTCTTTCCAGTTTGATTTTCAACCAACGTCTTCCACTCCTTGAATTTACTAAACGCCTCACTTTTACGCCTCATCCTGAATACCCATGTCATCCTAGAGTAATCATCAATAAGAGACAAAAAATATATGTGATCGCCCAAAGACTCAACACGAGAAGGACCCCAGCAATCTGAATGGATGTAATCCAAAGTGCCTTTTGTTCGATGAACAGCCTTAGGAAACTTGTTGCGATGTAGTTTCCCAAACACACAATGCTCACAGAACTCAAGACTCTTGGCCTTATGGCCTCCGAGAAGATCTTCTTTTGAGAGAATTTGCATTCCCCGTTCACTCATATGAGCAAGCCTCATATGCCATAGCCTGGTCAGATAAGATCCCTGAACTTCGACTGATGCAACAACTGCAGAACCTATTATTGTTGAACCCTGTAAAACATACAAAGCTCCCTGCTTGACTCCCTTCAGAATCACATCAGAACCTTTACAAACATGTAAACCTCCACCTTCACCTTTGAAACTGAAACCCTTACTGTCTAGCAGACTCAAAGATATCAGATTCTTTGTCATAAGTGGAACATGTCTGACTTCTTTCAATGTGCAAAACCTCCCATCATGTGTCCTAAACCTGATTGAGCCGATCCCAACAACCTTGCAGACAAACCCGTTTGCCATGGACACACTACCTACCCCCATATGCATAGCTATATGTTGTAAACAACTCTCTTTTGGGACATATATGATAGGATGCCCCTGAGTCAAGAAACCACACATCAGTCTGATGTGCGTAATCATCTGCTAGCAAAATAATATCTTCCTCAGAAGTATTTCCACATTCTGCTACTACTGCAGATCCGGAGTTCTGCCCTTGTTGCTTTTTCTTCTTAGGACAGTCACTCTTCCAGTGACCCTTCTCCCTACAGTAAGCACAGGCGTCGTTTGGTAATTTAGGGCCTGATTTCTGCTCGCTCTGATTTGTCTTTTTCTTGCCCTTCTTACCATCCTTGCTTCCTTTGGCCATCAATCTAGAAGCCTGGTTTTCTGTACCTATTCCAGCAGCCTTATGGCGCATCTCTCTGGTGTGAAGAGCAAATCTAACCTCTTCCAGAGTCATAGTCTCTTTTCCACCCATAAAAGACTGCACAAAATTATCATACGACGGAGGCAGAGACACCAACAATAACAAGGCAGCATCCTCATCATCCACCTCTTTATCAATATTATGCAATTCCAACAGAATAGTATTCAATTGATCTAGATGGTCTCTAAGAGGCGTACCTTCAGAAATGAGCAGGCTGAAAAGGCGCTGCTTTAGCATCAACTTGTTGGACAGCGACTTCGTCATGTAGAGGCTTTCCAACTTCAACCACAAACCTGCAGCCTTTTCCTGATCTAAAACTGCTGTGATAACATCATCAGCAAGGCACAACATAATCGTTGAGTGAGACTTCTCCTCCAGGGTAGCATATTCAGCGGTGGTTGTATCTGCTCCCTTCTTATCAGATGCCAACGGCAACCAGAGGCCTTTTTGTTTCAACAAAGCTCGCATCTTTATTTGCCACAGACTGAAACTGTTTCTTCCAGTAAACATGTCGATCTTCATCATGGATCCAAACATCATTCTCGGCGGAATTCGAAACCCTGCTCTGATACCAGTTTGTTGTAACAAGAGATCGAACGAGAACAATAAACGGGATCGACACAGAGATTTACGTGGTTCGGTAATAGTATGTTACCTACGTCCACGGGCAGAGAAAGTGTATATTATTATGGAGGCTGATTTCAGAGTGTTACAATATGAGGCATTTCAAGAGTATATATAGTGACTCAAGCAACCCTAGTACAGATTATGGGCCGAAGGCCCAAACAGACTATGAGAGGCCCAAATATATTTAATATTGTATTCAAGGCATATCAACAAAATGGATAGACAATGGGGCCTTTTATGTGTTAAGGATATTTAGTAGTATTTTATCCATATCTTTCTTCATGTATTATAGCAAGAATATATTCTCTTAAGATATGTTCTTCTATTAGAATATTATTGCCTTGGAGCTTAAGCTACACTACTAGGGTTTGGTTATGTACTCTATATATTGGAGATTTCTCTCCTAATAATATTATCATTCACTTAACATTATTATGCTATCAAGAGCATGTTCTCCTTCAAAACATGTAAATTTTTTTTTCATGGCATCAAACACTCATCCCACCCAAACTTGGCTCCTCGACAATGGAGCCTCTCACCATGCCACCAATGATCTCCAGAACCTAGCCTATCATTACCCGTATGCAGGTCCGGACACTTGTTGTTGGTGTGGTACTGGTCTCTCAATCTCACACATCGGGAATTTCTCGTTAGTTGAAAACAACCATACTCTTAAATTTGATAATGTCCTTTATGTGCCTAATATCTCCAAAAATATTGTGTCAGTCTCTCAACTTACTTCTCAAAATAATCTTTCTATTGAATTCTTACCTACTTGCTTTGTTGTGAAGAATCTACTTACGGGTATGGTTCTTCTTAGCGGCACCTGTGTCGATGGTGTCTACTCCTGGCCTCTTTCAGTGTCGCCTCAAGCCTTTTCGGCTCAATTAGTTGGTCCTTCCTGGCATCATAAGCTTGGTCATCCTTCACCGTCAATCCTTAGATTTATGCAAAATAGTTTTCATCTAGGCAGTTTTTCTTTTAAATCAGATTTTTGTAATTCTTGTTCCATTAATAAAAGTCATAAACTCCCATTTCATGATTCGACTATTTCATCTTCTACTCCCTTAGAAATTTTGTTCTCAGATGTATGGACGTCTCCTATAGTCTCCCATGATGGCTATAAATATTATGTCATATTTGTAGACCACTTCACAAAATATATTTGGTTCTTTCCCTTAAAAAAAATCCGATACCAAAGAAATTTTAATTCAATTCAAAGCCCTAGTTGAGAATTCTTTTCAATCAAAAATCAAAATTCTTTATTCTGATAATGGTGGGGAATATCTTTCTTTAGCCTCCTTTCTCGCTTCCAATGGTGTCTCTCATTACACAACTCCTCCTCATACACCACAACTTAAGGTTATTCTGAGCGGCGTCATTGACACATAGTTGAAACTGGTCTTACACTCATGTCCTTTTCTGGTCTTCCCAAAACCTTGTGGCCATTTGCCTTTAAGACAACCGTTTACTTAATCAATCGCATGCCCACCCCCACTCTTCAAAATTTGTCTCCTTTCTTTAAACTTTTTCAAATCCATCCTAATTATCAAAAATTAAGATGTTTTGGTTGTTTGTGCTTCCCTTTGTTGAAACCCTACACTACCAACAAATGGACCCGAAATCCACTCCTTGTGTTTTTGTTGGGTATTCTCTTACGCAGAGTGCCTATTTTTGCTTAGACCCTACTACATAAAAAGTTTATACTTCACGTCACGTCACTTTCGTTGAAAATGAGTATCCCTTTCTTAATCAAAAGCCCACGCCTTTGTAATACCCGAATTCAATTTTGGTCATATAGACGGGAATCGAGTTCTTAAACCGCAAGCAACGTCACTTTAACAAAAATACGATTCCTAACCCGATTCGCTAATCCGATTTGACAAGTCAAATATATATAATTTTCCGTATGTATTTTTTCTACCGAGGACGTCGATCTTAATTTTCCATCTTTTAAGTCAAATTGGATTAAATTAGATGACCATATATATAAGCCCAAATCAATCTTAATTAGATTAAAATATTATCTTGACTAGTTCTATCTTATACCCATAATTTTAATCTTATCTTCTCAACCTAACCACTTATTGTTATAGATATACTACGATCACATCTACCATATCCTTAATTTTGTTTTACCCCACATAAACATTCCTTAAGAAGCCGTTTAAACCTATACTTTTCGCCTACGTTCTGTTTCGTTCCACATCCGAGAATCACCAAGTCGCCATCTTCCATCCTCTGGCGTGGTGCGTATCGGCGACTTTAGTCCGTTCGGAGTTCACGCTAGAAAGATCTCCGGTCTTCATCAATCACGGTCTGCCAACGCCAGCAACGACCGGATTCGGTAAGGCCGTCGTTTCCCGTTCACCTTCCCCAGCAATTCTAGAACTCCTGCTTCCGTTCCTTCTCCTTCCTTTTCTTTCTTGTGTTAGTTTTCCATTGATGTTCCGACCAAATCATTGAACCACCTGTAGGATAGGTTGTCGCTGGAGGAAGTCGCAAGAGTTGCCGGAATTCGCCGCCATCGTCAAATCAGAAACGGCCCGGTGAGTTCTTGCCTCTGTTTTTCCTCGTTATTGAAATTGGGTCGGGTGGGTATTGGATTGAACAGGGGTCGGAAGGGTATTGCCGGTAAAGTCGACGCCTGGTCGAGAGTGTCGGAGAGGTGGAGCGAGGCAATTTCGTAACGCCGGCGGGGTCGAACAGGGCAGCCTTGCAATCCGTTGTTGTGTTCTTCAAGGTCGGCGAGTAACTTTCGGCTCCTTCCTCCTTTTGTTGTCGTCGGGCATGGGCTAAGGGCGGAGAAGGGCGAGGAAGGGGACGAAACCAGAGCTCGGTTTCGGTTGGAGAAGACGAAGTTTGGGTGAAGAAGGAAGTGGTGGGCCCCGCAAGTTTGGGGGTCAAAGGTTGAAATGGTCAAACTTGGGTGAATTGGAGAAACGGGCTGGGTGTGATCCGTTCTACCCAATTGGACCGAATTGGTTTCAAATTGTAATTGTTGATGGGGCCAAATCTTGTTCCATTTTTTTTTATTGGGCTATCTCCAATTAATAGTGGGTTGGGCCGGTTTTAATTAGTTAAATTGGGTGGTTAATCTTAGTTTGAATTTGCAACGTAGGCTAATACTTATAACTAGTAGAATGATAAGTAACCTCTCCAAATATATAGTAATAGGTTGTGGGGGGGTTCGGTCATATCAAAATAAATATGTTAATTAGTAATTAGTGGGGTAGACAAATCGTTAGAGTATAATTTATAGAGTTGAGATAACGGGTGTGGTCGGTTATACAATTAAGTGTGCTCATTATTATGTTTAGGGATCTGCTTTCGTTCAAGATCTTAGCTGTCCACGCCAAAGGATCTTTCGTCACGAGGTAAGTCGTTTTTCGACTTGCTCGGTTCTTTTCTCCCTTGTTAGATTGCGTATCGATATTGTAGGACGGGTTTTGGGAACTACTCCCGAATACCTTTTAAATTGTTTTGAACTCCTTGTGTGTTGTGTGCGTTAATGATTTTAAATGTATTTTATCGGAAATTATTTTGGAACGTTTTCTCTGTGTTGGTACCGTTTCCGACACGGCCCATTGTAGCTGGTGTTGAGGAAGAGTTGGCTACTTTGACCCGTGTGACTGGGAAAATCGTACCCCTTCAAACGAAAATTATTATCTGTGTGTTTTTGGCAAGCGCTCCAGTGGAGGCTTAGCCCGGAGTTAGAAGGGAGATTGGGAAGTGGAGTGGGAGGGCCTGCCTCTGCACTCGGCGCGGTGATGAGCGCCTTGGAAGACAGATTGTGGACGAGGGAAGAATTGCATTGTTGTGTGACTGTGATTGTAAATGCGTATGTGACTTGTGTGACTGATATAACTAATTTAGGTATTGGCCTCTAGAGTTATGATTGCGATTGTGGATTTGTATGCTGACTTTAGATAAATGATTTCAAAACGTTCTACAGTTTCCGTATTCTTTCTAGCTTGGTAGATTAGACGCTGACCCTTCGGGGAACATTTTTCAGTTCCAGGTATGAATCAGAGAGCCGTGCAGGAACCGAGGCAGGATGGTGGGCCGGAGCGGTAAAGAGCGCGTGTCATAGTGGGATCGGTTTACATTAGTTATTTATATTAGTTAGAATATTGATTTTAATATTTGTTAGACGGAGTTGGTATTTTGTTTCGGTTATTATCTTTCGATTCAGATAGTTCAGTTTCAGTAGGCGTTATGACGTATTTGATTATTTATAATTTTTCGGGGATTCATGCATGATACGTTTTTCTAAGTTTTATTAAATAAAGGTTGGATGTTTTATTACGTTTTCTCGTCGTGCCCGAGTTGTAAGGTCCTACAGTGTAGTTGTCAACCTAAATAATAGTACCTTGTAAGGTCTATTCCCTAGTAGCGCCTCGTCGAAAGACGGAGTGTTACAAATTGGTATCAGAGCCAGGTTGACAACAGGGCACATGGAACTGACCAACAAAGAGTACCCGAGGTCCAACTTAAAACCAAAACCGGTCGGTGTTTTCAAATGTTTTCACTGGGGTAGACATACTGCATATAGGGGGTAAGTGACACGTCGCGATTCCGCCACCATCAGCCGAAGGACCTCTGGTAGTTTAGTAGCCTTCTAATTCTAAGTGTAAGTTTGGAAGAAGTTAATTTTCTTTCATAGTGTTAGAATTATTAGGGAAGTGTGAGGAATCAACAAAAGTAGGATTGTAGTGTTGGGTTATATGGTCTCCAAGAGCTTCGTAATACCATCATCGAGTTGTTGAATCTAGTACAAGAAGATGCAGAAGTGATCGACATCGAAGGAAGATGGAGCAAGATGGAGAAAATATAAACTAAGCATCTAAGTTATCGGATTGGAAGTAGTCGAATCCAAACTAGGAATGTCGATTGAAGGATGTTGCTCTTTAAGAAGAGCCGAAAACCCGACTTAAGAAGATTTCCGAGGAGTACAAAGTGTATGCAGTTGAAGATGGAAGCACAAGGAGTGATTACAATAATCAATGAAGCCATTTACGAAAAGGCATTGAGCACCAGATTGGGGCGATCGCACTAGTGAAGTTGAATAAGAAATTGTACCATCCATAGAAACGAGACTCAGAAGATGCGTAAGCTTGGGAAGAAAACATGTTTACACAACGAACTGTTATTGGAAATGGTTGAGGGATGCTCTAGTTAGAGTTATTTAAGACTAAAGCCTCGTGTATGAACTATGGAGAAGTAGTGGTTGCAATACCACAATTGTAGGATAAAAGAAAACGTAAGGGAAAAGACCTTTGAGTATTGACAATAGGACAAGGATGTGATAGTAAAAAAAAAAAAAAAAAAAAGGACTAATCCAAAGGGAGCTACAGATACTATCATGGATGCAAGGAGATTCAGGGTGAAAGGGAAGCTGAGTTCCCGATATATCGGTCCATTCGAGATTCTGGAGAGAGTAGGCGAGGTGGCTTACAGGCTAGCATTGCCGCCTGCTTTGGAAGGAGTGCACCCTGTATTCCATGTTTCACAACTGAGACAGTATGTTCCGGATTCTAGCCACAGACTGAACTATGAGGATTTGATGGTAGAACCAGATCACACTTTCCGGGAACAACCGCTGAAGATTTTAGATCGACGAATGAAGAAGCTGCGGAACACGGAGATTCCTTGGTGTTGATTCAGTGGTCTCGACGGGGAGTCGAGGAGGCCACTTGGGAGACGGAATCCAGAATGAGTGAGAGCTATCCAGAGATCTACCCGGGTTTAGTAGAGGCGTTTGAGAGGAAGTTTAGTAATTAGTGATGTTTGTCTGTGTGACTGTCTTTTCTCTTGACTTGACTGCTTGCTTGTTTTGTTGCCGCATTGTATGTTTTGGATGTGTTTAGTATTAGTTGTGGTTATCTATATCGATAAAAGTCCGGTTCGAGGACGAACCGTTTTCTTAGAGAGAGGTATGTGTAGAACCCTAAGATAGGTCTCGTAATCTTTTAAAGTATGCCGCTTTTCCTTCAGCTTCGTTCTTTCCTAAGTTTCGGGACGAAACTTTCTTAAGGAGGGTAGTATGTAATACCCGAATTCAATTTTGGTCATATAGACGGGAATCGAGTTCTTAAACCGCAAGCAACGTCACTTTAACAAAAATACGATTCCTAACCCGATTCGCTAATCCGATTTGACAAGTCAAATATATATAATTTTCCGTATGTATTTTTTCTACCGAGGACGTCGATCTTAATTTCCCATCTTTTAAGTCAAATTGGATTAAATTAGATGACCATATATATAAGCCCAAATCAATCTTAATTAGATTAAAATATTATCTTGACTAGTTCTATCTTATACCCATAATTTTAATCTTATCTTCTCAACCTAACCACTTATTGTTATAGATATACTACGATCACATCTACCATATCCTTAATTTTGTTTTACCCCACATAAACATTCCTTAAGAAGCCGTTTAAACCTATACTTTTCGCCTACGTTCTGTTTCGTTCCACATCCGAGAATCACCAAGTCGCCATCTTCCATCCTCTGGCGTGGTGCGTATCGGCGACTTTAGTCCGTTCGGAGTTCACGCTAGAAAGATCTCCGGTCTTCATCAATCACGGTCTGCCAACGCCAGCAACGACCGGATTCGGTAAGGCCGTCGTTTCCCGTTCACCTTCCCCAGCAATTCTAGAACTCCTGCTTCCGTTCCTTCTCCTTCCTTTTCTTTCTTGTGTTAGTTTTCCATTGATGTTCCGACCAAATCATTGAACCACCTGTAGGATAGGTTGTCGCTGGAGGAAGTCGCAAGAGTTGCCGGAATTCGCCGCCATCGTCAAATCAGAAACGGCCCGGTGAGTTCTTGCCTCTGTTTTTCCTCGTTATTGAAATTGGGTCGGGTGGGTATTGGATTGAACAGGGGTCGGAAGGGTATTGCCGGTAAAGTCGACGCCTGGTCGAGAGTGTCGGAGAGGTGGAGCGAGGCAATTTCGTAACGCCGGCGGGGTCGAACAGGGCAGCCTTGCAATCCGTTGTTGTGTTCTTCAAGGTCGGCGAGTAACTTTCGGCTCCTTCCTCCTTTTGTTGTCGTCGGGCATGGGCTAAGGGCGGAGAAGGGCGAGGAAGGGGACGAAACCAGAGCTCGGTTTCGGTTGGAGAAGACGAAGTTTGGGTGAAGAAGGAAGTGGTGGGCCCCGCAAGTTTGGGGGTCAAAGGTTGAAATGGTCAAACTTGGGTGAATTGGAGAAACGGGCTGGGTGTGATCCGTTCTACCCAATTGGACCGAATTGGTTTCAAATTGTAATTGTTGATGGGGCCAAATCTTGTTCCATTTTTTTTTATTGGGCTATCTCCAATTAATAGTGGGTTGGGCCGGTTTTAATTAGTTAAATTGGGTGGTTAATCTTAGTTTGAATTTGCAACGTAGGCTAATACTTATAACTAGTAGAATGATAAGTAACCTCTCCAAATATATAGTAATAGGTTGTGGGGGGGTTCGGTCATATCAAAATAAATATGTTAATTAGTAATTAGTGGGGTAGACAAATCGTTAGAGTATAATTTATAGAGTTGAGATAACGGGTGTGGTCGGTTATACAATTAAGTGTGCTCATTATTATGTTTAGGGATCTGCTTTCGTTCAAGATCTTAGCTGTCCACGCCAAAGGATCTTTCGTCACGAGGTAAGTCGTTTTTCGACTTGCTCGGTTCTTTTCTCCCTTGTTAGATTGCGTATCGATATTGTAGGACGGGTTATGGGAACTAGTCCCGAATACCTTTTAAATTCTTTTGAACTCCTTGTGTGTTGTGTGCGTTAATGATTTTAAATGTATTTTATCGGAAATTATTTTGGAACGTTTTCTCTGTGTTGGTACCGTTTCCGACACGGCCCATTGTAGCTGGTGTTGAGGAAGAGTTGGCTACTTTGACCCGTGTGACTGGGAAAATCGTACCCCTTCAAACGAAAATTATTATCTGTGTGTTTTTGGCAAGCGCTCCAGTGGAGGCTTAGCCCGTAGTTAGAAGGGAGATTGGGAAGTGGAGTGGGAGGGCCTGCCTCTGCACTCGGCGCGGTGATGAGCGCCTTGGAAGACGGATTGTGGACGAGGGAAGAATTGCATTGTTGTGTGACTGTGATTGTAAATGCGTATGTGACTTGTGTGACTGATATAACTAATTTAGGTATTGGCCTCTAGAGTTATGATTGCGATTGTGGATTTGTATGCTGACTTTAGATAAATGATTTCAAAACGTTCTACAGTTTCTGTATTCTTTCTAGCTTGGTAGATTAGACGCTGACCCTTCGGGGAACATTTTTCAGTTCCAGGTATGAATCAGAGAGTCGTGCAGGAACCGAGGCAGGATGGTGGGCCGGAGCGGTAAAGAGCGCGTGTCATAGTGGGATCGGTTTACATTAGTTATTTATATTAGTTAGAATATTGATTTTAATATTTGTTAGACGGAGTTGGTATTTTGTTTCGGTTATTATCTTTCGATTCAGATAGTTCAGTTTCAGTAGGCGTTATGACGTATTTGATTATTTATAATTTTTCGGGGATTCATGCATGATACGTTTTTCTAAGTTTTATTAAATAAAGGTTGGATGTTTTATTACGTTTTCTCGTCGTGCCCGAGTTGTAAGGTCCTACAGTGTAGTTGTCAACCTAAATAATAGTACCTTGTAAGGTCTATTCCCTAGTAGCGCCTCGTCGAAAGACGGGGTGTTACAGCCTTGCCCTAATTCCAATATTTCCACGCCTCAACCGAGTGAGTAGGCCACCTTCTCGGTTCAACTTGCGAACGATCCTAACCCTCATCCGCTTCCTCCTCCCCCTAATCCTCCTCCACTTCAACAATTAATGGGCCCACCCTCTCCCTTGAATTCAGCGCCTTCCACACCTACTAACCAAAACCCTACTTTTTCTCTTGCTTCTTCTCAAAACACCCCTTCACCATTGGCCACACCATCTTCTTCGAGTTTCACCTCTAATGATTATGCATCCTCTGCCCAACCCTCTTCCAACTCACCAACCGCTCTTGCTTCACCACCTCCTCCTCCCTGCGTTACAACTCGCTCCCAAAATAATATTTTTAAACCAATTCAAAAGCTAAACCTCCTTGCCCAAACTTCCCCGCATCATGAACCTCAAAACATAACCCAGACCCTCAAGGATCCTGATTGGCGTCAAGCCATGATTCAAGAGTACTCGACCCTTTGCTCCAATGATACGTGGGAGCTTGTTCCGCATGAGCCTCGTATGAATGTGGTCGGTTGCAAATAGGTATTCCACACTAAGTATAATTGTAATGGTTCCTTGGATAAATACAAGGCGCGTTTAGTCACTAAGGGCTTTCACCAACGACCTGGATATAACTTCACTGAGAAGTTTAGTCCAGTTATCAAACCGGTCACGGTTCAAACGGTTCTCACCATTGTCGTGTCTTATGGCTGGTCGCTTCGTCAATTGGACGTCAACAACGCATTCTTACAAGGTACGCTCAATGAAGATGTTTTCATGTCTCAACCCCCGGGTTTTGTTGCCAAAGGATATCCGTCTCATGTGTGTAAATTGAAGAAGGCTATCTATGGCCTCAAACAAGCCCCGAGGGCATGGTACACGAAGCTTTGTTCGTTTCTGATTCAAATTGGGTTCTTGAATTCTGTTTCGGATTCTTCTCTGTTCATATATCACCATTCAACTGCAGTTTTGTACTTGTTGCTCTATGTGGACGACATAATTCTTACGGGCAACAATTCTAATGTCTTGGAGAATATTCTGCTCACTCTTTATCAATGTTTTTCTCTCAAGGATCTCGGTCCCCTGGCCTACTTTCTTGGTGTAGAGGTTCAACCACATTCAAAGGGTCTCTTTTTAAGCCAACATAAATACATTCAAGACTTGCTGAGTAAAGTTCATATGGCTGATTCTAACTCAATTTCAACGCCAATGTGCTCCTCTCAACATTTGCAAAGGACCTCTGGCACATTGCTTGAGTCACCTACTGAATACCGAATGGTTCTTGGAAGCTTGCAATATTTATCCCTTACACGGCCTGATATAAGCTTTACAATGAACAAACTTTCACAGTTCATGCACTCGCCTACTACTACTACTCATCGGAGCGCTCTCAAGCGGCTTCTTCGATATCTTCGAGGTACATCTTGTCTTGTCTTACTCATTCACACCAACTCGCCTTTATTTTTGCACGATTTTTCCGACGCTGACTAGGCGGGTAACAAGGACGATTATACCTCTACCACGGGATACTTGATTTATATGGGTAGCACGCCTATTTTGTGGAGTTCTAGAAAGTAGAAAACCGTTCCTCGATCCTCCACGGAGGCTGAGTATCGTGCCTTGGCTTACTCTTGTGCTGAGCTATTATGGCTCATGTCCTTGATGTCTGAATTAGGGGTTCGACTTCGTCAACAACCTGTGCTTTACTGTGATAATATGGGAGCCAAGCATCTGAGCTCTAATCATGTGTTTCACTTAAGAATGAAGCATGTTGCCATTTCTTTTCATTTTATTCGTGAGTTAGTTCAGCAAGGTAATCTTCGGGTTTCTCATGTGTCTACTGACGATCAGCTTGCCGATATTCTGACGAAGCCATTGTTGCGTCCTCGGTTTCAGTTATTGTCTTCCAAGCATGGCCTTAAACTACCGGTGTCCAGCTTGAGGGGGCCTGTTAAGGATATTTAGTATTATTATTTCCATATCTTTCTTCATGTATTATAGCAAGAATATATTCTCTTAAGATATGTTCTTCTATTAGAATATTATTGCGCGCCTTGGATCTTAAACTACACTACTGGGGTTTGGTTATGCTATATATTGGAGATTTCTCTCCTAATAATATTATCATTCACTTAACCTTATTATTATGTTGTTCGTAAATGTGCTTTAATTGTTGATGTAAGTTGGTGTTCTTCTTTCATATTTTACTTGACAATTAGTCATCTCTTATATTCAATTTTATGTTATATAGTTGTTTTTTATGTGTCTTTATTTTGTTTTGATTTGCTTCATTTGATACAAGGCTAAATCGAAATTACTGTGGTTCTTCTATTATGTATATATTAAAATAAATGATATTTTTTCATGCCATATTAATTCGAATTGTAGAATATTTTATATTTATACACATTGACGTGGGCTTAACCCCTTTTTGGGTGTCATAACCATTAGTTTCTATGTCTAATATCGTGCAAGTATCCTTATGTGATGTAAGCTAGGACCACATTTTCTAGCATTGTAGCTAGTAATCCTATTAATATAAACATCTATTTAGATTTATCGTGTGGCTTTCTTTTCCAAAATGATGTGGCTTAACATTTCAAACGAGTTGCTTTTCATAGGAGTCGTCGGTTTCTAGATCAGCACAAAAATCCCGCCTTTAATGTATTAATTGATGGTCCTCTTTCTTCTTCCGTTCCAAATGTCTCTTAGCATATAAACTGCAAAACAATGGACACAGGGAGAGGGGACCCCCTAATCCATCTAGGATGCCTAAGTCAAAAGAGCAGTTATCAATTGAGCATCAAGGAAGAAACAAGAACACTTGTTGAGACACTTGAGCATAACTTTGTATTCGTGAGAGAAAGGAAGAAGACTTGTGTGTGGGATTTGTATCAGTGGTGTAGTCGAGAGTGTGAGAGACAAAGGTAGAGCATGGTTCAAGGTTTGGGATTCAACTTGTATACGAGAAAGCTTTGTAAATACTCAAGAAATTAATGGAACGAGTCTAAGTACTATTGAAATCCGACCGAGTAATATGCTCGGAAAAGAGTGATTTTTCTCTAAGTAAACTAGTTAATTGGTTTACAAGAAGTTTTCCCTATTAGTTTAAAGTCTTGGTAACATACTCTTTTGTTTGTTTTTTTTGGTTGAAACTCTTTTTTTTTTTTTTCATTCCACTGCATTTTAACTCGATCAAGGTCGACGATTTAGTAGGAGTTACCCACTCCTTAAGTACAAACATTTTACAATAAACAAGCATTTTCATGATATAGATGTCTTCTCAAATATTTTAGTAACTAATTTCCAAACCAAATTTGATTGTCCAGCCATGCTAAATTGACTGACTACGTGTACTAAGGAAATTAGCTCCCTTTCCAGCAGCCTTGTCACGGTTTTCTTTTGTGTAAAATGGAGTTTTGTTGTTTTTCCCTGAGGAAACTGCAATATGGAAAACTTTGTTATTATAAAAAAAGCTAGCCTAGTTGAATACAAAAACACATAAGAGGAAAAATCGCGATACACAATCTTGTAGAAGAAAACTCCCGAACGTATTACTAAATTCAATGATAAATTATGTTCTCAATTAACAATACGAAGCTAGCATCATTGCGGAGATAAAGTAATATATTAGCTCATTCGGACTTGGTAGTAGACGTGAATTGAAATACTAGTAAGGGCAAATTATTCTTTGAAAGCATGCTACGTGAATTAATTAATTTATTTTTTGATAGAACATGCTACGTGAATGGAAATACAACTAGTCATGGTAAATTATTCTTGGAAAGTATGCCATTACTATTATCCTCGTGCAAGCTACTATATTTTGATTGTGCACTAGCGCTTTTTTTTTTTTTTTTTTAAGAGAGGCAGTGCTTTAGTGTGTTCTTCTGTCATATATTTCCACTTGATAATTATTTATTTTTTGAATTTAATTGTATGTTAGTTGTTTTTCTTCTATAAGTTTTTGATTTAACTAGTTGTCCCCGTCGTGCCATGTACGACTATGACTCGATATTTTTTAGATATACTATAAAAAGATATTAATAACTAAAAATATAATATAAAATTTAATGTGAGTAATTTGTTACCCGTAATATGTAGTAAGAAGATATTTCACATATAAAATCAAATAATTGTTATTATAAAAATTATGAATTCAATCAAACAAATATACTCTTTTATAATTTCCAATTCGTTCATTAATTGAAAAGTTGGAAAGTATATATATTGATATGGTTTGATATGGTGGTTGTACATAAATTGCCTAAAATTCTTCTTAATTTTAAGATAAATTGCCTTATGTAATCATTGTAATTTTTTATTTGAATTATTTATTATTTATTAATTATAGTTAAATATGACATGTTAATGATAGGGCAGAATATAATATGATGTGGTATATGACGTGTAAAAAATATAATGACATGGCTTAAGGAAAATGTGACATGTGGCGAAATCCAATGTGGCGTATTCTCAAAATGACATGTGAAAAAAGATAAGGTGGCGCAACGTGGAGGCTCCAAACCTTATTGCTTATATATATATATATATATTAGATTTTGATTTGTTGACTTGGTTAAATCGAAATCACTAGATGTTCATCTATTATACATTAAAATAATTTATTTATTCATGTCTAGTAGTTCAAATTGTAGAACATCGTGTTTATTCATATCGGTTTGAACCCCTCGTCGACAATGTGTTTATTTTTTTTTGTCATTGCCACCCTAGTTCAGCGGAGAGCTATTCTCCATCAAACGCCTACGTCTAGAGTTCGAGTCTGGCGAGGGCCCCTTTATTTTTGGGTGGGATCTACTCTCCCAACAAGTTCATTTCTCCTCCACTGAGAATCGAACACTCGACCTCAACGAGGGAAGAATAGCCCCTCCCACTATGCTACATGCTTGTTGGTGTCGACAATGTGTTTATAACAAAGACTAGGAATACCGATTGCCTGTTCGAGTAATTGAAAATAGGTTAAAAAAGTGCCGTAATTGGGTGCTCACGAGCTATAAAATGCAGCCGATACAATCATGACATTTTTACCATATTTGAAGGACATCCTTAAGCCGATCGGATAACTAAGGAAGAACTAAATGACTTAGGGTAATAGGGTCTGGCCAACATGGATCTGATAAATGTTATGTCATTTATACATAACAAGTACCTACAAAACGTCACATCAACGAAACAAATATACATTTACCGAAAACAACTTGCGAGGCAACAAATGCTTCATGATAGTATCGTATTTTGGACCTCACAACTTAAAGTCTAATGGTTTCTATGTCGATTATCGGATTGTGCCGGGATATGAAAAGCTATAGGACTTGTTCTTTGTTATTAGAAAAAGTGAGGTTTTGATTTTGATGGTTACAAACACAAGTGAAGTGGCCCACTTCGAATTTGTATGTCCCTGATATGAAGTGAAGGCGAACAAAGAAAATCTTGAAGGCGCGTAAAAGATTGCACACGAATTCAAGATATTTTGGTTAAGTATAGAATCCTCTCAGATATGATAGGGCACAGAAATTGCATTATGCCCTAAGAAATCATATTACTGTAATATCTTTATTTTCTTAGGATAATTTTGTAAGAATTAGATTTATAGTATCTTCCATAACCGAATTGAAAGATAATACATTCTCTAATTCCGAGTTTTGTTCTATTTAAACTTAGAGATTAGGCTAGCGTAGGTACGGATTCTATACTCCATATTTGTGACAGAAAATTCAATTGTTCGAGAGTTTGAAATAGAAAAAGAAAGCATAGGCTAGGCTATTTGATTGATATTAGAGTCTTGCTCAGTTCAAATGAGTGTAAGCATACTGAGAGACTAGGGTTTACTCCCAGTTGTTGTTGTAATCAAACTCAAGAGAGATTAATAAAGCAAGCTACATGTTTTAATCCTTCCAAGTGTGAAATTGGAAGGGGCGGTTTTTCACTTAGTTAACAAAGTTCTTTGACTAGTGTTTTCACTATAAAAATTTGTGTTTCAAGTAGGTCTTTCTTGTTTATTAATTTTTCGCTAAGTATACATACATGTCGGTGACTTCAACTAAGTCAACGACTTTGAAGTACTAATGGTTGTACAATTGGCATGAGAACCTTAGGTCTTAATTTATTTTAGTACTTTTATCTTTTTAGGAAACATGAATTCAACAAACACAACGATCAATAACTCATTCTGGAAGCCATCGGTGCTTAAAGTTGATGAATATGACCGCTGAATTGAGCAAATGGAAACCCACATCTATTCTCTCGATGGAAAACTATGGAAAGCGATCGAGAAGGGTCTTGAAACCTTCCTGACAACTAAAGGGGGAGGAGGGAAAAAAGAGGACTACAATGATGTCAACTACAAGAAGTTGGAAAAGAATGCACATGCAAAAAAGGTTCTCAATCATTCTTTTTCTCTAGGAGACTTGAAGAAATTCGTTCAATACAAAACGACCAATGAAATTTGGGACGCTCCCAAACGACTTCATCAAGGAAATGATGATGTGAAGAAGGATCACATCATAATTATGGAATGTGAGTATGAGGGGACGAGACAAGGAAAGAATGAATCTTTAGGTAACTATCACTCAAGATTTCAGGTTGTGGTTAGCCAACTCGAATTACTTAGAGAAAAGCTTCCTCAATAGAAGCAAGTTAGCAAAATGATCCAAGTGCTCAATTTAAAACGGAATGAATTCGTTGTTTCATTGCTAACTTACACTAAGACCAAGACTCTATCTTTGGAGAATGTTATTGGAAAGTTAACCTTGTATGGTGGATCAAACATCATATTCAAAATTGACAAGGTTAAGAACAATTCCTTGAATGATAAAAGGGCTTTTGATCTCTTACAATTAAACTAGAGAAGATCAAGTGAATGCTAATGATGAGGTAGCTCATGTAAACCTGTCTTCGGATTCACGAGAGATCTTGATCTTCGACTAGTATTGGGTCTCTTCTAACCAACTGAACCGATAAGTGAGGCGTTTTGCAGCTCAGGGGGAACTTACCAACCCTAACCAATCAAAATCAATGAAAGACTAAGGGGCTCATGGAGCCATTGTAACACCCCTATTTTACAACATTGGGTATTACTGCCAGTGACGTCGGATTTTACCGTCCAACGTCACCCAAGGCTTTTAGAATGATATAGAATGATAAAATGCGGAATAAAACATACTTATAAATAAAAAATTGCTCACGAAGGAGACTTTTGTTCTTACAATCCAAATCACAATACCAGAAGCTTGTTCGGGAAATACAATTCGTAAATCATTGTCTTTGAAACATAAATGGAAATGAAAGGAATTTCAAACTTCGCGGAGCTTCTTGACCTTCCCTTGTTCTTCACCTTACGCCGGGTTGAACTTCCTAGGTTCTGACATAAATCGCGAGTGGCGAGAATATGCCAGACAAACATGCGGCAAAGAAGGATTAGTCTAGGAGACTAAGCAAGCGGGAACGGAACTTCCCTAGGGTATTTCGGTAATAACAACAACGAAGTTAACAATGGGTTGTGTTTGACAGTAGGGTTTAATCATATGGAGCTAAATGGTACGAAGGAGAGCGTATCTCAAGCGGAGATAGCTCGATAGTTTGGAGAAGAGCTACTAGATTGTAGGCTTCTTCTAGTATCGAGGATAAAAGATGTGTTGGGAACGTTTATTACTTCATACAAGTTACAATTTCTCGCGCCCTGAGCGGACCGAGGGCCAGATCGATCAATTGAGATCGGTCCGGTTTTAATATTTAAATGTGCATTAGGCACTTATCTTAACGTCTTCGCTTTAATGATTTTTAAAAGGGGTGGGAATTCGGATTTCCCGATCCACCAAGGGAAACCCAGTTTCCCGGCACTTAGCTAGGGTGCGCTCATCCCTCCTTGCAATCGGAGCGGATGGGATCATGATCCCGAAAGTCGTACTTCAAACACGTAGGCACTTACAACTTAGTAGGATTATATAGAGGCGTCGGCTATTCCGCGCCCCTCACTAGTTCGTTTGACGAGGATCTCTGAACGAGTCCATAACAATCAACCATAATCACACTAGCATAAATAGTCCTATCAATATAAATAGCGAACTATACTAACAATGGTCGTTACATCTAGCAATCGATATTTCCTAGATTATTTAATTACTTAGCACGCAAGTTATTCCCAACATCGAGAATTTAATGGAAACGAATTATAAAGGTCACAAGGGGAATTTCCACTTGCCTTGGTTGGAATGATAATCGACTTAACGAGGAGACGGAGGTGGGGTTTGTGACTTCGAACAAGGTTCCCGACATATCGACACGGAAATTTTTACGAACGGTCTTAGATACGAACATACTTCTAAGATTCGGATTTCTTAAGAGTACTTTAGCTTAGGTGTATGGAACATTCTAAATTATTATTATAATAATTTAGATAGTTGAATTAAACTAATAATATCCTTTATTATTATTTGAATTTCGTAATATCCTTTTATTCCATTTAAAGTGAAACTTATTGATTATTCAAAATAATTTACTTAATTTCACAAATATTCAAGGGTTAATTAAAATCATTTTCCCTTTACGGAAATACTTTATTAATAATGTCCTCCCACAAAAAAAAAACTTTTTAATTATTGGGGTTATAATAAAAGGAGGTAGAATAATATTAGGCTATTTCTTAGAAACTTCCCATAGATAGAACTTCTATTTTCTTGATAGGGTAAGCTTTATAAAACTATCATAATATAAAAAAATAATTATTCTTTTCTATATTATACAATATCTTTCTCGGCGAGATATTTTTAAATACTTAACAATATAATGTTATACTTCATATTATTGTATTTTTATAAAAGAAATTATGCCTTGTAGGAATACTTTATCCTAGAGATGAGTTAAACTAATATTATATAACTAAAACAATTAATCATTAACAATATTCTTATTTCCAAATAATTGGGTATTCTCTACACTTAAGCTTAAGCCTTTATAATGGTGATATTTAATATAGAGACAAAATCATAAGCTAATAAATTTATAAAATCAAATACCTTTTTATAAAAGCTTCATAAAAATTTAAATAAACAAAAATGTTCTTGTTCTTCATATTAGGATATAGTAATTTAATAATGGTTCAATAAAATGATTTATATCCACTTTTCAACTAGAAAGATTTATGAAATACTTCTTATAAATCTTAATAATTTGCAAGCAACTATTATTTGACCAATCTTACTAAAACTAGCATAATATAAATAACTTAAATTAAATAAATAAATTAAATAGAATGGAATTAAGGGTTTATTGTAAGTTGCCTGAGTTACAGAACACACGGGAAAGGAGGCAGGAGGACCGGCGGTGGGAGGGGCGGCGCACCAGGGGGCTCCGGCGAGTGGGGCGGCGCACTGGAGGAGGAGGCGGTCGACGGTGGTGGGGCCGGTGGTCAGGTGAGGTGGCCGGCGGTCCAAAAGGGGAGAGGAGGAGGCTCCTTTGGTGGAATTTTGAAGGAAAAGCTAGAGCTTGGAGGGCTGATTTTTGGGGGAAATTGGGAGTGAAATTGTAGAGAGGAAGAGAAGGATGAAGGAGTGAGTTGTGAAGTGGGTTTTCTTCTTCTATTTATAGTGAAAGGTAGATCCAAGGTTATGTCTATGGTAGGTAAGAAAGCCATAGATTGGGCAAATTTTTCTTACGTAAAACTTTAGGTTGAAGAAGAAGGGGGCTAATATTTTTAATGTGTTTTATTTAATAAGTTTTTGAGGTTAAAAATAAAATGGGTCCTTATTTTATTCAAGTCAAGGCTTTTTAAATTATTAAAATACCTTATGAATATTCTTAAATTTTTATTAATTAAAATTCCCTATGGAATATTCTTTTAATTTTATAAATTAATTTTATTTCACAAACATTCTCTTTTTACCTAGAGAAAAGGTTAAAATAAAAATAGATAAATAAATAAATAATAATAAAAAAATATAATATTAAATTTTAAAACTTGAAATATCTCGGATATTACAGCCATCACCTCAGGAGGACGTGCGCACCCATGACTACAACGACGACCACGACGAATATGGCTACGAGCCAGACCATGAGTACAACAATCCAGGTACGTATTACCAAAATCCTTTATTTGATGATCATAATGCCCTGGGGAGTGGTCGACGCTAACCCACCTCGACAAAACCCTTATCGGCCCATCAACGCCCTTGTGTCGATGCTCAGTCGTGCCCCGAATCTCGGTTCCATGACCAATGCCACCAAGAGCCCATGTCTAGTTATGATGATTGTCCTAGAGCTACTAGAGCCTTGGATCAGGTCCATGCCCGTATGAACACGCCGTAATATGGCTCGTACCAATACCATGCTGAGACACTAGTTGTGCATGACGACTTCAAAGAATACGATGACGAAGAATTCGAAGATTCAGACATGGTCAACCCACACAATTTCCAACCTTGGAAGATCCTCCTAAGTTGGATGACCTCCCTCGACATTATATTCTGCCAGCCGACCCTTTAGATAACGACTTTTCTCATTTGCCACGCCAATAGCGCACCGTTGACTACGATGCTAACCGGCATCTTGGGAGACCGGTTCCACACCGTTCCCAACAACAAGTTTGGTATCTGAGGATTGGCCCGACATGCCCTATGCCTCTTGTTGATCGAGAGTTTGATCACCATGTCGGTCATGATACTTGGGACCAACCCTAAATGACCCCCGCTACTTTTCATCGGTGGGTCCAAGCCACTCACATACTTTTTTCTATTGTCATTTACCTTGCCACGAGCACTTTATGGCATCGATGCTTAAGGTGCAACCTAGACATGGAGGCATCACTTTGTCGATGATAGGGCAAGGTGTGTGGCTTGAGAGACATTACTATTTGGGATTAATATGTATATGTTATGACAAAAAATATGTACCAACTGATTATCATAATCAGATGATGCTTGCCATAGCTAATCTTCACCACGGTAGTATGATGCCTCTCGACTATTTCTCCAAACTTGAGGTATGTACTACAAGGTGAATGTAGTCGTGGCTCTCTCTACTTTAAGTACCAAGTCCCTTAGCGGTCTTAACACCTCGATTAAGAACCCGTTGGAGATGCTTCCCATTAAGGATTTCAACTCTTTCACTCACACAACTATGCAGATTTATAATAAAACAAGTAAGTCTAGGATCCTATTCTTACTAGCCCATCCAACACAAGTATGACTTCTAACACTTGTCCATACAATTTTACTAACCAGCGATCAAGGGGTAAAGGTGACAGTTCTATCTTGAAGCCTACGCCCCGCGCTTCGGCACCCTTGGGTTCAAGCTCGACTTTGCGCATGCTGCCTCCCAAGGCAGTGCCGCCCACCAATTTCTCTTCAGTTTTAGAGAGCGTTGGGTACTCCCCCGTGCTACATGATCCTCAGTTAAGTGCAGACCGTTGTAGGGCCGCGTTGAGCATCGCGTGTTGCTGGCGCGCCCTAGTGACTTGACAACGCTATTAGTGCCAAATCCTACAAATCTTCTAGTACCAAGGTTGATTCATTGCATACAACTATTTCAAAGTTTTTTTAATGTCTTTACAAACGAGCTTCTATAAGGCCTACCTCCATTTCTAGGAATTGCACACTAGAATAATTTGGTGCTTGATGCTTCCTTTCCTATCGAGCTGCTTATTAGGCTAAACACGAGGAGACCAATGAGTTATAGTGTCAGGTTCAAGAGTTGTTTGATATGGTAAATCTGTGTGAGTCCTTGAGTCCTTTATTCCTTGCATCGTGCTCTTGGTTCTGGTCCAAATGAAGGATGGAACATGGTGTATGTGTGTTGACTACCGAGCTATTAATCAGAGTACAATGAAGTAAAAGCTTTTGATACTACTCCTAGATGATATGTTAGACAAGATACATGTGGATCCACTGTTTTCTCTAAGTACTACTTAAAGAGTGGTTGAGATATATCAAATTCGTATGAAGGAGGGTGATGAGTGGAAGGTTGCCTTCAAGATGAAGTATGAGCTCTATAAGTGGGCTATAATGCCATTCGTGCTCACCAATGCGTCAAAGGCCTTTATGAGGCTGATAAACCATGTCCTTATAGTGTTCTTGGGCAAGTTTTTGTATCATTTATTTTGATGATATCCTTGTCTATTCTCTTTCACTGAAGGATCATGTCAAGCACCCCGGGTTATTTTGGCTCGCCTGTAACATGAACAACTCAACTTTTGCATGGTCTAAGCTATTTAGGAGTAGCCTACCCCTATTACCGACACTCAAGTTCTCATCTTTCTTAGAGTTTCTGGGTTCTATCGTTGCTTTGTAAGAGACTTTAGTACCATTGATGTGCCATTGCATATTGTTACTTAGAAGGGCATGACAGTGGAGTGGAAGTTTATTCACGAGCGTGCATTTTAGGCATTGAAAGACACCTTATGTCATACTTCTTTTCTTCATTTCTCAAACATCTCTAAGGACTTCAAGATTGAGTGTGATGCTTTCAATGTTGGTATTGGTTGAGTTCTATATCAGGAGATGTGCCTCATAGCCTATTTCTATGAGAAGTTGACAAAGCCATGCTTAACTATCCGATATAGAACAAGGAGCTATATGCCTTGATTGGTGTGTTGAAGACATGGCCGCATTATCTTTGGCCCTTGAAATTCGTTATTCATAGTGATCATGTCACCTTGTGCAATCTCAAGAGTTAGGTCCACTTTTGCTGCCACCATGCTCGATGGGTCGAGTTCCATGAGACATTTCCATACATCATGGTCCAGAAGAAGGGAAGGACAATATTGTTGCATACTCTCTCTAGCGCAGGTACGCCTCAATTACTTATGTTCAATCTTGCATTCTTTGTTTTGATTTAATCAAGAATTTATATGATTTAAATTTTTTTAAGCATATCCATTCCCATTGCTAAGAAACACATGAGTATGAGAGTTATTTTTTGCATGAGGCTTATCTTCATAGGCGGGTTGATAATGCATTCACACATATTCCATTCATCTTTTTCTCATTCAAGAGACTCACGAGGGTCATTTCCAATTTGTGGTCGCTAAGACCTTGACTATGCTCCATGAGCATTTCTTTTGGCCAAACATAAATTGCCAAGTGGCACGATTTTATAGAGCTTGTATCACTTGTCGGCATGTCGAAGCATGATCACACCACATGGTTTGTACAAGTTCTTTCCGATTTATTCTAGCCTTTGGAGGGTTTATGGATTTCATTGTGGGAAATGTTGGCAAGTTTTACTATCTATAGTGGAGTTTTCTTGTAACAGCTGTAGGGAACCAACGATGCAGGTCATGTTGTTCGAGGTTGTCTATGGGCGCAACCCCTCGATATTGTTGGACTTGACACCGTTCCCACTTAAGGATGGGGACCATGTGACTGCAACCACTCGTTTCGAGCATGTTAGTGAGCTACACTATCAGACTCGTGCCTAGTTGGAGAGATACACCGAATAATATGCTACCCAGCACAACCGCGGTTAGTATTGGGTTGTGTTTGTGCAAGAAGCTCTTGTGTGGGTTCATCTCCGCAAATAGTGGTTCCCATCCAAGAGTAAGAATAAGCTCTCACTCAGGTGAGGGGCCTTCTAGAGTGATCCGAGCCATAGGTGATAATGCTTATCAAATTGAGCTCCCTAATGACTATTGCGTTCATCGACCTTCAATATCGTCGACCTTGCTCCTTATGTTGAGTCGGAGTTTGATGATAGTGATGTAAGGCTTAATGCATTAGAACCATTATTCCATGCCAATAAGAGGATTTCTCAAGAGTTCATTCATCCTGGTACGACTCTCCCCCATGCACATTGATAGCTCCGTAGGATCGGTCTTGCAAGTCCTCTTCGAGATCCAAGATAAGAGAGGCCGAGCGAGTGGTGGGGCGTTAGAAAGAGAGATACGAGAACGAGTTTTGTTGGGAGTTTGTGTTGAATGTAAAATGAGAGGGAAGAGAGGAAGAGAGCAAATGAGAGTAAAGGCCAAATGAAAAGAGTAATCTCTATTTCCAATGGACCAAAACTAATTCATCAAACCACATAAGGAGCCTTATATAGGCAACTCTTGAGAACTAAACCTGAAGACTAGCATGGGTAAGCATACTGTCATGCACACGTTTTCTATAATATAAATAAAACATATAATATAAAAAACTTATGCAACATAAATAATAATAAAATAGATAGACACTGATGTGGCTCGGCTAGGCCAAGAGGGTCATGTCTTGGCTAAAGCGCGCCAAGGGGGCCGCTATGGCCTAGGGCGCCCCGGAGTCATTGCAGCTCGACTTAGGTTTGATATGGATGCCATCATTCTCCCCCCTTAGATTCGAAGCGTCCTCGCTTCGAGCATGGGAGTGCTAGGGGAAGAGCTCGACAAGGCACAAGAGAAGCGCCCTTAAGGCGTTCAATAGGTAATGCAAATCTAATCTGTACAAAACTTGGTAGAAAGTCATAATTTACTATATCCATGGTGTCCACCAAGTTTGGCTCAATTTGCACGACAATGTCCTGGAAAGCGCCAGGAGAAGGTGAAGGCGCAAGGGCACACGATGTAGGTTGTGGGCACTTGCTAGGCAAACTTCCTCCAAACGCAGCCAAATTTTGCATATGCCCCTCAAAAACAAAATTATGATGCTCCACAAAATGTGGCTCAAAATTGACGACAATGACCTGGTGGTCGCCTACAAAGGGTAGCAAAGCAATGTCACTCGACTTAGGCTGTAGGCACTCCTTAGGAAAATGATCTCTAAATGGGGTAAATTTTTTTAGAGACTCTCAATAATAGTATCATGAGGATCCTCAAATTTTGAGGAGGAATGGCTTACAGTTGCCTAGAGAGTGTCAGTGCCATTGGCCATAGGCGCGTCTCGGGTTGCGCTACTAGCAAGGATCTCGGATAACACAACTATTTTGGCACGTTCAATGGCCAATTGTTGTCGAAGATCACGAATCTCTAATTTCTCTGGTGTGAGCGCCAGTATGGGTAGAGGTGATGATGATTTGGTGACATAGGAGTCACACAGAGAGGAGCCATGGGAGTAGCGCTCTTGGTACCTATTCGGAGGGCGGGTGTGGTACTTGGAACGCTCCCAATCTTGACCATAGGAACTATGGTGTGACACATAGGAGTTATTACTCTATCTTGGTGGAGACCGTCTTGGAAGATTGGGAGGCGGAATCCAATCCGAGTCGTATTAGATGCGACGTCGGGGAGAGACCTTTGTGTTGACGTGGTGGTGGAATCCAATCAGGGTCTACCTTGTTTCGCCTCACACCAAACCATACATCATCGTCCCACACTTCCTCTGGATAAACTGAAAAATGAAGAGAAGACATGGAGAGTAAACAATGCCAAGGTATCCAAAAGCACAAACAAAGCAACCTAAACTCAAGCAAAACCACGTAGGATGGGCTTGTCTAGGAATGTCGTGAGGGCGGCTTAAGGCTAAGCATGAAAGAGTAATGTTATGATTAATATAATCAAGTCAAGAAGCACTCCACACTTCAAAAATTCAGATTCAAAAAGACAAGAAAAGAGGTGAAGTGGAAAGAAACCGAAAACCAGCCCAAACGACAAAAAGAAGTCGATTTGCCTTATTTTGGCTATTACGCTTCCAACTAATTTTTTTATATGATTTTTTTTAAATGCAAGAAGTTACCTTATTTTGGCTTTCGAGATGCAAATTTTTTTAATTTTTTTTTAAAGGCTACTAGCCTTTTGTGTCAAACTAGGGCGATTCAGGTTCGGTTTGAGTTTGTTTGTGGTTCGTTCGAATGGAGTCTTGGTCAAGCAGGTGTGGCCACGATTTTAGCAAAGAATATCAGCCATTATTAACATATTTTGAAAAAAGATTAATTGCTCCAAAGATGGCAAATCAAATCCCTTAAAACAAGGATCTAAAGATGGCAAGTATAGCTAAATTTGGCCGATTGATTAAAAGCTGATTTGGCCTTGATTGAGTCCGAAATTTTGGGGATTTCTATGACCAAAATTGAGGTTGATTATCAACCAAAAAACGTCCCAAAAAATAGCCACAAAGTCAACAAGAAGTTCAAAAAATATTGGCCATCATAATGAAGAGCAAAGGCAAGCAATTCGAATTGAACAAATGACATATGGAATTTTTAATCAATGAGCATGCATACATCAATCAAATTCACATCAATTCTTATCATAAGGTAGAGAAAAAAATTCAAGCCAAAATCACCTAGTAAGACTTGCTTACAAGGCAAGGACAAAGATCGAAAGTCGGAAGATCTCAAACAATGAACATGGAAGTATGATATGGCATGGTTTAAACGTGGATTTACGAGAGATTAGAATGACTTACAAGTGGCTCTTGATATCAATTGATAGATCCGTAGGATCGGTCTTGCAAGTCCTCTTCGAGATCCAAGACAAGAGAGGCTGAGCGAGTGGTGCGGTGTTAGAGAGAGAGAGATCCGAGAACGAGTTTTGTTGGGAGTTTGTGTTGAATGTAGAATGAGAGGGAAGAGAGGAAGAGAGCAAATGAGAGTAAAGGCCAAATGAAAAGAATAATCTCTATTTCCAATGGACCACAACTAATTCATCAAACAACATATGGAGCCTTATATAGGCAACTCTTGAAAACTAAACCTGAAGACTAGCATGGTAAGCATACTCATGCACACGTCTTCTATAATATAAATAAAACATATAATATTAAAAATTTATGCAACATAAATAATACTAAAATAGATAGACGCCGATGTTGCTCGGCTAGGCCAAGAGGGTCATGTCTTGGCAAAAGTGCGCCAAGGGGGCCGCCATGGCCTAGGGTGCCCCGGAGTCATTGGAGCTCGACTTGGGTCAAATCTGGATGCCATCACACGCTTAACTTCAAAGTTAGTTGAGCTCAATCAAAACCTATATATTGACATCGATAGAACCTTAATCCCTTATAAACCGTTGGGGGATTACAAGTGAAGCAATGATGCCTCACATTCGAGGGGGGAAGGTGATAAGACTCCATTCATATGACTACCATTGAGGAAAAGAAGGTCATGAACATATGCTCTAAAGCACCCATGACTCACGCTCGTGCCAAAGCCATAGGCCACGCCACACACTCCCTTGTGCGCCGCGTCACCTTGTGTCATGACACAATAGAGACCAACACCAGGATCCAACTCCTCAGCACCATTGAAGGATTCGGCGCCTCGCTTCGCGGATCCGAATCTAAAATATATATGTGACCTTAGACTTGCGCTAGCATCCACGTAACGCGAGGGTTTTCTCGGCACTATGCTAGTGCTCGCGACATTCACACACTATCATCTTGTGTTTGTCCTAGGCACGTCTATCATTATTGCAATATACTCCGTAACTATTTACAAAGTTTACAATGTTGAACCTTTACATTTTTAGTAAGTTGCTTTGCTTGGATTTTTGGTCGGACTATGCTCGCTACGATTGTATATGTGGGCTAGTCCTCTTTAGCTACTTAGGTTTAGAACTTCTTTTAGTTGCCACTATATAAGGCTGCATAACTCCTTGTTTTTCATGTCAAATTTTATTAACCAAGCTTAGTTTCACCATTTCGACTTCTCACCCCAATCTATTTCTCAACCCTTTCTCCGCTCCCACCCTTTCCTCGTTTGCATCATGCCAAAAAGGAAGTCCTTAGGCATTTCTCGTATCACTCGCGACACCAAGTTTGAAATTCAAGTCCATGCTTTCCACGAGTCTACTCGAGGAGATTTCTCAAACAAGACTAGATCAGGCGATAACGATATCTCTATATGATCAAAAAAAATTTGGAAAGCAGAGGTGTCTACAAGCCTAAGGAAGATTTGAGCTATGTATTTCCCGTTGTTGGTAGGGTTTCTTGACAACAAATAAATTTATAAGTCCAGACCCCGCTGAGTATAGCGAAGTCAGGATCGTCCACGGGAAGCAAGGTTGTTTGTTTACCAACTATAAAAACAATAAAACAAAGCAAAACGAGCAAAAATAGCTACGACAGACCTCATTAACGACCTTGTCAGGGTCGTTAACAAACCTGAAATTCTACTGGAAACAGAACAACTAACGAGCTAAACCCAGGCTCAGTACCGATCCACTGTGCCTCGATAACGAGTGAAAACGAAAGCTAAACTTAACAAATCCAATGGATAAAAAGATCTAGGACAAGGGTTACCACAACATAGCTATGCATATAAACTTATGTGAAGATAAAGATCATGGCTTTAAAGATAAATCTATCAACTTTCATAAATCAATTCACTTTGTTACTTGTTTTGAATCCAAAGCTCGAAACTTTCGCTATCGAACAATATCAACATTCAAGTTTATAACTTTCTCTCAATCAAGCAACAAACTCAAATTACTTCGAATCTCGTCTAAGTATAAGCACAACAAGCAATTCAATGGATAGAAGGAAATCAAACACTCAACACATTCATTCAAACAAGCACAACTATGTCGGGTTTTAACCCCGACCCTAGATAAGAAAACTACTCACTCTTCATTGAAACAAAGCAAATTACTTTAATCGAAGAGAACATGTAAAATCGACCAAACTTACTTGAAATAGAAATTGAATGAATATCGTCTTACAAACTTGTAGAATTTGTAAACAGTAAGAACACTGAACAAGAGTCGATCACCGAACCAATTCTCTCTCTCGATCAGAATCAGTCCGCTCTCTCTCTCGGTCGACTTCTCTCTCTAAATCAATCTGAATCCCCCCTTGTCTAGGCTTAGAAAAAGGGTATTTATACTAAGAAAGCTATCTATAAAAGACCTAAAGATAAAAACTTACCCTACTTAAAAGATAACAAGATCGAAGATATTAATTTCGAAAGTCGGTTGTGCTCTACCGACACATGTCACCTCGTTAACGACCTACACAGGGTCGGTAGACTTTACTGAATTCCTTAACAAAAAAACTTTTTTATAGCTCATTAACGACCCTCACAGGTCATTACCGAGCCTCTGTTTTGGCTTCTTACGAACTCTTCCTTGGCTTTAACTTGCACTCTAACTTGATTTTCCCATGCAATCTTCTTCCTTATCTTCCATGCATTCCACCTTCCATCACTTCACTTCAACTTCACTCGAAAAGTGCTCCTTTCTGCTCAAAAACCTACAAAAAAGACACAAAACGGAGTAGCTTCCATACTTTTCACAAAATATGCAAACTTATCCAAAAACACACAAAACCAACTCTAAAACCTACCAAAACTAAACTAAACAACCTAAGAAAAACACCTAAAACTAAACTTAAAACACGAATATCACCCATTGAAGTCCATAACTTGGAAAAGATGGGTCATCGAGGGAATTGAAACCCTAAGAAGACTCTAGTGAAGATGGTTGTTGACATTTCACCACCGATCAAGGAAAAGGGAACAAATGCCAAGATTTTGAAGCACTTAGATCGATCCGTAAGATATTCAAAACTCTTCTTGATCATCCGCTACAAAATGATCATTTGAAGGAAGAAGTTGATGAACAAACTAAGAGATCTCAGTTTTTATGTTTCTTATGTGTAGTCTTTATGTTTTCTTCTTTTGATGTCTCCATGGTATCATTTTAATTATAAGTTTTCTATGAATGAACTAAGTATATATAATATATATATAGAGGTAGGTTCTAATAAGACCATTCTTAGATTGCTACCTTGTGACGCAATATAGAGCGTTAGATTGAACCTAATCTACGGTGGTAATTATAGGGAGTATCAATCTTATTATGGGGACTATTGTATGCAATAACTACCTAGAAAGATAGATAACTACAATATCTTAAATATGCAGACAAATTAATGGCAATTAAATCTGATATTACGTGATTTTCTCCATCCAATCTTACAGTTTCCATTTTAATTTCAGATCTACAAAATCCCGTAATTTTAGGAACCATAAAATCAGTTTCCATTCTCACGTTTTAGAAACCTCGCATACGCATATACATGAAACCCGTTAAGTATATACATTGTTGTAATTTTTATTTACATGATCATGATTTGTATCGAGTGTATACATGATATTGAACATATTATTTATGATCTGTATCGAGTGTTTACATTATATTGAACATATGATTCATGGTTTTATATATCTGTATTCATGATTTTAGATTTGAGCAATGATGAAATCCAATTCATGTAATAATTTGCTCGAATACGTATATACATGGTTTTGAGTATATATACATAGTTTTATTTTTTAGTATTCAATGTTTTATATTTGCAATTATGCATTGCAATTTGTGTATACGGTAGAACACGTATATACATTGGTTTTGAGTATATATATACATGTTTGTAACTATCGATATACATGACTTTACATTCCATCTCATTTTTCTTTGGCTTCATTTATACAAGTAATGACAAAGCAACATTAGTGTATATTATACTAAAAACTGTAGAAGGCCTAATACAATGAACACAACTCTTTTCCAATGTAGTTTCTCCATTCTTAACAAGCTCCTTGTTTTCATCGACCGCCTTTTAACAATTTCTTTCTAACACCATGGTAGCCTAAGACAAATCTCAACATCTTCCCCTTATACATCCAATCGGTCAAAATGATTTGATCTCTCATGGCATGATGTTTTTGCACAAGTCGTAAATCCAATAACCTGCACACGATCGTGTATAAAGAAGAACATTACCATGTATATACATGTAATAAATCATGTATGTAGCCCAATTAGAACAATACATATGTAAATTAAAATTATGCATACAAAAAAATATTATATTGCAATATCATGTATAAAGAAGAATATTATCATGTATATATGTAAATAAAACCGTGTAACGTAAATTAAAGTCATGTAGTGCATTGTCGCATACAAACTAAGATTACCATGCAAATGCTTATAATTAAGTTATAACCATGTATACATCCAATAATTACAATGTTAATATACATTAAAACCGTGAATATATAAATTAAAATCATATAAACTTTACATGTAAATACATAAAAATATGTATACAAACAAAGCTTAGCATGTATACAACTAAGTAAGGTCGTGTATATACACCAATTAGTTCAACGAAAACAATAAAAAATCTTGTATACAAACAAAGCTTAGCATGTATACAACTAAGTAAAGTCGTGTATATACACCAATCGATTCAACGACAACCATAAAAAAATCGAGATTACATTCAGTTCGTACGAAGATACACCAATCGATTATAGATATTACTTTTAGCAATTTTTGAACTTCTTTTGGGTGCCATTAAACTATGAAATTGGTCACAAGAAATTGACCTCGGAATTTGATTCGTAAGAGATGGAAACTGATGCAAAATCCGGCGGTTATAAGTAGATCAGAACAGATTTCAAAATCCGACTAAGTTGTATATGAGCATCTAAAATTGGTTACATAACTCGAAATTGAATCAAATCGTGGTAAAATCTAGTATAAATTCCAAACCCTAACTCAAAATCTAGAAAAAAAAAACTATAAAAACGAAATGGATAATCGACTCAATCGATAACTTACTTCGATTCAGGGGATGACCGGTAACTTCAACGGGGGAGAGGAAGATTGATAATCGACTCTGCGAACTTGCCTGGAGAAGACGATCGGAGATTAATCCCGGAGATGATTCAACAACTCAAAATCGTCGGCAATATCGAAGACGTTTGGAGTACCAAAAGAGAGAGCGAAATATTGGAAACTGACGTTTGGTGAGATATGGATGTGAATCTGGTTCATTTGTTTTGGAAAGAAAATCACCAAAAAATCAATATGGGCCTAAAATTACGGTAGTCCATTTTATCTATGTTTTGCACCTCTACACCAATTTTTACAATCAATCTAAACTGTCTATATTTATTTGATCATATGGCTCCTATTGCGTCATTGTGTAGCAGCCTAAAGGCTAGTATCACTAGAACCTAATACTACATATATGATTGAGTATTGTTTCTGTGCTTATTTTCTTTACTTTGATGATGCAAATAGGGGAAAGTTTAAAAAATTGTAGAGCTACGATTAGTTTATGGTACAATAGAGGTATCATTCTTTTGTTGAGGGGGGATTTTTGCATACGATTGTGAGTAAGAAGTGCATATCCTACTAAGGGGGATTTCCCACACTTGTTTTTATCTAAGCATGCTTGTACAATTTTATCACATATTTATTATAATTAAAAAGGGGTTAATTCTTGGCAATTTGAGTATTACCTAAGTTTTTTATGATGAAAAACTCTTGAATTTTATAGTTTGTATTCGGTGGTATTTAAGGTGTTTAACTCAAGAGGAAAAATACGTAGAGGAGTCGTCAAGCCTTAAGGAATACATCAAACAAGAAAAAAGCTAATATTTGTTTACTGGTCCAAAGGAAATGATGCAAAGGCATAAAAAGCTAATTATGGAATGCAGTAATGAGGCAGTTTGCTTCGGTTGTCTTGACGTCCAAGAAAGAGTTGTTTTAAATGGATTTTATTTAAGGGTAGTCCAAATAGGAAAATAATTTCTATGTAAATATACCTTTATCTTATATTTATAGATAGAATATTATTCTACCATTAGTATATAAGGAGGGTAAGTTTAGGATAATAAGTAATGTTTTTTGTCCAAGGAAAAACTCTAGAAAGAAGTGTGCGGCTTAGGGCTAGGAGAAAAATTAGAGCACCTTAAGATAACTACGGGATGAGTCATGATTGTGCAGTCGAGTTTACTAGATTAAGTTAGGAGGATAATTTGACGTTGAAGAAAAGTTTAATCACTTGAAATTGTGTAATTAAGAAATTGAAGTTCGATTTTATAAATTTAATTCATTTAATAAAGTTTGAAAATGTATTCTAAGTTCTAACCCACCCTATCAAACTTATATATCTTCTCTACTATCTTAGTGACAAATTTTAAACCAAACTTGATTCTGCAACATGTTAAATTAACTCTTTTTTTCATTTTTTGGTAGCCATGCTAAATTGACTAACAAGTGCACTATTTGTAAATAAGAAAATTAGCTTTGTTTGTAGCCGCCTTGTCGCCATTTATCTTAGTGGCAAACGGAGAACCCTTTTTGTAAAAAAGTGCACAGTGGGAAAATTTTCTCTATTCTCAAAAGCGTAGTTGCATTGGTATTTGGACAATGTTAGGAACTCGCATTCTAAAATATTAGAACAATAATGGAACCTTTCAGTTTTGATAATGATAAACATCATTAGGGAACTGATATGTTTTATTCAATTATTTCAAGGGAACTACGGGCCCGTTTGGTTTAGGAGTATGGAAAGGAAAGGGAAAGGAAACAAATTTATATAGAAGAGTGGTGTTGATTCTCTTTTTTTTGTGTCTAGAGAGAGGGAGAAGGGAAATGGTTAGAGGAGAATAGGGGATATGCTTACCCCATATTAAAATGAAGGAAAGGGATAAGGAGAGTTAGCTCAAATTTTACATGAAAATTGGGAAAAAGGGGAAATGATTACCACTTGTATCAATGAATCATAAACTAAAAATAGTCTAGATACATTTTCTTAACCATTTCCTTTCCACATCTAAAACCAAACGGGCCCTACAAGTAAAACAGGCGCTATAAAGTCATATGCAAGTCTTCCCATCAAGGGAACTCAAGTGTTGCATGTTACCTACCCAAGGGAACTCTCAAAACACTACAATGACAACTCAACGTGAAATGCGGAGACCTGCTCTACACAAACTAAATGTGTAGTTTTAGGAACAGACTGAGGCAATTGATCCGACGACTTGATGAATTTCAAGAGTTGGCAAAATTCAAATGGAGTCAAATGCGAAGAAAGTACAATGCCTTGATGAGTAAGAAAAGGGCATTTCAGACCAAATGATAAGGATTGGGCTCCAAGGATGAAGCGTCAAAATAATACGAATCAATAGTATCTTGCAACTCACTTCTCATAAGCATTAAGAAAAATACTAAAGAGAGCCAAGAACAGAGAAAAGAAGAATCAAGAGAAGTCCTTGACGACGAGTATGCAATCCCGGCAACGGGAAAAGAAAGAAATAGTTCCCAAGAGCAAGGAACTAAGGTTTGACTTTCTTGCTTTTAATTGAGTTATTTACTTATCTCTTAGGTTGGGAAAAGTCATTAGTGTTTTTAATGTTTGGTGACTGTTAGGAATAGAAAACTTTGAGTTTTGCCTGCTTTACTAAGGAATAATCAATAAAAAAGGGAAGTCATTCAAAATCCTCCTTGGAGGGAGAGGTTTACCCCCACAATAAGTTGGTTGTCGTGAGGTTCCTATATAAGGAACTATGTCCCCTATTTAAATTTGCTTCATTATCTACATACTATTTCACTACCTTGAGAATAACCTAACAACTATTTTCAAACACTTACTAACGTACCTCGATCCAATAATTGGTATCAGAGTATGTAGTTCTAGATCTTTGCGTTAGCTTACCTAATTCTACGTTTGTATGAAATTAGACTTTAAGGTTTGAAAACACTTCACTGTTGTTTCTGAAAGCTCTCAGAGAACATTTTACAAATAATAGCATCATTAGATACCCATAAATCCATGGGATAATGCAACGATATGATCATATATGAATTGATATTTGTATTTGTATGTACTATTGTCCTCTTGTTGCTAATTCTTTGGATGTTTTTCCGCTTTTTTTGCTATTGTATTTTTATTAGTCACTATCGTACCAAAACTAAAACTCATACTAATTAAGTTGTTTAGTGATGGTTGTTTGTGTGTTTCACTTATTTACTTTATCTAGTTTGTGTTTTTTTTCTAATAATCTTCCAACGTGATAACTTTTCATCTTTTGAATTTACTTTATTTTAATTATTTTTGTAAGTGTTTTTTTTTTATTAGCTTCATTTGATAATTGGATTATAGAAATTAATAAGAGGTTTATCTATACATATCAGCAAAATAAGTGATTTTTTTCATAGCCTATAGCTCATATATATAGAGATATAGGAATAAGTTCAAGTAAATAGGAATTTACAGTAAATAGGAAGGAGAAACAAGGAGCCTTGGATATTAGAAGATCATCGATATTGATTTAATTGGATTAATAATTTAGAACACTAGTACAAAATCCTTCTCGCAGTGCGCTTTTTTAACAAAGTACAATGCGCTTTTATTAACGCATTAAGTTACAGTGCATTAACACAACCGCATTACGCTTTTAAAAAAGCGTCCTAAAAACAACATGCGGATGGCGCTTTTTTGAAAAAGCGCCATGTATAAGGTTTTTTTTAAATACATTTAAAAACCACGCGGATGGCGCTTTTTCAAAAAAAGTGCCATGAATAATACTAAACGCGTATGGCGCTTTTCATGAAAAGCGCCATGCATGAGGGTTTTTCTAATATATATTTAAGAAACACGCATGGCACTTTTCAAAAAAAGCGTCATTTGCTTGTTTTGTTTTGTTTTTAAATAATTCAATTCGAAAGGAACCTGCAGCTGGCAATTAAAATTAAAATGCTAAATGACCGATCAATAAAATGCAATGTCGACATTTTCTCCAAAATAAACTCATAATTAAACAATAAAGTAAGCAATTCAAGAGTACTAGTATTAAACAAAATAACATCTATTCAAGAATACTATTCCATCATTCCATTATGGAATCCCCTAACAATATCTCAAGCTAGCAGCTCCAACAACCAATATAACAGCCATTCAAGAGTACTATTCCATCATTCCATTATGGAATCCCCTTACAAAATAACTTGTCCAAAAAAATCGATCCAACATGCTATTATTAAACAAGCATTCGCAAATAAGGGTCAAGATGTCCAAGCCACTCATCCGTTACCTCATCAATCTGCTCTTGGGAGTACGAGTCCGACGAGCCCGGCAAGTACTACATTGAAATACACAAAAAATATAAGTACGTTGCACAAAAAGAAAACAACATATTGTGTTCATGCTTAATAGAATATACCGATTTTGGGATAGCTTTAACGCCAGATTGAACAATATCTCTCATCATCCGACATATGAAAAAACCACATAGAACGAGGTTTGGTTGAAGAGAACACTTCTACATGATAAAAGCAAATAGATATATATGTTAGAATTACATTTGGAAAACAGATATACATTTCAATTTCTTATACAAGTTTTACTAGGTGATTTGGTGATCTTCCAAATGTTTTAGTTTAAACTTGATTTTTATGTTTTTCGAAAAACATAAAAATAAAATTGCGTAATTGTAGGGATATGGGTTATTGTAAATTTGGAAAGAGATAAGATATTGTTCATTTTAGACTTTGAGTAGTAGTCAATTTCTCTACTTACGAAACGTCATTGACGAACGAGATCAAATTAATTTGTTCAATAGAATAAATAAATTGCTCATTAAAAAAAATCTTCGTACATAGATATACTTTGTTCACTGCTCATACATTAGAGTTGAGTTATTGTTCATCAATTAATATAGAGTTGTTCCATAAAATAAATAAATTGTTCATTAAAAAAATATTCATACATACATCTAATTTGTTCACCTATCATACATTAGGGTTAAGTTATTGGTCATCAATTAATTTAGAGTTGTTCAATAGAATAAAAAAATTGTTCATTAAAAAAATATTCGTACAAAGATCTAAATTGTTCACCATTTATACATTAGGGTTGAGTTACTATTCATCATTAATATAGAGTTGTTCAATAGAATAAATAAATTGTTCATTAAAAAAATCTTCGTACATAGATCTAATTTGTTCACCTATCATACATTAGGGTTGACTTATTGTTCATCACCTAATTTAGAATTTTTTTAATAGAATAAATAAATTGTTCATTAAAAAAAATCTTCTTACATAGATCTAATTTGTTCACCTATCATACATTATGGGTTAACTTATTGTTTATCAATTTATTTAGAGTTGTTCAATGGAATAAATAATAAATTGTTCATTAAAAAAATCTTCGTACATAGATCTAATTTGTTCATTGTTCATACATTAGAGTTGAGATATTATTCATCAATTAATATAGAGCTATTCAATAGAATAAATAAATTGTCATTAAAACATCTTCTTACATAGATCTAATTTGTTCACTGTTCATACATTAGGGTTTAGTTATTGTTCATCAATTAATATAAAGTTGTTCAATAGAATAAATTTATTTTTCATTAAAAAAATCTTCTTACATAGATCTAATTTGTTCACTGTTCATACATTAGGGTTTAGTTATTGTTCATCAATTAATATAGAGCTGTTCAATAGAATAAATAAATTGTTCATTAAAAAAATCTTCTTACTTAGATCTAATTTGTTCACTGTTCATAAATTAGGGTTTAGGTATTGTTCTTCAATTAATATAGAGTTCTTCAATAGAATAAATAAATTGTTCAATAAAAAAATCTTCGTAAATAGATCTAATTTTTTTCACCTCTGATACATTAGGGTTGAGTTATTATTCCAATTAATTAAAGTTGTTCAATAGAATCAATAAATTTTTCATTCAAAAATATTCGTACATAGATCTAATTTGTTCACTGTCTATATATTAGAATTGAGTTATTGTTTATCAATTGATATAGAGTTGTTCAATAGAATTAATAAATTAATATTCGTACATAGATCTAATTTGTTCACTGTTCATACATTAGAGTTGAATTATTTTTCATCAATTAATATAGAGCTGTTCAATAGAATAAATAAATAGTTCATTAAAAAAATCTTCGTACATAGATCTAATTTGTTCACTGTTTATACATTAGGATTGAGTTATTATTCATCAATTAATATGGAGTTGTTCAATAAAATAAAAAAAATTGTTCATTAAAAAAAAGCTTTGTACATAGATCTAATTTGTTGACTGTTCATACATTATGGTTGAGTTATAGTTCTTCAATTAATATGGAGTAGTTCAATAGAATAAATAAATTCTTCATTAAAATAACTCTTCGTACATAGATATAATTTGTTCATTGTTCATGCATTAGGGGCGTGAGTTATTGTTCATCAATTAATATAGAGTTGTTCAGTAGAATAAATAAATTGTTCATTAAAAAAAATCTTCGTACATAGATCTAATTTATTCATTGTTCATATTTTAGGGTTGGGTTATTGTTCATCATTTAATATAGAGTTGTTCAATAGAATAAATAAATTGTTCATTAAAAAATTCTCCGTACATAGATCTAATTTATTCATTGTTCATACATTAGGGTTGCGTTATTGTTCATCAATTAATATAGAGTTGTTCAATAGAATAAATAAATTGTTCATTAAAAAAATCTTTGTGCATAGATCTAATTTGTTGACTTTTCATACATTAGGGTTGAGTTATTTTTCATCAATTAATATACAATTGTTCAATAGAATAAATAAATTCTTCATTACAAAAAAATCTTCGTACATAGATCTAATTTGTTCATTGTTCATACATTAGGGTTGAGTTATTGATCATCAATTAATGTAATATTGTTCAATAGAATAAATATATTGTTGATTAAAAAAATCTTCGTTCATAGATCTAATTTGTTCACAATTTATATATAAGGTTGACTTATTGCTCCTCAATTAATATAGATGTAACGCCCAAGCCTTTATAAGCACTATCCGATGCAAACCCAAGGACTTCCCAGGAGGTCACCCATCTTGGTACTACTCTCGCCCTTGCACGCTTAACTTTTGCGTTGTTTATCCTCACTCGAACCCGAAAAGGAAGGGTTGTTGTTGACATGGGGAGCACCTTAATCTCTTATAAATTATCAGGGTGTTACACTTTTTAAGACCTGAGGCCTTAGAAGCGCAATCCCATGCCAACCCGAGAACTTCCCAGGAGATCACCCATCCTAGTACTACTCTCGCCCATGCACGCTTAACTTTTAAGTTCTTTGTCCTCACTCGAACTCAGAAAAGGAAGAGCTCTTGTTGACATGGGGAGCACCTTAGTCCCTTATAAATTGTTGATTTTTAGGATATATAAACGGAATAGCATTTTGCATAAACAAGTTGAAGTAAAAGTCGTTTCCTGTATTACAAGGCAGTTTGAGTAGACCTTGAAAGGTAATCTCGTGAGTTGACCCCGAAGGGTGATCTCATTTGGGTGTAGACTGTAAAGGTAATCACCACCGACTCTTTAAACCATTTTATTAAGATGTCTTGGATAAAGGCTACGAGTCATCCAATTAGATTGAATTTTCCTTCAACAAATATTGCCCCTATTCCATGTGAAGGGATACCGCAATATTGTTGTGAGATAAAACGTACCAAAATGACAATAGAGATGTTGGCAAGACAAGTCTATCAAGATTAAACGCACCTTGTTCCAATCTCATGATTCTTCTTCCTCCTTCACTTGGACGAAGTCGTTTTCCCATGATCCTTGTGGTTCTTCCTTCACTTGGACGAAACCATCACGCCATGGAACTTGAGGTTCCTCCTTCACTTGCAATCATGAAAGACCTTCCATGATATCACACAAATGTGTTTGTTTTTCTAACGAAAACACTCGACTACACAACCCTAGTCTTCACCGACTACTTGCATCTATAGGACAACGTTTTAGTGTCTTCTTGTGTGTCATGAAATGGACGACCAACAACCCTATTTATAAGTGTCTAAGGCTGTCCAAAAACCACCCAAGAGAAGTTACAAAAGTTGGTTAAGAAGTTGAGAGGTTGAGAGAGAATCTAGGGAAGTTGTAACTAAATTCAACCTTATACAAACTCTCTCTTTCCTTGTCATCATAGGCATTCAAATTAGCCCAAAATGGAGTCCATTCTGCCGTCCAAATCCAGCCCATAAAGGCCCAACAAATTGGTCCAAAACTCCCCTAGAAAAGCCTAAACCAAAGCCCACAAGCCAGGCCCAAAATGGCACACCAAGCGGCCCAATCTCTAGTCCATGCATGCGGCCATCAAGCCCAATGGCACGTCCCATGGACTGGCCCACCATGGCCCATAACAAGCTAGCATAGCTAGGTACCTAACTAGGTCACTTACCTAGTATAGATGGCCCTTAGCTAGTTGAGCTAGCCTCCAACTGGTTGAGCTGGCTTGAGCTGCGTTTTAGCTCGTTGAGCTGACTTATAAGCTACTTGAGCTAACTTTAGCTAGTTTGAGCTTCCTTAAGCTAAACCCTAGCTACATGAGCTTCTTATAAAGCTTGTTCCTTGAGTCAAGAGCTTAGTTTAGCTTCTAGAGCTAACTCTAAACTAGTTTGAAGCTTCAACACTCCTTTCTATTACGCGTAACTATGTGCCAAGCTAATCTCAAGCTTTGATCCTTGCATAATGCATTCACCGAGCTTCGGGATGCTTTCGAAAAATCATACAAACTTGCACAAAGGTAAAACACTCTCATTCTTTACTCAAAACCAAAACCTTAGCGCAAATGCTCATACTCGGCGAGTTGTGCCTAAACCCTAGGCACGCCGCAAGCATCATGCACGCATGGTCGTGCCCTTGCCAAGGCGTAGGCGTGACCCAAACGGCTACACACATGACCCACACGAACATGCATCGACGTGCGTCGTCCAAGCACCGTGCCAATGCCGTGCAAGCACGCACATCGTGCACCGGCGCGAATGTACTGAGCGTCGATGCCTTGTGCCGCATCCGAGCGTCGTACGGGACCTAGGCACGCTCTTGTCCTACACCGTTGCACACTAGGTTTCGTGTCTCGGTGACGGTGTGCATCTCATGGATTCTTTTCTTTTCTATGACCACTTTACTTCTCTTCTCATATTATGGCAAGTCACATAGTCAATTTCCTCAATCGACTTTTCTTTGTGACTTCTTTTCCTTAACATGCTCACAATGAGATTGATGACTTTTCACAAATCACCAACATAAATTATCACGGTGTTAAGATCTCCCCCACTTAAGCACTTGACGTCCTCGTCAAGGCCCAAGGACTGCCCTCCGGGTCGAATGACCGCCCACCGGGCCAAGCCAATTCGTAACTCAGAGTCGGGTATGATACCATTTCTAAGGCCCAAGCCTTTAGAAGCACTATCCCATGCCAATCCGAGGATTTCCCAAGAGGTCACCCATCTTGATACTACTCTCTCCCTTGCACGCTTAACCTTTGAGTTCTTTGTCCTCACTCGAACCCAGAAAAGGAAGAGCTCTTGTTGACATCGGGAGCACCTCAATCCCTTATAAATTATCAGGGTGTTACAATAGAGTTGTTCAATAGAATAAATAAATTCTTCATTAAAAAAAATCTTTGTACATAGATCTAATTTGTTCATTGTTCATACTTTAGATTGGAGTTATTGTTCATCAATTAATATAGAGTTGTTCCATAAAATAAATAAATTGTTCATTAAAAAAATCTTCATATATTTATATATATCTTATTTGTTCACCTATCATACATCAGGGTTGAGTTATTGTTCATAAATTAATTTAGAGTTGTTCAATAGAATCAATAAATTATTCATTAAATAAATCTTCGTACATAAATCTAATTTGTTTATTATTCTTACATTAGAGTTGAGTTTGTTCATCAATTAATATAGAGTTGTTCCATAAAATAAATAAATTGTTCAATAAAAAAATCTTCGTTCATAGATCTAATTTGTTCACCTATCATACACTAGGGTTGAATTATTGTTCATCAATTATTTAGAGTTGTTCAATAGAATCAATAAATTATTCATTAAAAAAATCTTCGTACATAGATCTAATTTATTCATTATTCATACGTTAGAGTTGAGTTATTGTTGATCATTTAATATAGAGTTGTTCAATAGAATAAAAAATAAATAAATTGTTCACAAAAAAAATCTTTGTACACAGATCTAAATTGTTCATCGTTCATACATTAGGGATGAGTTATTATTCATCAATTAATATAGAGTTGTTCAATAGAATAAATAAATTGTTCATTAAAAAATATCTTCGTACATATTTCTAATTGGTTCACCTATCATACATTAGGGTTGACTTATTGTTCATCAATTAATTTAGAGTTTTTCAATAGAATAAATAAATTGTTCATTAAAAAAAATATTCGTACATATATCTAATTTGTTCACCTGTCATACATTACTACATTAGGGTTGACTTATTGTCCATCAATTAATTTAGAGTTGTTCAATAGAATAAATAAATTGTTCATTAAAAAAATCTTTGTACATAGATCTAATTTGTTGACTCTTTATACATTAGGGTTAAGTTATTGTTAATCAATTAATATACAATTGTTCAATAGAATAAATAAAATTCTTGATTAAAAAAAATCTTCGTACATAGATCTAATTTTTTCATTGTTCATACATTAGGGTTGGGTTATTGTTCATCAATTAATATAGATCGAGTTGTTCATAATAATAAATAAATTGTTATTAAAAAATCATCCTACATTGATTTAATTTGTTCATTGTTCTTACATTAGCGGTGTGAGTTATTGTTCATCAATAAATATAGAGTTTTTCAATAGAATAAATAAATTGTTCATTAAAAAAATCTAGTCGCCTGCTTTGGGTGTAAATAGGACGATGAAAGTATTTATGGATTTTGACGTTTAGGTGAACAACTTCTCACACAATAATGAAAAACTTATCCCTTAATCTACGGTAGTTCCAAAATCACACTTTAAAATTTCTCTTTTTATTATAAAATGATAAAATTGATTAAATCAACACCGTTGATCTTCTAATATCCAATAGTCCTTATTTTTGCTCCCTATTTATTGTAAAACACCTATTTACTTGAACTAATTCGTATATAAATTTGGAAAGAGATATAATATTGTTTATTTTAGACTTTGAGTAGCAGTTAGTTTCTCTACTTACGAAAAGCCATTTACGAACGAGACCTAATTACTTTGTCCAATAGAATAAATAAATTGTTCATTAAAAAAATCTTCATACATAGATCTAATTTGTTCATTGTTCATACATTAGAGTTGAGTTATTGTTCATCAATTAATATAGAGTTGTTCAATAAAATAAATAAATTGTACGTTTGTTAAAAAAATCACCGTACATAGATCTAATTTGTTCACCTATCATACTATACGGTTGAGTTATTGTTCATCAATTAATTTAGAGTTGTTCAATAGTTGTTATGTCCCTAAGACATAATCGGACATAATCGAACAATTTGATAGAAATAAGAGAGAATTAAGGAAGGAGAAGAGATAGATTGAAGAAGAAGAAGAGTAGAAGGAGAAGAACAGAGAGAGAGAGGATTAGAATTTGCATTTCATTTTTGGATAATCGTTCCACCCAGATCATTAGCCTCTTATTAGGCATTTTATCCCTAATTACAATTATGGCCCAAACTTATCTCTACTTACAAATTCTACCCATATAACCTATACATGACATTACCCACCCCTTATAAAAGCTTTGTCCTCAAAGCTTATACAAATAAAAGGATCACTCCATTCTTGAAATCAACTTGCCAACTGAACACTTACTATCTTCACTTTGAACTTGCTATACACTTGGAGACATCTTTGAAATTGCAACAGAAAATCAGCCTTTCAATTTTCATTCAAGGCAATATAACATTTGCAATCATTACTTCATTCTCCTCACATGGTTATATACCAACAGTAGCTCAACCATGAATATGCAAAGTAGCTTCTCCACTGTTTTGTTCATCACTGATTTCAGCACAGTAGGTTCTCCATGTCTACCCATATCTTCCTTGATTGATCCCACTACCCTGCAACTTAACTGGCTGCAAATTACCAAGTTCTGATCAATGCACTAAGTTCTGATCTGTATCTTGCCCTGCTCAATTCCCGACACATCAGCAAATATCACACTCCAAGAAATTGATATCACACACCAGCCAACATCAACAAAGAATTTTCCCCTAGCTGGATGCACAACTTCCTCCAACACATCAGCAAACACAAATAAGGCATTGAATTTTGCTCACCAACTCCAAATAAGGGCCCACTCACCCATTTGCACACAAAATTCAGCATGTAGCAATTCAGAATGCACCTGAACATTACCAAAATTCCACCAGCACCTTCATTTTCAGCACCTTCATTTTTTTTTGATTCATTGACAACTAAGGATTGCATTTTTTTTAGCATCAATGCCTCCAGGATCCCATAGTAATCTTTGATTAGCAAAACCAACCTCAATAGTAGCAACTTCTCTACTAGAATGCAATTTCAATCCAGCAGTAAAGATATCACTTAGCATCAAGACCACTTTATCTCCAAATACAAAACTGAATTTTCCCCTATCATAAGGCAAAGTGATCGACTCTTGCTTCAATTCAATACTGAAAATAGCATCCAATGCAACAAGATTCAAGTTAGCAGTACCACCTGGGTCATATACATGCCTTTTCCTGAATCTTACACCACCCGATTCACTAAATTCCTTACCAAAAATTCCTTGTTTCAAATTTCCCCGAATCAGGCCAACAATTCCAGGATCAAAAATCAAATCTCCATCCCACAATCTATGCCTATCAATAGATGTATCAATTACAAGTATAGACTCTACATCATGGTTAATCTGACTTGTTCCCATTTGAAACATATCATGCCTAGACAAATGAGCAAACACCTTGTGTGCAATTGCATTTTCTGAGGTTTCCACATACTCAACTGTATTCAACTTTAAATCACCCAAACCAGATTCCATTGATCCTTCAAATGTAATATTAGAGATAACCCACTTAAAAGGATCAGAGAATACCTCACTAGAATCATTAATTGATTCGGAAGTTGTCATTATTTGCTTGGAGCTTGGACTCAGTTGTCCATCAATGTCACCCATATTTTGATCAGCGCTAATGATCCTTTGATTGAATAGTTGGCGGACAAACATTTCTGAACATTTCTTCCCTGAACTTCCTTCGAGATTGAATCCATTCGAGTTTTCATTTGGGTCATTTTCTATCTTGATCTGAGTCGATTCTTGACGCTCAATTTTGGCTTCAAACAGATTCTCTGCTTCTTGAGAAACACTCAATTCATGGTTGCAATTCATCGAATAGCCGCCTGGTATTCCAATTTCCTCTGACTTGGCAATCGATGACACTCCAAGATCGCTAATCCGGGCAATTTGTCTCTTCTCCGATTGATTTTGGTCCTTCAAACTCGCGTGAAGCATTTGGATATCTTCTATGTCCGTGTGAATCATTTTTTTGGGAATTGATCGGCGCTTGATGACCCTCGAATTGGCTAGCATCTTCGATCGGAACTTCAACTTGGTTCAATCTACCACTGCTTGCTCGCCCATCAACAAACAACTCCATTCGACAACAGTCGTCATAGATACACCTCCCGTTCAATGAGTCCAACGCCTTGAGGACTGAATCACGATCTCGGAAACGGATTCTTGAATGGTAATGAGGATCGTTATCAAAAATTTCTATGACTTCTATAGTGCCCACACTAGAGAAAACAAGTACTCTTCAAGGTGAATCTTGAGAAATAAAGTACGATCTTCATTCACCACCTTCAATCGCAATTCAGGATTTTCAGCTGGAGAAGGCTCCGATGCAGGTCTTTCGGTTGAATTGGTGGAAAATTTCCTCGGTGGTAATCCCATTGAAATTCTCAACATGCACATTTTCCCATCCACCGTTAATTGACTCCAAAGTTGATCGGAATTCACAATATCTTGTGCTACACGCCTGATACAATCATCCATGGTTGAATCTCGAACTCAATCAAATTAGGGTAACTCGAATTGAAAAAATTGGCGCAAAATCGCCGGCTCTGATACCAATTGTTATGTCCCTAAGACATAATCGGACATAATCGAACAATTTGATAGAAATAAGAGAGAATTAAGGAAGGAGAAGAGATAGATTGAAGAAGAAGAAGAGTAGAAGGAGAACAGAGAGAGATAGGATTAGAATTTGCATTTCATTTTTGGATAATCGTTCCACCCAGATCATTAGCCTCTTATTAGGCATTTTATCCCTAATTACAATTATGGCCCAAACTTATCTCTACTTACAAATTCTACCCATATAACCTATACATGATAATAGTATAAATAAATTGTTCATTAAAAAAAATATTTATACATAGATCTAATTTGTTCACTATTCATACATGTGTGTACAAAAAAATATTTGTTCACTATTTGTTCACCTATCATACTATACGGTTGAGTTATTGTTCATCAATTAATTGTTCATTAGGGTTGAGTTATTGTTATCAATTAATATGGAGTTGTTCAATAGAATAAATAAATTGTTCATTGAAAAACATCTTCGAACATAGATCTAATTTGTTCACTGTTCATGCATTAAGGTTAAGTTATTGTTCATCAATTAATATAGAGTTGTTCTATAGAATAAATAAATTTTTCCATAAAAAAACCTTTGTACATAGATCTAATTTGTTCACCTATCATACATTAGGGTTCATACATTAATGTTAAATTATTTTAATTTTTTTTGTTATTTTATTAGTTTTGTGAAAATCGAGTTATATGGGATATGAATTCAAAGCACATAATATATATGTATATAGAGAATAGTGCTCTAGTGAAATACTCTCTTAGAGTAAATCATGTGGTTATATTTTAGATTATTAGATTAAAAGGAATGTGTGGTGAGGATTAAAAATAAATAGGGTGAATAAAATTTGTGTGGGTGAGATACATTTTATTTGCACATAATATCACTAAATTAATTAAAATTCCTATTTTTTCTATATTTATTTCTCTTTCATTGATTTGCTACTATAATTAATTCTCTTTCCTTGTTTGGTTGATTGTGTTCTCTCTCCCCCTTCTTGTTTCTTCTTCATCGTCGATTCTGCTTCCCCTCCATTTCATTATACCGTTGGCGATTTAAGCTCAATTATTCTCGTATTCTTCAATTTCTGGTACGTATAAATGCAATTTTGAGTTTATGGTGTGATTAATATACGAATTCTCTGTATTTTCATCTTCTCTGTATTTTCAAATCCATCATATTTTCTTGATGATTTATTTGATTCAATTGCTTAGTCTCGTGTTTGATTTTTTTCGATTATGTAGTCCCACAATCTTAATTGTTAAAACTTATTATAATTCGAAACAATATTTTGATTATTTTTGCCCTTTTGTTCTATTGATTTCATTCTATCAATTGAATATCGTAAATTTCCTAGATTTAATTTTGTTTTCATAGATTTAATACAATAGATTTCAAAATTCCAATTGCTTAGTCTCGTATTTAAATTATTCGTCTATGTATTATAAGTTGTTCATGGATGTGTATATATTATTCAAACATGTGTGGGTTATTATTCATACATGTGTGGCTTGATATTCATGTTGATGTTTCTGGATTTTGTTATTCATATATACATGATTTGGTATTCATCTATACGTTTTTTGTTATTATTCGTATAGACGTGTTTTGATATCATAATAAATACATGAAATGATTTGTTATTCATATATGTGTGGTTTCTTATTCATGTATGCATTTTTTGTTTTTCGTATATATGTGACTTGTTATTCATCTATGCATTCTTTGTTATTCATATATGTGTGAAATAGTATTCATATACGGATGGCATGTTATTCATATATGTGTATTTTATTATTCATGTATGCGTGAATTGTTATTCATAGATATGTGTTTTGTTGTGCAGTTATTCGAAAATATCGTATCTTGTTATGTGATAATTGGTTTTCACATTTGTGTGTTCTGCTATGGAGTTATTCAATAATGACGAAGAAGTGTAAATGATTGATGTTTGAAGACAAAGACAATGATTTATTTTTCATATTAGTGTACATACAAATAAATAGATGTGCTTTTTATTGGAGTATGTATTCGAGCGATAGCACTCCTTAATTTGTATTATTCAATGTGTATATCCAACTTATTCAAATAAATACATGATATTATTCACAAAACGCTCAATCATTTAAAGGCTCATTATATTATTCATGGTAATAAGATCACTTTTTCAAAAACAGAAAAATACTTATTCAACCAAAAATAGCAATTGTGCAATCGCCCCTTCCAATATTGCGTGGTTATTCAAAAACATAAAAATACTTATTCAACAAACAATAGAAGTTGTGCAGTAGACAATTCCAATATTCTGTTATTGTTCACTGTAAAATGAGTAATTATTCAATACTATAAATATTTAACAATCATCTTCTATTGTTCAAACCAATATATATTATTATTAGTATTCGAACGATCATATATTCTTATTCAAATCTGAATACAGAAATTATGTTTGAGTTAAATAAGCGCCTATTTAATTTTGAAATTACATTTGAATTTTAAAAAACGCCAAATCAAGTTTCAATTTTAATGATTTGTTTTAAATGATGTGATTTTCTATCCAGAAATAAAAAAAAAGATTCATTAACTTTATTTTTTTACCCACGTTTTTAAAAGGAAATCCCTATAAATTAGGTAACTTCCATTTTGATATCATCCAGATTTGATTCAATAAATCCTTCCCCATTTTTCTTATTATGTTGCAAAATTAATCACCATTGAGTAATGGTAATCTAATGCCTCCCCTTTAACCAAACATTGCACCGTAATTTGTATTGTACCTGAGCGCTCCCATATATATATATATGATAAAACAATGTTTTAATAGTACACACAGATGTGGATTTTAATCCCAAATAGTTTTTAGAAAAACTCTAGAACGATAATAATTATAAATGGAGGGAGTACTAGATTTAATTGTATATAATTGTTTGTATTGTGTGCTCTTTGAGTTGCGGAACTCTACAAGGTCGGCGACTTCAGGCAAGTCGACCACTTCTTCAGCACACCGGGGGAAACGATCAATGAACATAATGATAACTTGATACATGTTTAAATCGTATGGAACCTTTTCCTAAACCGATATTTCACCCCTTATTCAGCCCAAAGGAATCCGTGAAATCCGATTTGAGATAAGACAAACCCTCTTGTCCTTGTCGTGGCTGGCGATCTTGGAAAAATCCTTAGAGTTTAGTATTTGAACTTGCTTTTTGTTGAGATCAGTGTTTTTAAGAGATTACAAATCTTCAACCTTTGACACAATAGCCAAAAGAATCCTTTAAATAGGCTTTTGGACGTCCAAGACGGTTACCGCACTACACCATTCTGCAGATTTAGCGACCATATTTTAGCGACCACGAAATATAGTCGCTAATTAGAGACCATATGGACGCCAATGGTCGCAAATCTGGACGTCAAAACGGGGAAAAAAAATAAAACCAACTTAGCGACCACGAGGTCGCTACATAGGGCGTCCACGTGGTCGATGGGCCTTTATTGTGGCAATAAGTGCGCGGGAAAATTTCCCGCCAACATGTAGCGACCATATGGTCGCTGAATGTAGCGACCATGTCGGAGACCATATGGTCGCTACATTCAGCAACCATATGGTCGACAAAGCACTTGGTCGCAAATTATAGCGACCAGTTGGGCGATGACTTGGATCAGATGTTTTGGCACGCCACATCAATTTTGGCGAATAATATCCCGCGTTTTTTGCGACCACTTGGTCGCTAAAAACAGTAATTGGTAAAATTGTCGCCATTTCAGCATATATTGTACTCTGATTCCGCTAAAAAATGCACTCTCATTCCGCTTCACCACAACTTCACTCTCATTCCGCTCTGTTCCAAAATATTCACAAAAGAAAGAAACAATCAACCACAACTCTGAATTGATTCTAGGAAGAAATTCCGTCAAATTTTACCGACATCCTCATTAAAGGTGTGTATTTAAATCTTATTCCTAATATTTCATTCCGTCATTATATTGTTTTAGATAAATATTGTCTGTAGAAAGCTTTCGTTTATATATTTATAAGAGATTGTATTATAGAATTTAACCGCATATAGCAATTACTTATGTTGTAAATGTTTGTTCTGATATACTGAAAGTGGCGACCATATGGTCGCCAAATACATATCAGCGACCATATGGTCGCCACTTTCAGTATAATATGCACTTGAATTAATTTAATTCTACTCTCATTTTGAAATGCAGGAATGAAAAAATGCGTGAGTGGATGTATGTGCGTAATATAGTTGGTTTTTTGAACAACGAGTTTTTAGCTGGCGTAGAGCAATTTCTCGAATTCTGCAAATCTATGCCAACCTATAACTCATCCGAATTAAGGTGTCCATGTCAGAGGTGCAAGAATAAGAAAATGAAATATGTGGATGATGTGCATTATCACCTTGATAAGGAAGGTTTTGTTCCGAACTATTACCATTGGGTTTCGCACGGGGAGACATATGAAAGGTTCGCTGCATTGTTAGCCGAGTCTAGACAGCATGAAGGCTGTAGTAGTTCTGATCCAGCACCACCATTAAATGGTGAGAATGATAATCAAATGGAACAGATGGTGTATGATGGTTTTAATTATGGCCGAAGTGATTACACTGTTGAGGATCCCGTGCAGAATGCGGATATAAGGCATGAGCAAGGGGAGAAATATTATAATGAAGCGCCCAATCCCGACGCATAGCGTATGTACGACATGTTGTCTGCCGCAAATAGGCTTTGTGACTTGGATGAGATATGACCCAGTTGGAGGCTGCGACTGAGCTACTAAGCCTAAAGTCTAAGCTAAGGATGATGGAGTGCGGATATGACATGATCTCGGATTTTTGCGGACGCGTTTCTCACCCGGAGACGACATTATCAGCCAAGTTTTACGACACGAAAAAACTGGTCGAGGCTCTCGGTCTTCCTTACGAGATAATTGATTGTTGTCCAAACTCTTGCATGATATATTGGGGTGCAAATGCAGAATACGCAGCATGCAAGATATGTGACTATCCTAGATGGAAGCAAGGCAAGACAAAGCTCATTCCCTATTCTCGTATGTTTTACTTGCCAATAACTCTACGATTGCAGAGATTGTACGCATCTGTGGTGACTGCCGAACACATGAGATGGCATGCAGAGCAAGCATAAGATGGGGTGATGAGACATCCTTCAGATGCAGAGGCATGGAGGCACTTCAATGCTGTGTGGCCAGATTTTGCATAAGAAACACGAAATGTGAGACTAGGTTTGTGCATAGACGGTTTCAATCCGTTCGGGGCATCCGGGCGCCAGTACTGATGTCGGCCTGTGATTTTGATACCCTACAACCTTCCGTCGTCGATGTGTATGCGAGAAGAGGTTATATTTTTTACGGTTATTGTACTTGGATCGAAGAGCCCGAAGCAGAAGTTGGATGTCTACTTGCAGTCATTGATAGCAGAGCTGAAGGATCTGTGGCTTAATGGGGTGTGCACATACGATTCTTGGAGGAAGCAGAATTTTGTGTTACGTGCAGCTGTAATATGGACAATTAGTAACTTCCCCGCATTTTCGATGTTGTCAGGTATGTTGTTAATTTTACATATGCTAATCAATTTGAAAATATTATATAAATAATAATGCATATATATGATTTGTGAAATTTAATTAATGTGTGTTACAAAATATATGTTTGTGTAGGCTGGAGCACTTCTGGGAAATACGCGTGTACTTATTGCATGGAGGACACCGATGCATTTTATCTAGCACATGAACACAAAATGTGCTGGTTCGATTGTCGCAGGAGGTTTACAAAACCTGATCATCGCTTCCGAAACAACACGACTGATTTCAAGAAAGGTCGACAGGAGCGTCGTGGTCCCCTGGTACTTCGTGATGGATACGAGATATTAGACCAGATAAACAATATGGCTTGATGAAGATAACTGAAGTGGGAGCTGAGGAGCACACTGCCGCGGTTAGTAGTGATTCGGGTTGGAAGAAGAAAAGCATTTTTTGGGACCTACCTTACTTGCCTAGTCTGCTGGTAAGACATAATTTAGATGTCATGCACATTGAGAAAAATGTCTTCGATAATGGAAGGATATAAAGGAATTGTGCGAGCGTCCGGAGTTGGAACCTGATGAGGAGGACAATAGGTACCCAAAGGCTTGTTATGCACTAGATCGTCATGAAAAACAAGTGCTTCTAGATTGGTTGAGATCCGTAAAATTCCCGGATGGCTACGTGTCCAACTTGAGCCGCTGCATTGACTTGCACAAGCTTAGGCTCTTTGGGATGAAGAGCCATGATTGTCATGTGTTCATGCAAAGGTTGATGCATGTTGCTTTTCGTCCATTTCTTGATGACAAAGTCTGGGAGCCCATTGCTCAGCTAAGTGCGTTCTTCAGGGACCTGACGTGTTACGAGGTGAAGCCCAAAGTGGTTATGCAATTGCACAAGGAAATACCAATAATTTTGTGCAAGCTGGAGCGCATCTTTCCCCCTGCGTTATTTGATTCAATGGAGCACTTGCCTATTCATCTGCCACGGGAAGCTTCACTTTGTGGCCCTGTCAATTATAGATGGATGCATCCAGAAGAAAGGTACGTACAGTTATATACAGTTGTTCAGTTTTGGATTTATATAATTAACTTGTATAATAAATATTAATGGTTTTCAATGTATATTATGTAGGCTCTTAAAAAGGTTGAAGGCCTCAGTTGGCAACAAAGCCCATGTTGAGGGGTCAATTGGTAGTGCTTATCTCGTTAAGGAGACGTCAACATTCTGCTCGTATTATTTTAGCTCACATGTGGCGAGTAATCATATGGATATCGCCCGCAACGTCAGTTGCACACTTCCAGTTGGGGTTGATCCGGGCGATTTGTCTATTTTCACAACTGGTCGAACCTTGGGTAGCAGATCAACTGGTCATTTCCTGACAGATGATGAATTCCATGTGATCTAAACTTACATTCTCTGAACTGCGCCGAAGTGGAACCCTATATTGAGTACGTTTCTATAATCTCAACTAATTAAAATTATATAAATGCTGAGGTGAATAAATTAGGGGTTCGATATATATAAAGTATGTATTTCATTCAATTACTCTGTCGTAGGTACTATTTGACAAACTTCGTGCGGTCGTCAAATCCAACAATAGCCGATGCTGAAGAGCAAAACATTTTGGAAAGACACTTTCACCTCTGGTTCTACTCCCATGTAAGGATTTCTTATATTAATTTCAATTTAATTTCAAAATGTACATATCTATTTTGATTCCCAAATTGTATATACATGTTGATTTAAAATTGCAGGCCGACAATCCGGAAGTTACAAATCCTAACATTACAACACTTGCTCGTGGACCCTCTAAAAAAGTGAGGTCATATCCTGGTTACTTTGTCAATGCTCACCGATTCCACACGAGGGCACACGCATCAACCAGGGCCACTGACAGTAGTGGAGTTTGTGTTCTAGGACAAAGCTTCGGCACCGACGAGGAGGACTTCTATGGTGTGCTAGAGGAAATCATTGAGCTGAATTACCTATCTCCAACCGTAAAGCGCCTTATTGTCTTTAATTGTTCGTGGTTTGATACTAGAAGTCGTGGAGGCACGCATTCACCCTCACCTAAAGCTTGTCGATGTTCATCGACATAAAATGTTGAGAACAAAAGATCATTACATATTAGCACATCAAGCCACTAGAGTTTATTTCCTCGATTACCCAAAGATGAGGCGTGCAAATGCTGAATGGAGAGCGGTCTGTAAAGTGAAGTCACGTGTGTGGCCCGATGAAGGTACGTGCGTAGACCCTCATGAGAGTGGTTCCAGGGGCGGTGCCGTTGAGGAGGCATTTCAACATGATTCATCCCTTCCACGAGTTATCAACGACACACATGATAATTATCCACTTGGTCCATTAAACGACCCAAACGGGGAGGATCATGTCGTTGAGGATCAAGATGAGACGTCTACTGAAACATCTGAGGGTGAGTTTGAGAGTGAGACCGATACAAATGAGGAAGACATGTAATCAGAATACTACTATTGTATTGTCATTCACTTTTCTGATAACACTATTGTTTTGCCATTCACTTTTCTGATAGCACTATTGTTTTGCCATTTATTTTTCTGATAACACTATTGTTTTGCCATTCACTTTTCTGATAACACTATTGTTTTGCCATTCACTTTTCTGATAACACTATTGTTTTGCCATTTACTTTTTTGATAACACTATTGTTTTGCCATCACTTTTCGTAGACCCTCATGCATGCACATTTACTATTCTGATTCATCCTTTCCAACCATAAAAGGAGATAACCATCTCCAATGCTAACATACCTTCCTAGTGAAAACTCCCCATCTTCACCTCAAACTCATCTTCACCTCAAATCCCACCTAAAACTTCCTTCCTCAAATGGCTCAGAGGAGAGCGTGTACTAGGCGAACAACCGCCTTAGCTCCTGAAGTCATCAATTACTCCATTGTGCGTGTGCGTGGGGATAGGGAGACAAGAACCAAATGGAGCACCGCACCAAATCTCCAATTAAGACTAGTCATCAATGATTGGACAGTATCTCCCGGGGGAGCACCACCAGGTTTTAGCCATTTTTTCTTGAACGGCGACAACATCACTGCTCGCATTGCAGCTAGGGAAACGGCTGTGCAGCTTCGCGTGCTTGAAGGTGCTGAGATCCGGGCAGTTGATATTCCATGTATAACATGAGAGTCCATTAATTGTAGTTGTTTGTTTATGTTTCCACTTAAAAACTTCACTTTGTGTTGTTTGATTTAGTTGTTTGTCACTTCGTTTAATGTACTTAGGAAGCAACGGTTTGTAACTTGGTTTCTTTTGGAACCAATGACGTTGTTTGTAACTTGGTTTCGTTTAATGTACTTGGTTTCGTTTGGAATCCGATTTACCGACGTATTTGTAGTTGATGTTCCATTTGAACTCGTTCGTTTTATCCCACTAGTTGTTGTCCCATTTAAATATAATGTCTCCACTATAGCAATATAGCGACCATATGGTCTCTACTTTTAATCTTTTCGCGACCATATGGTCGCTACCTTCAAACTGATAGCGACCATATGGTCGCTATCCGTTTAAATTTTTTTCGAAATTGGATTTTTTAGCGCGTAGTTCGATTTTATTTTGTTTTTAGCGACCATATGGTCGCCAAAATGAAAAATTTTGAATTAATTTGGGGGGAAATCTGAAATTTGGTGGGAACGAAAATTTTTGGGCGAATTATTTAGTTTGCGCCCATATAGTCGCCAGTCCATTTAGCGCCCATATGGTCGCTAATTTGGCGACTATATGGTCGCCAAATTTTCGAGCATGGCCCACTAATTATTCACTTACATTTAGCGACCATATGGTCGCTAAGTGGCGACCATATTGTCGCTAAATGTGAATAAGAAGGAGAACACCAGTTCACCTTCGTCATTTCCGCCGACTCTCATTTCGACTTTTCCTCTCTCTCTCTCCCGATACGTTCTCCACCTCCTCGCCGTCTCTCTCTCTCCGACCGCCGTCGCCGACGTCCTCCGCCCGCCTCCTCTCTGGCACCGCCTCGCCCGCCTGCTCCTCCTCTCCGCCTGCGTCTGAGCGCCTCCTCCCTACTGCGTCCGAGCACCTCGCCCGCCTGCGTCCGAGCGCCTCGCCCGCCTGCTCCGTCCGCCGCCTCCTCCTCTCCGTCCCACCCTAAACCTGCACCCCTCCATTTATTTGTAAGTGATTTGTGTATTTGTTTTTTATTTTGATATTGATTTTTGTTGTTGGTATTGTTTAGGGTTTTTTGATTGAGAAAAGTGGTATTGTTTATGGTTTGTTGTTGTTTGAGAAAATTGGTATTGTTTAGGGTTTGTTGTTGTTTGCGAAAATTGGTATTGTTTAGGGTTTGTTGTTTAGGGTGAAATTGATTGAGAAATTTTGATTGTGAAAATGAGAAATTGAATGAGAAAATTTTAGAAATTGATTTAGAAAATTTGAGAAATTGGTATTGTTTAGGGGTTATTGTTTAGTTCTTGTAGTTTGAGAAATTTGAGAAATTGATTGAGAAAATTTGATTGATTGGGAAGTTTGCGAAATTGAATTTGTTGAGATTGTTTAGTTGAATTTGTTGAAAGAGTAGTTGTTGTTGTTGTTGTTGTTTGAAGGAGTTGGTGTTGTTGTTTGAAGGAGTTGGTGTTATTGTTGTTGTCTGAAGGAGTTGGTGTTATTGTTGTTGTCTGAAGGACTTTGTATTATTTTTATTTGAAAGAGGAGTTGTTGTTGATTATGTTGTAGTTGTGTTGTTGAAAGAGTGGTTGGTTGTTGTTTAGGGTATTGTTGTTGTTAATTTGATTGTTGTTGATGTTATTGTTATTGTTGTTGTTCATTTGTTGGTTTTGTTTGTTGTTGTTGTTGATTTCGTATTGTTATTGTTGTTGTTTGATGTTGATATGTTGTTGTAGTTTGTTGTTGTTGATATGTTGTTGTTGTTTGATGTTGTTGTTGGTTGTTGTTGATTTGTTGTTGTTGTTTATTGTTGTTTTTAGTTGTGTTATTATGGTCGAAGGATCACACCGACATGCACGAGGTCCTCGTCGGGATGAGCCGAGCTCGTCCCGGATACTGAGCGAGGAGAACTCGTCCGAGGCGACCCACATGGACACACCACATTTGTTCGAGGACGACGGGGCCCACCATCCTAGTAAAGAGGAGTCGGGCACCTCAATGGAGGAGTCCTGGGCCACTATGCCAGCGTCCTTGTCGGGATCGAGTCGAGGGCTCGATCCCAATCGCGTTTGAGATCTTTATATTGCCGGTGGGTGGTACGTACAATTTCTTCTAAGAATTTTTTTTTATTTAAAGTCTTTTCTTACTTTCAAATATATTATAACATGTTTTTTGAAATCTCGCAGCTTGCAGCCGTCGAACATGGTGTCGCGGTGGTCGACACAAATCGTACAAAGTCAACCCGAGGATAAGGCGTTGTAGTTCGACTTTGCCTCCTCCGCTTCGAAGACACGTTGGTTTGAGTCTTGGAAGGTAAATTTTATTTAATTTTAATTTCTTTCTACAATTCCCGCATTAATTAATTACTATTTTTAATTAATTGTTTGTTGGATTTAATTAGACGCACTTTAGATGGGATGACTCCCAGCCGGGTATGGACGTCGAGTCCGTCCGGTTGCTGTAGGAGAAGAGAGCAAAGAAGATAAACGATGACTTGATCGGGAAGCACCGTCGGGACGGGAAGAAGCCGAAATTCATCTAATCCGCCACTTGGGAGAAGTGGCAGACGACGGATTGGGCCACAGAGGCGTTCAAAGCCAAGTGTGCCCGCCAGAAGCCGATCTGGAATGTCAATCCGGCTAACCATAGTAGTGGTTCGAGGTCCCACCTCGACACCATGCGTCACTTGGTAAGTACTTTATCTTAATTTGATTAAATTTAAATTAAGTTAATTTTTCTTAATAGTTCGTAACACCCTTATTGAATTTCGTAGGAGCAACACCTGCAACGCCGCATCACACATCTCGAGCTTCTCATCGAGACGCACACGCAGGGCGTCGATCGACATTTTATAGACGAGCGGTCGTCCTTAATCGCTGTCAGTTTTAATTATTTTTCCTCAATTTGAAAAGGAGTTGTTGTTGTTGTTGTTGTTGTTATTGTTGTGTGTTTGTTGTTGTTGATTGTTGTTGTTGTTGTTGATGTTGTTGTTGTTGTTGTTGTTGTTGTTGTTGTTGTTGTTGTTGTTGTTGTTGTTGTTGTTGTTGTTGTTGTTGTTGTTGTTGTTGTTGTTGTTGTTGTTGTTGTTGTTGTTGTTGTTGTTGTTGTTGTTTATTGTTGTTGTTGTTTGTTGTTGTTTGTTGTTGTTGATATGTTGTTGTTGTTTGTTGTTGTTCTTGATTTGATTGAGAAGTTGTTGTTGTTGTTATTGTTGTTGTTGATTTTTGTTGTTGTTGTTGTTGTTTGTTGTTGTTGTTGATTTGTTGTTGTTGATTGTTGTTGTTGTTGTTTGTCGTTGTTGTTGTTGATTGTTGTTGTTGTTTTTGATTTGTTGTTGTTGTTGATTGTTGTTGTTGTTTTTGATTTGTTGTTGTTGTTTTATTTATATTATTTGCGTTATTAGGGTCGCCCTAGGAGATCCTCACCCAAAGGTCGGCGGAAACGGACACCCCGCCGTCCTTTCAAGACCAGTGTGATGCGGTTCTTACGGCCGCTTGGGGGGGGAGGGGGGGGGGCTCGGGAGGTGCCGTCTTCGGCCGTGGCAACGCCGCCCACGAGTTTTACGGCGAGCGTGACGGCGCCGCGTCGTCCCGCTCCTCGGGTGGCAGAATTATCGCAGGAAAACGCCAACCTTAGGCAAGATATGCAGGACCTCAAGAGTAGGATGCTCAATCTCGAGACGTGGATGCACCAGTTCCGAGGAATGAACCCGGGTGAGGGTGGGTCCCTCCCATCCGGTCTGATAGTTCCGGCGACGAGGACGGCTCCGACGAAGCCGGATAGATTAGCGTAGTTTTATTGTATTATTGAATATTGTAAATTAATTGAATTTATGTAAATTAATGAATTTATGTATGTAAATTATTGAAATTTATGAAAATTAATGAATTTTTAGTAATTTATAAATTATTCAATATTAATTATTTATATTAATTCGTAATTATTTATATTAATTTGTAATTATTTTTTTTTAAACAAAAATATTTGCGACCAAGTGGTCGCTAATTTACAACTTGATCGTGCACCTATAGGCGCACGATCGTGGTGTTTGAACCAGAGAAAGGCTAGGGTCGTGCGTTTTTTTGGTGCTTTTAGCAACCACCTGGTCGCCAATAGTCGCCAGCTTTTGGCCACCATTAGCGACCATATGGTCGCTAAAAACAGCGACCACGTGGTCGCTAAAAACAGCGACCACGTGGTCGCTACCAATTTGGCGACCACAGGTGACCATGGTCGCTAAATAGCAATCATATGGTCGCTAACTGCAACGACCATATGGTATCTATGGTCGCTATTTTTAGCGACCATATGGTCGCCAAGTGGTTAGCGACCGGCCATTTAGCGACCATTTTTAGCGACCACAATATGGTCGCTAAATGCATTTAGTGACCAGATTTTGCATTTAGCGACCAAAAATATGGTCGCTAAATTCGCTTTTTTTGTAGTGCCGGCAATTTTTTGGTATGAGTGACCTGGACAGTTGTTACTGGCGGTTACCAGCATTTACAACTTTTGTTCACTACCTACCCAAGTGTTCCCACTGCCTTTATACGTCCCATGGAGTCTCTAATCAGATTAGATAACCTCCAAACAGTTACAACACGTTGTTTGACTGATTCAAAGGTGGTTACCATAGAAACCGACACTTAGGTTGTTGACCTAACAAAGGTCGGTGACATACTAGTCCCAACCTCAATTTCCCAACATATGATAGACTTTGAACCTATTCAACCTCTGGAACATAGGTTCACTTACACGAACGTGCATGTACTCTCCACACCCTATCCCATTTTATACTAAAGTCGGTGCCCTTTGTGTCGATGTGAATCCCGATAACACCGAAAATGACATCGGTGACTTCTCAAGTGTCGATGACACTAATATCGTCAACATTCCTCTCCCATTTTAGTGTAATCTTTGATCCACAAAAAGAATGCAAGCATTAGTCCTAAACTCATGCATAAACGAAAATGTCGAAACGATTGAATTTCCGCTTAGTGTAATTACACATTCCAAACACCCAGGAGTCATGGTGTCCTAAGGATTGAACCAATCAACCTGTTTTGGATGCCTCAAGATAACACACACACACAAGCTTCTTTACGACTCTAAAGTCTAACTTGACTCCATTAATGGTCCTTGAGTCCATATCTTCTCATGAACGTATGTGAAGCCAACCCAAGCTTCATGAAGCAACCAGAAACTTCAAGCCCACATAGGTAAATCCTTTAGGTCGTGCACCTACAATTGCACTTTTTCAAAGAATCTATTAAAATGTCAGCGACATCAACCTCGATCGATCTTGTAGGAACAGAGCACACATTGAGGACATTAAGATGTCAGCGACATCAAGTTGTGTTCACATTTTCTAGATGTAAGCTTTCCACATTGAATTCGTTCCCAGCGTCAAGTTCCAACCTTACAAAGTCAGCAACATACAAGTCCCAACCTCAAATTCCCAACATGTAACAGACTTTGAACATATTTAACCTTCTAGAACTTAGGTTCACTTACACGAACGTGCACTCCGCACACACTTTAGCCCGTGTTAGAGTAAAGTCGATTCCCATTGTATCGATATGAATCTCGTTCACACCAAAACTAACGTCGGTTACTTCTCAATGTCAACGACACTTCAATCACCAACAATAACAACTCATTTATATTAACTTTGCCCAAATTAGTTTTACCGCTGGCTTTAGTTACGTGGGATTGTTTTGTTCTTGTTTTTAATTTTGACGAAAGTGGTTTTGTTTTTGTCTACGTGGAAAATAACGTCTTGACAACGTAAATTCCACAACAGTATGCTGGGCAGGTGAGTATATGATGTGGGCATTGGGCTGCGATCTTGCCTATAAATACTCAAGTAATTTAGAAGAATCATCCCATCAAACTAAATCCTCATTTCCAATCCATCAATCGTATTCGTAATTCGTGTTATCCATCCACCAAAATGCATTCTATGATCACGATAACTTCTGGGCCTACCATCCCTCTCCTCATACCAACTACAGTCCCTCGGCCGGTAGCAGGATTCGCACCAAGTCCCTGGGGTGACCGATTTCTTAATTACACCCCAGATGCAAAAGTAATTTTTTTTTTTTTGGTAGAAACCAGATGCAAAAGTAATTAATTCTGTGTACACAGATACCTAGACCGTTTTAGGGCTTATTAAGGGTAATGCTTAACAAAAATTCTAAATTTTGATAATCTCAACAATTGAAAATTTATTTGCTGGTTAGATTTATTTTATTCCCTTTCCATATCTAATAATGATTTTTTTTTTGTATTTTTTTTTTGCCTAGGATTCACTAGTTCACAATAGTGTACGTTTTAGAACTTTTTTTTTTGGAAAAAGTAAATTTCCAATGAATAAATATGCTGTTTTAGAACTTTATATATATAGAGTTTCTAATTAACTCTACCAGACCGCTTTATCCGATTGAGGCAATTATTTATACGTTTTCTAGCATATTTCCAAACGACATAGAATAAGAACGCCATTTCTAAAAACTTAACTTAACCATGAGAATATAGAGAGAGATAAATCCTATAACAAATTATTTATTGCATGGCAATAATGTCCCAATTTCAAAAATGGGATGGACATACTATTTATAGCATGGCAATATTGATGAATCATCAATATATTGGTTGTTTTACTATATGTGTAGGTAATTAAAGCTCAGCAAGAGATAGCTAAGGAGCTCAAACAAGAGGTGAGAAGGGAGCTACTATCTGGTGGTGACAAACCCCAGATTGAACAATTACATTTGATTGACTCAATCGAGAGACTCGGTGTAGCCTATCACTTTGAGAAGGAGATTGAAGATGCTCTACAACAAATCTATGAAACGCGCACGTCAACTGACGCATCTTCTGATTATTTGGTCTTAACCTCCCTTCGCTTTCGGCTATTACGACAACATGGCTTTAATGTATCTGCAGGTATATATACGTACGCGTCCAGATTGCCTTCGGACATCTAGTCAAACGGTTAAGCCTCAAGAATACGTAGTATCCAGAGGTTTCCGATTCGACTCTTATGTATAGTGCCCTTCACCAAACATAAAGTTTTCAAGATCAAATGGTCCAAAAATAAATGTAAAAAGAATACTAATATATAGGGGAAGATGAAATCCATACACAATGACTTAAGGTTTGTGTCTTGATTAACGAGATGTACGATAGACCTAGTTAATCAAAAACCAAACCTTGACTATAATATATAGGTGAATAATGGATGTATATATATAATATATATGAAGTGATATATGAAGGAATGTATATGTATGTTTGCAGGTGTGTTTAAGGAATTCATGGGGTCAAATGGAAGCTTGAAGGAGGAGATAGCCAATGACATACAGGGCATTCTGAGCCTGTACGAAGCCTGTTATGCTAGGGTACATGGAGAGGACATATTGGAGGAAGCTCTTGTATGGACCATGGCCGCGCTCAACAAATTCATATCCGAACACAAACCGAGCAAACCGTCACTCCAGGAAGAGCGCATCAGACATGCCTTGGCGAGGCCTCTCCACAAGAGGGTCGTACGCTATGAGTGTGTACGCTATATGCAAGTCTACGAGGAAGATGATGCATTGCACAACAAATCATTGTTGAAATTTGCAAAACTTGACTTCAACTTGCTCCAAGCAACTCATAAGGAGGAACTCGCTCAAGTATGCAGGTAAAATTTTAAAGGGAGTCAATAGTTAGTTAATTCAACTCCTTAATTTGGCTAATATGACTATACATGATCAAATTAACAATTGCTGATCAGTTGGACGCATTTAAGTAAACTTGTATGATTAAACTAAATTAGGTATTGGAAAGGCGTCGATGTTCCAAGCAAACTGCCACTAAGAGATAGGATGGTGGAGTCCCATGCTTGGGCTACTGCTGGGTATTTTGAGCCTCAGTATTCTCTGGGAAGGAAGATAGCATCTATTGGATCCCATTCAGTTACTTCAATTGATGATGTCTATGATGCCTATGCAACGCTCGAAGAACTCGAGATTTTCACCCAAGCAGTCGAGAGGTATTTATATGCATGCCTAAGAAGGCCTCAGTTCATATATATTATTCCCAAATAACTAACTTTTCATTACTATTATCATTTTACTTTTAAGATAAAAATCATTGAATTTATGTATTGAGGCTATATATATATGGGAAACGTGGTACATACTTTAATACATCCAACTGAATTAGGTGGGACAAATCTTGCTTAGATGAGCTCCCCGCAGAAATGAGGTGGTTCTATCAAACACTCGTTTTGGATGCCCATGAGGAAATCGAGCGCCTTCTTGCCCCTGTTGGAAGATCCCAATATGTGCATTATGCCAAGCAAGAGGTGTTCCTACATGTGTTTTCCATTATAATATTTTACTCTTATTATCATCCATGATTGACTAATTCGTGTACAATTAAGTAACTAATTCGTACGTAGAATTAATTGTAGATAAAAGCGTTATGCCGAAGTTACCTGACTGAAGCAAGATGGAGGCACAAAAGTTATGTTCCAACCCTTGATGAATATATGGAAAATGACTTGTGCCGAAACAGTGCTTATATTGCTGCAATCGTCTACGTCTTCCTAGGCATTGACACGGCCACGGACCGCGAGTTCCAATGGCTCTGCAACTTGGCAACCCCCGTAAGAGCCGTGTGCTATCACTTGAGAATCCTTAATGACATTGGCGGACACAAGGTATACATACATACATCTATCATTTTCCTTTAATTGATTATTTTTTTTATGCATATATGTAGCTTGATGAGGAACTTAGTTCTTGAATGTTTTAATACAACGTCTAACATTAAATATTGTCGAGACTAATAAAACTTACGGGGTGAGTTCACGTAATCTGAATAAGATCCAAACTAATTTGAGTTGCATATTCATTGTATTGTATGATTGTAATGAATTAATTCTGTATACTTATTATAATGAATTAATTTTTCCTTCCAATGGAGTGTTAGATTATACTACTTATTATGACTTAAATTGTTAAAGAAGTAAATAAACCTGAATAAGATCCAAACAAATTTTATTAAATCTAAATGTTGTATCCTAATGTACAGTTCGATGGAAACCGGGGGCTATCAAGCCTGTTCATCGAGTCCTACATGAAGGAATATGGTCTGTCATATGAAGAGGCGTGTGAAGAGCTATATAAGAAAGCTGACGAGTCCTGGAAGGACATAAATGAAAGCATGATTCGACCAGGTGAGGTGGCAGTGGACGTGCTCAGCACCCTCCGGAACATGGCTCGCGCAGTCGAAGCTATCTACGATGGTGGTGAGGATGGTTTAACGTTAGCTAATCACGGCATGAAGCAAGCCATCAAGAATTTATTCATCGATCCCATCCCTGTGTAACATGTGTTGTTATCTTATATATGTAACCTCTATGAATTCTATACGTATAAGCTGATAATTGTATTTCTACTTTGAAAAATAAGCGGATTTCTCTATGCATCACTCGGTGCTAGAGATCAATGCCTGTAATCAGTGTCTTAGGACATATATAATTAAGTTAGATGTAATTTTTCTTATAATAAATTGAGCGTTTGTGTGTTGAACCTTCTTATAACTGTTGTTCCAGGATTTCTCGTAGTTTTGATAATGAAAAACTTTGATGGTATGCTTTGTTTTCACATATTAGCATTTCAAAAAACAAGTACATCGTCTAGAGTGAAGGAAAATTGTGAAAAACAATGGAGGGAACGACTGAGGATTTGGACAGAGTATCCCGAAAATACACGGCTTTTTATTTATGACAGGTTACCAGATTTCTTAGGAACGATCTCTGACGAAGATTTGTTCTGTTATTTGTGAGAAGATCAAGGAAGAGATAACATCAAATAAGAACGGTCTTATTTAGGAAATCCGAAATCAATCGGCTATGGAAAAAATCAAATTATTTGAAGATTGAAATAATCGTTGATATACTTACCCCTATTTTATTGGGATTTGCCGAGTGGAATATCACAATTAGGCGATTGAGATCAGACTTGGTAATATCCTATAAAAGGCTAGGTTTAGCTAAGGTTTAAGTGTGGCTGACGACGAACTTGAAGAGAGAGTATTTTCAAGTGTACGAGTTCTTGTGGCTTTTTCCGGTGAAGAATCCGCATTTGTTTGAGTACTCAGGTTGGTAGTTTACTTTTGCTTGGTTTACGATTAGAGTTAAAGAAGTCTAGGTGGTTGAACTTTGGTGGGTGTCTTAGTTACCAAGGAACTTGATTTGCCTTGTAACTAGACCTGTCAATCGGGTCGGGTTGGGCGGGTTCGGGTTCGGTCATTACAGGTTCGGGTTAAATCGGGTTCCGGGTCGTTATGGGTCATGGGTCAATCAGTTCGGGTTATAGCGGGTTTCCGGTCGGGTCGGGTTGACCAACGGATCTAAAATATCCTTTTTTCTTATGATTATTAAAATCAATTTTTAATTAAATAATAATATTTAATTATAATATATTATTTTCATTTATTTGAATAATAAAATATATTATAAGTTTCAAAATAAATTTTAAAAAATCTATAAATATGCTAAATCGATCAACCCAACGGGTTCGGGTTCTATCGGGTTCGGTTTATATCGGGTTTCGGGTTCAAATTTTCGGGTCTTAACCCTAAAATTATCGGTCGGGTCGGGTTAGCGGATTAGGTCAGTTTTTGACAGGTCTACTTGTAACCATTGAAACTTAATATAGTATATATTCTATTGAAATCCTCCAAGAAGGAGTCTCATGGGTAGAAGTATTTCCATCTACGACTTGTTGGTAGAGCAGAAAATTTTCCTCTCTAAATATCGTGTTCCTTTTTTGTTTATTTCGGATGCCTAGGGAACATTGTTAGTTCCTTGCTTTGTTACTAACATATCACGATCCAACAATTGATATCAAAGCATGTTGCTCTAGATTGTGTGCTCAGTGTAGGAATACATGATGAGTACCAACAACAATCACGTCGTTGGGATTGAAAACAACAAGCCTCCATTGCTCATTGCTTGAGAATATGATCTCTGGAAGATCCTAGTTGCAACATAGATCAAGAGCAATGACTACCAAGCTTGGTTTGTCATTTAAGATGAGGACAATGTCATTCCTGAGGTTAAGAAGAACAAGAAGTCTGAGTGGACGTAAATCGAGGTGTACTCATACAACTAATTGATGGTAGTAGGATTTCTATATAAAGAAACTGTGTCTCATCCTATTTATTTGCCTACATTTTCTTATTTTACTGTCGTTGCCTTTAGAACAGTTCAACGTCAGTTCTCAACCCTTAGCTAACACTTAAGATTCAACACCCGTTCAACGTCCTTTCCCAAACCTTATATCTACAATTTTTATTCACTACAGTTCTGCAAAAAGTTCCATTATTATTGTGAAACATATTGATATTTTAACTTAGTGTATCTTAAATAGGCCGAACGATCGAAAACCACCCTTATAATATGCCATATTGCTCTAAACCACCCTTTTAATATCAATTTACCGAAAACCACCCTAATAAGGGCTTTCGTTAATAAATGACCACCCGTCCCCCAACTCCCGTCAAAAATTCCGTTGGTGTTGTATGCACATGTCCCATTATTAATTTTTAATGTGAAATAAAAGTACAAGAAATGGGCCAAAAAATGAATATAAAGGTCAAACCTAAAATTCGAGTTCAAAGAAAATGAATCTCAAGATCAAACCCAAAAATTCAACGATTGGTGCGCTTAACCCTAAACAAAGGCGAAATTTGGGAACGGAGGGAGTTCATGGCGAACCAGTAGCAACCCAAACTACACAAAGGCAAACCAAATCCGGATTGGGGCAAAGTGAGCCCGTGATTTTGGTGGTCGAAGTTGAAGATCTGACTTCATTAATGTTGTCCCCGGCAAGGTCACCAGTGCCAATGAAGTCATTCGATTTCAAAGAAAGGGTTAAATCGTGTTGGAATTTTGCTTGGTAGACGTTGAGGTTGTCACTTGGGTTTAGTGAACCCTAAAAATTAGTTTTAATTTATTAGGTATATTTATAATAATATAATATAATGAAAAATAAAGGGTGGATTTGTAATTTCATACTTTAGACGGATTTTTTTGACGGGAGTTGAGGACGGGTGGTCATTTGTTAACGGAAGCCCTTTTGAAGATGATTTTCGGTAAATTGATATTAAAAGGGTAGTTTAGAGCAATATGACTTTTATAAGGGTGGTTTTCGGTCGTTCATACCATCTTAAATACCCTAGTATAATTGGTCATGGAGGGCTTAACATCCCCAACAAAGAAAGGTCACTCCTTTTTATACTAGTAAAGATAAAGATAAAGATAAAGATAAAGATAAAGAAGTAAGATACTCCGTAAGAAGATAGGAGACAAGATAAGAAAGATAAACAGCTCAAGCTGTCGGCATTCTGAACAATTAATAGCAGAGGTAGCCCACACTGCCCACCCCATCTGATCGATTTGATGTGCAAACATAAATGCTTCATTTCCAATTCCATCCGGTACGGTAAAAGAAAGTTATTATTCAATCCAATTTATGTGCTAATCAATAATGATGCCAAATAATCATTGTTGACAAATCACATTAGTAAAATTACAAAGATAGATAGAAGCAACATACTCCCTCCGTCCCATTTTGTTTGTCCAATTTCCATTTTAGTTGTCCCAAAATGTTTGTCCAACATTTTTTCTTTCCTTTTATATCCAACTTTTCTTACAATATTACCCCTATTCAATCCCACTTTTTACCTACATTAACCAATAAAAAATCTACCCCTCAATCAACTTTTTAGTCATTTCCTTTTTTTTCTCTTTCTTCCCACCTTTATCCATCAACATCATACACTCTCTCTTCTTCCTATTGGCTACTTTATCTCCCATCTCATTTTCTTAAATTGTGTGTGAATTGTCCTTTTGGACAAACAAAATGGGACGGAGGGAGTATTACATATGTTATGTATCGCACAATTTATGGGTGAAGAGCCCAGTCTAGCGGTTAAAACCTTAAGGAGGAACTTAAAGGTCTCCGCTGCTTCGATACTCACGAACGACGAAGTCTTGAATTTGATCATTTAGAGTTATTTTTCTCATTCATGAATAGCTGTTCTAGGCTACTCCCAAGTAGTACTTAGGTTACTCTAAATCTTACCCGATAAAAAAAAATGTATCGCACAATTTATATGGAAGTGGACTACACAATTTTTTTTTGGTCGAAAGTGGACTACACAGTTGGAAGATGCCACATCATGTCATTTCAAGTAATTAAGAGATTTAGAATCTAGCTACCAATACCATTTTACGGAAACCGACAATTTTATTAATTCATTATATTTCTTTTAGTAGTAAAAACTTAATACTCATAATACATTAGTCTAGGACATCTTTGTGGATAAGGACTACTATAAGAGTAGTGTAGACCAATAATTAAATCAGCCGCCTTATTACAGTAACGAGAAACATGAGAGATTCAAACTACTTTAGACGACTGTAAGAGGATCAAAGTATCTGCGATCATCATCTCAATCTGCCACGGACAAGATTTAGTCCCAACCTTGAGTATATTTATTACAATAAGGCTATGTCCTTCAATCTCAATTTTTCTCATGTTTCTATATTTAGTGTCACAAACTACACCATACATTGTTCTTACTTCAGCTTGCATTACACTCCAAAACTCACTAGATGACACATGCATTGAAACAATCCGTCCATTATGATCCCTAATAACGTAAGTTGTAGTCGCTTGTCCATTTACTCTTCTTGAACCACCAAAATTAATCTTCATAAAGTCTCTTTCTGATTTGGACAATTTTCTATATTTTCCTTTTAGTAGTCTTTTTGGCGGTGCCTCTCTACCTATACTTGTGTCATTGTCTAACATCTTGGACTTATGCCATAACTTTATTTGTGATTTAGTAAAATCTTCTATATTGTTAGAAGGTCCATCTATCGATTGATTGAAAATTGTTCTATTTCTACAGTACCAAAGATACCACCATGCTATTAAGAGGTCAGTAAATTTCGGAGAATTCATTCGGTCTCTAATATTTTCAATATCATTGCTATTCCATTGTCATTCCCCTGAGCTATATTTAATGAGTTAACAAATATTGTGTCTATTTTGTATAATTAATATTGTTAATATAAATAGATATTCTAAGAACATTAGTAGTTTTATTCGGATGCTGACACAACCGACATTCTAGAGTAACAACCATGTCTTTATATAAGTCTACTCTTAGTCAACATCCCATTTTTGCAAACTTTCCAAATAAACATTTTAATTTTTGAGCTTATATCCAATTTTCAAATCGAGTCAAATTCACAACTATGCTTATTTTTATCATGTGAAACAAACGAAGTGGCAAAATAAGTGGAGAACCATCCAATTTTAATATTTTACTCGGAAACGAATATAACCTATATGTAATTGAATTTTTCAAAATTATTATAGACTTAATTCGCGAAACCTAGGCTTCAGGCGAGTAACTAAGATAGTTCTTGATCCTTTTGTGTCAACAAATTGATAGCACAAAAATTCCATCTAAACCAAAAAACGAAAACTTAGGGAAAAAATTACTAAGTGCTTAATTTACACTTCCATCTGGTACGGTAAAAAAAATTACAATTCAATCGAATTTATGTGGTAGTGTCGCCATGCCAAATTTTTTAGAGAATATAACTCAGTAAACGTATTGACAATTTTATCAAATGAACCAACCCACTTCATTATATATAACATAAGAATCAGGAAAACCTGCCCTGTAAAATTCAAGACAAAATGCCTTCCTCCATCGTTCAGTTCTTTGAAGAAAGACTAATCCTTCTCTTATCACATCCTTTCTCAGTCCTTCCTCTCTTTCTCTGCCTACTCTTCATCTACATATGGCTATCACCAAAGTCCACTCCCAAGAAAAACTTACCGCCTTCTCCCCCAAGGCTACCAATCATAGGGAACTTGCACCAATTAGGCACATTACCTTGCCGTTCTCTTCAAACCTTGTCTCAAAAATACGGCGATTTGATGTTACTTCACTTGGGAAGTAAGCCAACAATTGTTGTCTCGTCTGCGGAAATGGCTTCCCAAGTTTTAAAGACACATGATGTCGTTTTCGCTAGCAGGCCTCACTTGAGCATTTTGAGAAGGCTTCTTGGCAACGGAAAGGGCATGTCTTCATCGCCGTATAACGAGCATTGGAGGCAAATGAGGAGTATTTGTATGCTCTATCTCTTTAGCAACAAGAAAGTTCGGTCCTTTCGGAAGGTGCGAGAGGAAGAGGTGGCTTTGATGGTAAAGAAAATTCAAGGTCTCAAAGTGGTGAATCTAGGGGACATGTTTATGTCACTAAGCAATGATCTGACATGTAGAGTGGCTTTCGGAAAGAAGTATAGGGAAGAGGATGATGGTTTTATAAAGACGTTGGACGCGTTCGTCAAGCTATTAGGAGGTTACCATATTGGGGATTTCATCACATGGTTGGCTTGGATTGATAAAATCAATGGGGTTGATGCTAAGGTGAACAATGTTACCGCCGCATTTGATCAATTTCTTGAAAAAGTGTTGCAGGATCATTCAAATAGTTGGAGAACGAATAAAGATGGAGGACAAAACGACCAAAGCGTTAAAGACTTGGTGGATGTCATGCTAGAAGTTCAAAGAGATGATACGCTTAGCAATGTGGCTATTGACAGAGATAATATCAAAGGCCTTATATTGGTAAGCCTCATTTTAATACCTATGTTATCAACTCCTTATTTTTCTTGCACATAACAACTAGGGGTCATTATGAAAGTTGATAGCTAATTATGTAATCAGCTTAAAGCTTTTATATATCAAGCTTAGCCATTTGCATGTAGTTCCAACAAAATATTGTGTGTACTATACTATAGACATACAAAGCATTTATTAAAGCATAATGTTTTATTGAATTATAGTTAATAAGATGTTCCAAAGCTTCTTTTTTTTGGATGAGAAGTTTTTTTCCATTGAAAATATGAACCATAACTTGCCTAGTATATATACTCTTGATTTTATATGGTCTTTTTAATAGATAAAAACAATTATTTTTCGTATAGGACATATTTGCAGCGGGAACAGAAACAACCGCGGTTGTTTTAGAATGGATGATGTCGGAGTTGTTAAAGAATCCTAGAGTCATGCAAGAGTTGAAGAAGGAAGTGTCAAGAATCAAACAACACAAAACTCCTATAACCGAAGATGACTTAGAAAATATGAACTACTTGAGAGCAGTGCTCAAGGAGACTCTAAGATTACATGCTCCAGGCCCCTTGATGATCCCACACGAGTCCACCGAAGATGTTACAATCAACGGCTATGATATTCCGAGTGGCACGCAAGTTATAATCAACGTATGGTCAATTAGTAGAAACCCTAAATACTGGGAAGACCCCGAAAGATTCCACCCCGAGAGGTTTTTGAATTCGCCAATAGACTTCAAAGGACATGATTTTCAGCTTATCCCATTTGGATCTGGTAGGAGAATTTGCCCTGGAATGTCACTTGCAACGGTCAATATTGAGCTTACAATAGCAAATCTATTGCACTATTTTGATTGGTCATTGCCTGGTGGAGTAGCGGGTGAGTCTCTGGACATGACTGAATCTCCTGGTATTGCTATGCATAAGAAGGCACGCCTTGTTGCTGTTGCATCTTCACGGATCAACTAGATGCTTAGAAGGCTTATTCAAACATGTCATAATCGGTGACAAGTACGTAAGTTGTTATAAAATAAAAATTGGCTTATATTAAATGATGAATAGTGTATTTCTTTGATCGATTATTCACATAATGTGTTTTTGACTAACAGTTTGTATTGTGTTTGCTAAAAATATTACCGAAATGTGATGTATTTCTAACTTCCTAAGTGGATGAATCAACCCAACGGGTTGGTGACCAACCTAGTTTTTTTTCTTGGTCGATCGGGTTCGGGTTACTCTTGACCCATTCATTCTCGGGTCGGGTTTCAACCCAAAAAAACTCCAGGCGGGTCGGTCAGGTTTTGACAAGTCTAGTATCATCACACTAAAACTGGTCAAGATTCATTTCGTTTCCGACGTTAAGTTTTCATAAGTCACGATAAACCAAACGGGGCCTAAGAAGAGTGGTAACATGAGACCTATTGTAAAGATGTTTTGGAGACAAATGGTTTCCCACATCTAAAATATGAAACATAATAAGCCTAACATTGCGACACTAGCTCGTAGACCCTCTAAAAAATGTTAGATTGATGAATCGATCCATATGCAGGTTGACAGTCCGGCAATTACAGATCCTAACATTGCAACACTAGCTCGTGGATCCTTTAAAAAGCGAAGACATATCTTGGTTATTTTGTGAACGGTTATCGATTCCAAACGAAGGCACAAGTATCAACCAGGTAAACTAACAATAGTGGAGTTTGAGTTCTAGGACAAAGCTTCGGCACTAACGAGGAGGATTTCTATGGTGTGCTAGAGGAAATAATGGAGCAGAATTACATATCTACAACCGTTAAGCGCCCTATTGTGTTCAATTGTTCGTGGTTTGACACTAGAAGTCGTGGCGGAACACGCATTCACCCTCACCTAAAGCTTGTCGATGTTCATGGACATAAAATGTTGAGAACAAAAGACCGTTACATCTTAGCACATCAAGCCACTCAAATTTATTTCCTTGATTACCCAAAGGTTGGGAGTGCAGATGCCGAATGGATAGTGGTATGTAAAGTGAAGTCACGCATGTGGTCCGATGAAGGTAGATGCATAGACCCTAATGAGAGTGGTTCACAGCTAGTTGCCATTGAAGATGCATTTCAACAAGATTCTTCACTTCCACGCGTGATCGATGACACACTTGATAATGATCCACTTGGTCCGCTAAATGACCCAAACGGAGAGTATCATGTCGTGGAGGAACAAGCAGAGACGTCTAGTGAAATGTCTGAGGGCCAGTATGCGAGTGAGCCAGATACAGATGAAGAAGATATGTAATCAAGATGCGACTATTGCATTGATCAATGTCTTTCATGAGCACTTGCCTAGTGTCATTGACTTTTCTGATAACACTATTGTCCTTTACTATTCTGATTACATTATTGTCTTTTACTTTTCAGATAATACTAATCTGATGACTCTATGTTATTCAATTTTCTAATGACAAGAGCCATGCATGCACAAAATTAACTTTTTTGTAACTAGTGTCATCATAATGACACTAGTCATACATGCATGCACATCACAAAACACTATCCATTTTCAAGCTTAAAAGGAGAATTCATCATCTCCAATTCCAACCCAAAACCTAAACACAAAAACAGAATTCTCCATATATCTCCAATTCCATCTCCATTTCAGCCATGGATCAAAGGAATGTGTGTTCCTAGCGAACCTTCCCCATTGCTCCACCCAACATCAACTTCTCCATCGTGCATGAGGTTAACAAGAGAAGAACGTACTTGAGCATAAAACCAGATAGCCCATTAAAAGGATTGATCATATCCTGGTGCGCAACAGGGGGACCACCACCAGGATATTGCCTGTTTTTCTTGACGACGATATAACTGATCGCATTTCGTGCAAAGAAATGGTTGTGCAGCTTCGCCTGCTCAAAGGTGTTGAGATTCAGGCAGTTGATGATGGGCATGGGCGTCAATGAATTTTGTTTGTTGGTTTTCATGTTTCGGCTTTAGAAATAATTGTTGTTTGGCATTTGTGATTCAGTAAGTTGTTTTTTGATGTTTTTTCTTTAGAAGAAATTGTTGTTTGTAAGCAATGAAGTTATTTGTAACTCGGTTGTTTGGAAGAAATGAAGTTGTTTGTTGTTTGTACAATTGAGTGAAGAAATGGTAAAGCTTTCATTTAATTTTGGTAACTTAATTTAGAATTAGCAACCACATGGTCGCCAAGCCAAACATATCGTTCACCTCATAACGCACGATCGTGCGCTTACTCTCAGTTAAACGTAAGGGTTGTGTATCTATTTTTTCGATTTCGCGACCAAATGGTCGCTAATTAGCGACGAAGTGGTCGCTGATGCAACCAAAACTAACCCGCAAGAGAACGGGGTCAATCGTAGTACCTTAAGTGTCGATCCCACAAGGACCAATGTAATATCAAGGAATTTGGAAAATCTATTTTAAGCTAACAACTAATTATGCAAATAAAGAGGATAAAAACTATGGGATAGATGTGTCTAAGGTGAAGGATCACCACACCAATGTTTCAATAAATAAAATTATACTCTGCCTGAATTTATTTGAAGGACTAACTATCTAAGATAAACACTACCTCTTCTCAGACGATAAATGTATGTACCTAAACTCGACTAACAATCACTGTGCGTAAAGAAAGTCTAATTTAGATCCTTAAAGCTCTTTAGAAACTAGAGATAAACAAACCTAGTATTCGTTGTCGCATTCCGCCAGAATCATTCACACCCTAGAACTACTACGATAGTTAAAAATCACACAAGAGAAAATAAATTGATGTCGCATTGGTAACTCTCAAGTTCAATACCTAGGGATCTGAAAAGAAACTTTTAGTTCTCAACTCATCAGTATCCTATTACTGTTATCTCTTGTCGGTCTCAAACCCTAATAGGAATTTTATATGCAAAAGCAAGTAGGACATAACGCAACCTAAAATCGAATCAAATATATTTCAGTTTAGGCAAAAAATATAACTTTAATTAAATACACATTGAATAGATCATCAAAACCTTAAAACTAGAAATTTAACCAAACATGATTAAAGACATAATCAAAATATATAAACTAGCCAAGAATTATTCAATACAATCAATGAGTAAGAAAACTTAGTATCAATTATATAAATAATCCAAAATATAGGGCTAGATCTTGAAAACCAAACCAATTTTTCAATCTAAGGCCGAAAGCTCCTTCGTGAAAATCTATGTAATGTGCGGCCAAATAAAAGCTAAACTAAAAACTAAACCTAAGCTAAATTAAATATAAGCTAATCTAATCTGTCTCCAATCAATAACGTGTTTCCCCTTAAATAAATATAGCCACCCTCTCTAACCGATCGACCCCTGTTCACCACAAAGCGGCAATTTAGTTCGGTTCTTTACATGGGCCGCATACAATTCTTTTATTCTATGATATTCCAATCTTTAGCCCATTAATTTGCAACTTCAAGCCCACTTGCTTCATAATTTGGGTAGTTGGCATCCTCTTGTAACTTTAATTTAATCACCTCCAAAATTATCCTTAAAATACCTAAAATGCAAATACAAAATATGTAAAATATGCATGAATATGACCTAAATTAATATGTAACTAGACTCCTAATATATGACTAAATTAGGCGTTATTAGTCGCTAAAACAAAAAATTTATATCTAAATAAAACTTTGGAAGCGCCAACTTCAATTATTTTTTTTGGCTTGGCGACCACGTTGGCAGGAAATCTAAAAAGAAAGCTATAAATCCAAATTTTAGGGTTAGCGACACTTGGTCGCTAACCTTAAAATTTCGGAATTTAAAAAAAATAGTGACCACTTGGTCGCTAACCCTAAATAAACAGGCGAAAGCGAGCTTTCGCCTTCATTTTCTCCTTCTCGAAAATCTTCCATCTCTCTCGGCCCTCCTTCTGCCACCGTAACTCTCTCTCGCATGCCATCTCTCTAGGACCTCCCTCCGCCCTATGCCATCTCTCTCTCTCTCTCTCTCTCTCTCTTCCCTCCATTATAAATACATGTCTTTGACATGTATGATAAGCACATTCAATACTCGCTCGCAAGTCTTATCCCTTATTTAGACATTCGATTGACAAACTACTCTTTTAACTTAAGCATCGGAGGTGAATTAGGGGGACCCAGCCTCTTATGTCTATTATTTTCTAAGTTTTAGGTTGAGGAGGAGCTTGAAACAAAAGGTGATAGGAGTATTCGTTCAATGCATTGAAAGCAAAATTTTGTGCATACTTACCGTGAATAGATAGGAAAATACACCCAAAAACCTCTCCCGAAAAATTATAGCAATACCGCCAATACGTACTAGAGAACTCGAGAATCTATGGACTAGTACAATTATTTGTTATCACTAGCCAGCTATCATTCCTGATCATGATACTAGCCAGCTACCATTAATTTTGAAGCTTTGAGACAATTACATGATATCCGCTCGATCTTATAATTTGTCGTGTTACCATACGTACAACACCACCTATTCAAGTTATTTTGATCAGATGAACCACCCTACCTACCACTCAAAATTTTCTTCAAAATCATTTGAAAATATAGATCTATTCAGCTTGATCTTATCATATGTAAATATATAAATCATTTTTTTAATATATGTCCTAAGGACACATGATAAATAGGTTGTGAAGACAATTATTTAGAAATATCACGACAAATGCCCACTTTATAAATCATGTAAGTCAGTGGAGTGCTTTAACGACCGACATGCACACACACAAATAATAGGCACATGTACACATAAATAGATAAGCATAGGTCTCATTTTGGTCGTGGATAGATATCATGGAGTGTGTTACCAACTAAGGCCTTGTTTCACTTAGTAGTTAAAAAGGGATTTTAGAGTGTAAAGTGATTTTTAGTGTCTTGAAAAACGTAAAAAGTAGAGAGAGTTGCACAAATTTCAAGGCTATTAAAAGTGATTTTTGGATAGAAAGGGATTTTGGGAGGAAAGTGAAACAACCCCTAAAGCTGATGAAGCTTAAAATAATTATATAGGTGGGCGCGACTAAGTGTAAGTATCAATAAAAGTATTTATCTTTGTGCATTTTCTTAATGTATAACTTTAGTTCTTAAATTTGTCCATTTTGATTAAACGAAAATTTTAGTTGTTACATCAAAATAAATTTAGATTTTTCGAGAGGCACACAATTAGATCGAGAAATTCAAAGCATCAATAATTGTATAGGCTCCACCACCACCAGGCCAGGGCAATCAATTTTTGAATTAGCTAAAACGAGAGGGTTATTATAGGAAAGGGGAAAGCTATTCATACATGACTAGAGAAAAACTTCTTACCACATTAGGTGAATGAGGTAGCCAAATCAAAATTAAATTCATAAACACCTTGCAAACTCAAAGAGATCAAAAAATGGCTGCTACCATTGCTCAATTCCTTCAAGAAAGACTGCTCTTTCAATTACTGCATCCTTTCTCACTCCTTCCTCCCCTGCTTTTTCTCTCCTTCCTCCTCTACAAATGGATATCATCAAATCCAACTCCCAAGAAAAACTTGCCTCCTTCACCACCAAGGCTACCGATCATCGGAAACCTACACATATTAGGCATACTACCATTTCGCTCCCTCCGAACATTATCTCAAAAATACGGAGATCTCATGTTACTACACCTTGGAAGTAAGCCTACAATCGTCGTCTCATCTGCAGAAGTAGCTTCCAAAGTTTTGAAAACCCATGATGTTATTTTCCCGGGTAGGCCTAACATGAAAATCTTCAGAAAGATTCTTGGAAATGGGAAGGACATGGGTTCAGCATCGTATGGCGAGTATTGGAGGCAAATGAGAAGCATATGTATGCTACACCTCTTAAGCAACAAGAAAGTTCGGTCCTACCGGAAGGTTCGGGAAGAAGAAGTTGGTTTGATGATAATGAATATTGAAGGGATGATGGGAGCGGTGAATTTGAGTGATGTGTTTATGACATTATGCACGGACTTGACGTGTAGGGCGGTGTTTGGAAGGAAGTATAGGGGAGAGTGTGAGGAAGGTGAATTCGATTTTACAAAGATGTTGGATGAGTGGATGGAGCTTTTGGCGGGTCACTATATTGGAGATTTCATAAGTTGGTTAGGATGGATTAATAAGATCAATGGGGTTGAAGCTAGGGTGAATAGTGTTACTAGTATGTTTGATCGTTTTCTAGAGAGAATATTGGAAGATCATTCGAATCGCGCTAGAGAAAGGGATGGAGATGGAGGAAAAAACTATGTGAAAGATTTTGTGGATGTCTTGCTTGAAGTTCAGAGAGAGGAGGCGTGTGCATATCCGCTCCTTGACAGAGAAAGCATCAAAGGTCTCATGTTGGTAAGCTTCATTTCATCTATACAAAATATAACAAATTCATTTTTTGCACACAAGTAATATGGAGCTAGCCTCATTGAAGTGGCTACTTCTTTAATGAACATAAACCTTGATCAGGAGCTTGGAAGATGATCCTCTACCATTTAGGGTCCGTTTGGATCGTGCTCACTACAAAGCTTACTTAACTACATACTTGCGTTTTTTAAATCAAGGTTAGGTCCTCAAAAACAACAACAACAGTGGAACTTCTCTTACGTGAAATCTGAGGGTCAAGATGGGAGCGCCCCTGACTTAACGCAAAGGAGAGCGGCCAAAAGACCTGACAAGACTACATAACACGGATAGAAAACCTGACACCCTCTTAGGTTCTCAAAAGCAATGGATTTATGATAATTTGGATTACAAATTTTTTAATTTTTCCATGTAGGACATATTTGCAGCTGCATCTGATTCGACGGCTGTACATTTAGAATGGACAATGACAGAATTGCTAAGGAACCCTAGAGTGATGCAACAATTGCAAAAAGAAGTGTCAAGTATCACTAAAGGAAAAGAGATTGTAACAGAGGACGAGTTGGAGAACATGAACTACTTGAAAGCAGTGCTCAAGAAGAGTCTACGCGTACACCCTCCAGGTCCGTTGATGCTCCCACATGAACTAACCGAAGACGTCAAGATCAACGGCTACGACATTGCAGCCGGAACACGAGTTACAATCAATACATGGGCTATTAGCAGGAACCCTCGACACTGGGAAGATCCAGAGAGCTTTTACCCTGAGAGGTTTCTGAATTCTACAATTGACTACAAAGGGCGTGATTTTCAATTCATCCCGTTTGGATCAGGGAGGAGGATTTGTCCAGGATTGGCATTTGCAAGTGCTAATAGTGAGGTGGTGATGGCGAATCTTGTGCACCGGTTTGATTGGTCATTGCCGGATGGTGTTACAGGGGAGTCCTTGGATATGACGGAATCACCTGGTGTCACCGTACACAAGAAGATTCCTCTTGTTGTTGTTGCATCTCCAAGAATTCACTAGACATCCATCCATCCATCTTGCATCAGATTATCGAAGATCGAAAATAAATTATACTAAAAAATAAGCGTGATCATGCTGTTGGTTTCTTTCCTTTTGGAGACTTGGATACCTGCTTTATCGCCATGAAAAATACCGTGTGTTTTGAGATTTGATGTCTGTTTCTAAATATTCCGATTCTTATCAATTTATGTCGACCCTTTCTCGATTAGTTTATGAATCCCATTTTTTTTTTCAATTTCAAATGGTTCAACTTTATTTTTCCGTGTGTTCGAATTTGATATTATTGTTGGGCTTTCCCTCTAAATTTGAAGATATGTTTTTTGTTGTTGTTGTTTAGTGGTTCATCAGAACTTTGTCCTCGCTACGTTCAGTTTTGGGGATGATGTCTTTAAAAAAGAATTTTATAAATAAAATTTGTTCATTAAATATTTTAAATATTTTAAAATTAATAATTTAGATTTTGTTTTATTTGATTTAAAAAATGTGAACAAAGTTTCTCTCACATCTAAAATATAAAACATAACTTGTCCAACATATATACCCTTAGGCTACTCCTCCTATTGTCAATTAGTTTTAGGATGGAACCCCACGGGCTTGTGTGTTGGACCGAACGCGTTTATGCGCATGAACCGACGTGTGTACCCCCACGTCATATTGGTCCACCGGAATTTAACATGGTATCAGAGCATGTTCGGTCTGGGTTCGGATTCTTGGTCTAATGGGCTAGCCGGCCTTAATGCACGAAAACGTCAAGTTGCAACTGCCAACTGGCATTATTGCGATACGATGCCAGATAGTTGCACATGAGGGGGCGTGTGGAGAAAGTTTCTCCCACATCTAAAATATGAAATATAATTTGTCCAACATATTTACCCTTGATCTACTCCTCCTATTGTTAATTGGTTTTAGGATGGAACACTACGGGCTTGTGTGCTGGGCCGAACGCGCTTATGCGCATGAACCGACGTGTATATCCCCCACGTCATATTACCCCGCCGGAATTTAACAAAAAAATTTTTTATTCATATTAATGACAACTAATAGTTACTTAAAATTTTATATTATATTTTTTATTAATATTTTAAATATATTTAAAAATTATCGAATTATAATATTGTATGACACGACGGATACCAATAGTAATAATATAATAAAAACCTTTGCAAAATGTGTGGAACTAAAACTATTTAAAAACTAAAGTGGAAATTGGAAGAAGTGTCTAGAATTGCTATGAAAATTGAAGGAAGAATCTAGATTTAATTAGAATATGTGGCTCACGCTTCACAAAAAAAAAAGAATATATGGCCCACATTATAAATCATAAAAGTTGGTGGAATTGCTTGGAGGCATATATTTTGAAACACTACGTATATTTTGAGGCTCGCTAGAATTGTTTCAAAATATATTCTTTTTGAAACAATACGTATATTTCTAGGATCGCTAGAATTGCTTGGAGATTGATACTTGCAATCCGAATTGCCGAATTTTTATACCAAATAAAAATTTCTCCATTTTCCTAAACATAAATAAATTAAACAAAACCATTTAAACCAATTGAATCAATCAACCTTCACTACAAATCTACAAGTATACAACCAAAAAATCAAATTTAGTTTCAAATTAACACAAACCAAACAATTAATTTAACAAATAAGTAAATTTTACACAATTGCACACATATAATAAAACCCTAAAATTTCAATTTCAAATCAAATTACAAAATTCAAGCTATTTCTTAAGAATCAAGGAAAGAGGAGGAATAGAGGAATGGACGAGTAAACAACTCGCTGGCGAGTAGGGCGGTCCGGGCGGAGCAGCGGGCGGCGTGCGGAGGTGGACTAGGGGCTGGGGCAGATCTAATAGGAGTGCGTGCCTTGGAGATTTTAACCTATAGGCTTTTTTGTTAAAAATAAATGCTTAAAAATTTTAAAAAGCAGAGATAAAATTTTGGGTTTTTTTAGCTAAGCTACGTTGTTTTGGGCAAGACGAATGCAATTGTTTTTTATTAAGAAAAGACCTAATTAATAGGTGTCTTCTTCTTTAACGCATAAAACCAGTAACCAGATCTGAGAGAGGTCTCTAATGGCGCCCAACCACCTGCCCACATAATAGCTCCTCGCCCTCCGCTCCTCATTCCTCCTCCTCCACTCCTCTCTATATAACTCGACCGGTCCGTCTCTGACCCTTTACATAACTAGGTCAACTAAATAACAGAATATTTGACCTCTTAATAAAACATATTAGTATAGTTAAGATCCCTCTTCAAACTAGAGTAGGGGAACGATCAATGAGCATGCCCAGTTTGTATAAGAGTTCATGGTGATTCCCAGATGGAAGAATCTTGGTCAGGACATCCGCCGATTGATTGGAAGTCGGGAGATAAGACAATTAAAGCAAGACATCCATGACTTTTTCTCTTGTAAAGTGGCAGTCAATCTCTAGATATTTAGTCCTCTCGTGATACACTAGATTTCTGGATATGTGTAAGGCAGATTTGTTGTCACAAAATAAGGTGTCTGGCTTCAAATTGATCTCTCCTTATTCTTGCAAGAGGTTGACTAACCAGGTGACATCAACAGCTGCTTGGGACATGGCCCTATACCCATCTGCAGATGAGCTTCTAGAGATAGTAGCTTGTCAATCTCCAAGAAATTGGATCAGTCCCATGTAAAAGGACATAACCAGTAACAGAGCATCTAGTGGTAGGACAATTGGCCCAATCTGAATCATTATAAGCTTCAAGTTTGATTTGATCACCTGGTTTGAACAACACCCCAAAGTGAGATGTGCCTTTAATGTAGCAAAGAAGATGTATAAGAGCATCATGTGATCTTGATAATGCTTCTGTAAAAACTGACTCAAAATCTGAATAGAGTAGGATATATCTAGTCTTGTGTTGGTTAAGTAGTTAAGCTTGCGAACTAAGCTCCTAGAGATGGAAGGATATGATAAGGCTTCTCCAGAGTAGAACTGTTCTAGTTTCAAGTGAAGAGGAAGAGGTGTAGCCCTGGAACGAAGGTGCATCACTTGAGCATCATTTAACAATTCAAGAGCAAATTGAGATCGTTGCGAAAGAAGTTGATTATCCAGTTTAGCAACTTCAATGCCTATGAAGTAATGAAGTTCTCCCAAATCTTTGATGTTGAATAAGGAGTGCAAGGCCTGTTTTAAAGTGTCAATCTCAGAAGAATTGGAGCATGTAACTGAGATATCATCTACATAGATGGCTACCATAGTCACGTCATTGCCAGTGTGCTTCAAGAATAAAGAAGAATCATACTTGGATTGGAAAAAATTCATTGTAGTGAGAGTCATTGTCAATTTGTGAGACCACTGTCTAGAGGCTTGTTTAAGACCATACAAGCTCTTTTTGAGATGACAAACTTATTGCTAGGATTAGGTAAATGATGGCCTCTTGTGGATCTCCTAAGCTATAAAGGAGGTGAAGGAGGTGTTGGTGTGGGAGAGAGAAGGTGAATGCTCAAGAGATGGAGATATAACATCATCTAGTGATGTTGGGAGCAAATGAATTGGATCAAGTGAAGGAGGATTAGAAACAATGGTTGTTGTGAAAGGTGTGTGGGAAGGGTAAAAGATGGGAGTAACATTGGGGTCAATTGTGGGTAAAGGGGGAAAACAAAGGTGAGCTTTATATGAGGCAAATGGAGAGAAAAAAGTTTGTTCATAAAAATGAACATCCCTGGAAATGAACATCTCCATGACTTTGTACCCGTTAACCCCTTGTGGATATCCCAAAAAAATACAAAGTGTACTCCTAGGATCCAATTTAGTTCTTTCTCTCTTTAAGGTGGACACAAAGAACAAGCACCCAAATGGTCTCAAGTGAGAATAGTCAGGTGGCTTATTGTGGAGGTTTTCATATGGTGTAAGAAAATTAATGCTAGCAAGAGGAAAACAATTGACCAAGTATGTGGTTGTTAGAACACATTCACCCTAGTATGAATTAGGAAGGTTAGATTGAAAGAGAAGAGCATGGGTTGTCTCAAGAAGATGTTTATGTTTACGATCCACAACACCATTTGGTTGTGGAGTGTCAACGTACACATGATTTTTGATGCAAGATGCCTTGTTTTGTGAAGAAAGTGACAACATCATTGCTATAGAAATGGGCCCCATTGTCTGATCTCACGGTTTGTACATTATGACCAAATTGTTTTTGAACAAAATAGATAAAAGACTTTAGCACGGGAAAAGCATTGGATTTGTGGGATAAAAGATGTATCGTGGCGACTCGTGTCAAATCATCAACCACACTAAGAAATAAACTATATTCATTAAGAGTTTTACCTTTGTATGAGCCCCATATATCAGTATGAATAAGTTGGGGACGATTGCTTTGTATATTACTAATGGAAAAAAATCAGAAAATCTTCGGCTCCGATACCATGATACAAATTGAATTTGAGAGGAGCAATTTAGAGGAGAAAGATAGAGAGGCCAAATTGGTTTCGTTTCATTCATTCAGATGAATCAAACAGTATTTGTTACAAGTTTTTATATGGGAAGCCAGAAATAGAAAAGGTTTGCCTGGGAGCGTGGCTTTCACGCTAAAAACATGAAACACTGCATATTAGGGCTAATCCTTTACATAACTTGGTCAACTAAATAACAGAACATTTGACCTCTTAATAAAAAACAATTTAGTATAATTAAGAGGCGTGACTAAGTGTAGTCCATAAGAGTAGTTAATAAAGAAATGAACAAAGCAATAAGACTATGATTCGTCGAATATGGATTCAAAAACAGAAAGGAGTACACTTCGATACTTAGGTACGAATTGCGATGAATGAAATAAGAATGGCACTATGAAAGAACAAGATTAATGGCATGTTGGGTCTTTGATTGTGAGTGGTTGATTCACAGCTATGATGCTCTGATTAAGAATGATGAGGGCCGAAGGAGTGTAATTATGTGTGTCCCTTCCTTCCCCTCCAATTTCCTTCTTATAGAATGTTTCGTGGAGCAATTGGAATGGTTAGGTCCGCCTCTAAAGATTTTTCCTCCATATTTAATACGGAGTACTTCTCAACGTTCTCTTCGAGTTGTCTCGTTCATCGTTTAATGTGTGTAACCAGTAATGGGCGTTTCGAAAGTGGGCCTCTGATCTCAATCCAGAGTCCATCTTCAGGTGGCCCAATAAGAGCACATATTTCAAGCAGACAAAATTTGATATATATTTTTTTTGGTCTTGCCTTTTGACTCGCCCAATTTGATCGGTCAAATAGTACTTTACATTTAGAACGAGTACTTCGTGGTCTCATTTTGGTAGAGACCTTACAACTATCAAAAATTTGATATGTAGCCGACAAAATATGTTAAATAAAATCCTTAAATAATATGGGTGGAGTTAAATGCAAAAAAAAAAAATGACTATTGGACAGTGGAGCAAGCGGAAGTTATGAGGTTATTTGAGGCTATACAAGAAGCTCATAGAAGGAATTTTCGGTAGATAGAAACTGAAGGCGATAGTCTAATCGTGATCAATGCTCTTAAGGGCAGTCGATCTAGTCCTTGGACAATTGACATGCTAATAGCAGATACTCTAATTATGGTGCAGTCTTTTGAGGTGGTCATTACAAAATATATAGCTCGAGAATGCAATTATGTAACAAATTTAATTGTGAAGTTACACTAAGATGTAATGACCTTCCATGGTTTAGAATCCAACTATCTACCAAAGGAGAATAAAATAAGTTAAAGATAATTCAAGCATTAATGATTGAGCTTTTTTCACGAGGGCAAGGGAAAGCCTACTCCTACACAGGACCAGAGAAAAAACACTTGCACGAAAAGGACAAACGAAATAAGTGATAACCATATCAAAATTCAGAATCACCCTGCAAAATCAAATGGATAAAATTCAGAATCACCCTGCAAAATCAAATGGATCGAAAAATGCCAGCCACAATTGCTCAAATCCTTCAAGAAACACTAATCATTCAATTCTTACATCCTTTCTCACTCCTCATTCCTCTGTTTTTGCTCTTCTTCATCTACAAATGGATATCATCAAATCTAACTCCCAAGAAAAACTTGCCTCCTTCACCACCAAGGCTACCGATCATCGGAAACCTACACCAGTTAGGCGTATTACCATTTCGCTCTCTTCAAACCTTATCTCAAAAATACGGAGATCTCATGTTACTACACCTTGGAAGTAAGCCAACAATTGTGGTCTCATCTGCAGAAATAGCTTCCGAAGTTTTGAAAACTCATGATGTAGTTTTCGCGGGCAGGCCTAACATGAAAATCTTTCGAAGGATTCTCGGAAATGGAAAAGACATGGTTTCAGCGCCGTATGGTGAGTATTGGAGGCAAATGAGAAGCATATGTGTGTTACAACTCCTAAGCAACAAGAAAGTTCGGTCCTATCGGAAGGTCCGCGAAGAAGAAGTGGGTTTGATGTTAAATAACATTGAAGGGACAAAATTGGTGAATTTGAGTGATATGTTTATGTCACTAAGCAATGACTTGACGTGTAGGGCAGCGTTTGGAAAGAAGTATAGAGGAGAGTATCGGGAAGGTGAATTCAATTTTACAAAGATGCTGGATGAGTGGATGGAGCTTTTGGGAGGTTACTATATTGGAGATTTCATAAGTTGGTTGGGTTGGATTAATAAGATTAATGGGCTTGAAGCTAAGATGGATCGCGTTACTAGTACGTTTGATCGTTTTCTAGAGATAGTATTGGAAGATCATTCGAGTCGAGCTAGAGATAGGAATGGAGATGGAGGGGAAAATGATGTGAAGGATTTTGTGGATGTCTTGCTTGAAGTTCAGAGAGACGAGGCGTGTGAATATCCGCTCCTTGATAGGGAGAGTATCAAAGGTCTCATTTTGGTAAGCCTCATTTCAAATACTAGAATATAAGAGGCTAGTAATCATCCTTTTAATTCTTTATGAAGTTGATCCATTAATCCTGACAAATGAGTCTTTAGATATCATGAAATCTATACTAGTAGTCTCATGTGGTTATATTATAATGTATGCTTTTGGAATCACTTTTAGGCTCTGAAATACAATGCATATGTATGTATGTTTACAAACATGTATTATTACTGTTTTTCATGTAGGACGTATTTGCAGCTGCAACGGCGGTACATTTAGAATGGACAATGACAGAACTACTAAGGAATCCTAGAGTGATGCAAGAATTGCAATTTGAGGTGTCAAGAATCACTAAAGGCCAAGAGTTTGTAACAGAGGAGGACTTGGAGCAAATGAGCTACTTAAAAGCGGTACTCAAGGAGAGTCTACGTTTACACTCTCCGGGTCCATTAATGATTCCACATGAATGCACAGAAGACATCAAGATCAATGGCTATGATATTTCTGCCGGAACACGAGTTGTGATCAATACTTGGGCTATTAGCAGGAACCCAAGACACTGGAAAGATCCGGAGAGCTTTCACCCTGAGAGGTTTCTGAATTCTGCTATAGACTACAAAGGACATGATTTGCAATTCATCCCGTTTGGATCTGGAAGAAGGATTTGTCCAGGAGTCGCATTCACAAGCGCTAATAGTGAGCTTGTGATGGCGAATCTTGTGCACCGGTTTGATTGGTCATTGCCGGATGGTGTTACAGGGGAGACCTTGGATATGATGGAATCACCTGGTGTTACCGTACACAAGAAGATTCCTCTCTTTGCTGTTGCCTCTCCAAGAATTCAGTAGATAACCACATTGCATCTGATTCTTAAGGAATTGATATGGTTATAATAATAAAAACAAAAAGCTTGATAATGTTTTCGATCTCCTTTCCTTTTGAGAGTAGTATTCCCCTGTAAAAATCCTCCAATTCGCTCGCTCCTCGGTGATTGTTTGCCTGTACGTGTATATATGTTTCACAATTGCAATTCACCCCTTTCTCCAAATTTTTTAGCATTTCATGGTATCACAACGATTGAGCTCGAATTCACAAAATCATAGAAAACACATCAAGCGACCTCAATTCCAATGACAACCCCGGTAATGTGATTATTAAGTTCGATAGAAAGGCCACAATTATGAGCCCGCCAGAAGTGGGGTTCATCAACGGACAAATCTCGTAGCTAAACGAGAGCTCCGCTGAAATACAAGAATGCTGGACGGCCAAGTGGCCAACTCGATGTTTGTTGCTTGGATCTTGAACATGATCAAGCCAAGCCTGTGCTCAACTTTTTTTTTTCATGTACTAAATTCAAGTTGATAGTTCTAGAGCTTTTTATTAGTTTACAGTTGTCCTCTTTAAGGAAATGAATTTTAACCAGTAACCTTGTGAAATGAGAGGTTAGGTTCGAAGTTCGACAAGCTTCTTTTAAATCTTGGACAAGCTTCTTCAACGAAGATTTAACTAAATCTGTCTATTGCCTTCGGACATCTAGTTAATCGATTAAGTCTTAAGGGTAATAACCAGAGTTCATCTGTTCGATTCTCATGGAAAGTGACCTTCACAAAAAAAAAAAAAAGTAAATCTGTCTATTAATTTTTATTTTATTTTTTTTAATCATTGGGCTTTAGCTTATAGGCAGCCCACTCCCTAATTACAAGAGTCAAGAGGGGAACTCCAACACGTACTGTCACAATTCCAAACCTCCATTATTAGTTCGATCAAGCTTGTCTCCACCGTACTTGAAAAATGAAAGCTGAGGCCACTAGCAAAATTTTGGAGCGGCAAGGTAGGTAGCCATTATAAATGAATTGCCAAAAGTAATGATTGAACGGAGGCCTAATTGAATGTAGCTCAACCTAACATTATCCGACGTAACTCGAGGACAAAATCTAGAATTGACACAAGTTCTGAAGCCAGCGTACAAAAATGACAGTACTAAACATGGCACAAAGTCTAACAACCTACAGCTAACCGTACTGGAACAAGGGCATTCAATTAAAGAAATGTGTCTCTCTTTTGGTTAAGTAAAACACAAATCCATAGATGAAAGGATTAAGAACATACACATACACGAGATCTTCTTTGAATCAACACAGTTGCAATCTTCTGTATTGAGATTTCAATTGAACAAGAATTTCAACAACCAACCAACAGTCTTAAAGACACACGACATGCATATTTAATAAGCCGGGGGTAACCCTCCCCCTCAAATCGTTCGACAGTAAACCATACAAAATATCAGGGGGTTCATCATGCACTAAAAGGCCTAGAGGGAGGGAGAAAGCTAGGGAAGCAAAGGAATCCGCGATTGCGTTTTCCACTTTGTCATGGTTTGAACAACTTAAAACAGACTATATATATCTAACTATTAGAATATGTCAATCTCACATCTAAAAGTTGAGAGTAAATTTGACTAATATATGGGTGCGTTTGGTAATACATATAGTGTGTGTTTATCAGCACAAAAATGCTTATTTGCAGAAATAAGCAAATAAGCATTCCCGAACGCACTTTGCTTACCGATTTTAAGCAAAGTGACACGGGTTGAGACTCTTCTCGAACTCGTGCGGCCATTAACTAAGTCGATTCCCTTCGAATGGATAAGTCAGGCCTTGACCCGGATTCGTAGGAGCGAAAGACTAGATGGGTTTGTGGGAAAAGAGGACTTGTATTTATAAGAAGGCTTTACAAGTGTTTGCTTTACAAGAGAGCTTTTGATTCTATGCTTGGATGGTTTGCAAAATGAGAGGGGAGGCCTATTTATAGGGGAGGCCACCTCCTTACAAAGGAAGATTCTAGACATAGATTATTCTAGACTAATCTAGCCTAATGGAGAGGAAAGTGCCCAAGGGAAGTCCCCTTAGAAGGATCACGCCCGGCCTAGAGAATTCTAGACGCGGGCAAGGGGAGGTGCGCATGGGCGCGCCTCTTTTGTGAGTCGCTGGAAGGGGTGCGCCCCTTCTGGAATGTTCCAGAAGGGCGCGCCCATGTGTGCCGCTGTTAGAAGGGGCACGCCCCTTCTGGAATGTTCCGGAAGGGCGCGCCTTGCTGCCTTGTGTCCCCTATGGGCGCGCCTTTCCTAGAAGGTTCCGGAATGGGCGCGCCTACTCTAGATCGTCCCGGAAGCCTCTAGAATCTCCTAGGCTCGTGCCTAGGAGTCTTGTCACGTGTCCGTCTCGGCCCGAGGAACGCGGTGCGTGACATTCTCCCCCACTGAATCTCGCGACGTCCTCGGCGCGTTGCTCTCGAATGCCTCGATCTTGTCCCTGAATTGCCAGAGTGCCTCAGTTGGCTCCCATGACATCTCGGTGTCGGGTTGACAGCCTCGGTCTCCGATATTTCTCTCGTACTACTCGGTCGGCAACGATTTCTTGAGCTTCCTTGTCATAAGATGACTTGATCCCCATCGGTGCTCGTTGTGCGTTCCCTCGGAAAGGATCGTCCCGGTCCTCGTGATAAGGCTTGAGCACGCTTACATGGAACACCAGATGAATCTTGAATTTCGGTGGCATCTCTAACTTATAGGCCGTTGTCCCGACCCTCTTGATTACCACGAACGGTCCCTTGTAGCGGCGGACAAGTGCCTTGTGTAGTCCCTGATGTCGCATGATGTAGTGAAGCTTGACCATGACTAAGTCTCCGACTTGATATTCGATGTCCCTCCGTAATTGGTCCGCCCACTTTTTAGTCCGCTTGTTGGCCTTGAGTAGGCAGGAGGTGGTTAAGTCAAGTTCCTCCTGCCAGTTCTTGGCAAACTTATACGCCGCTGGCGTTGGTCCCTTGTAGCCTGAAGCGATGGTGTTGGGTGTGCTTGGCTGGAACCCGATGACGATCTCAAACGGACTCTTGCCCGTGGACTCGTTCTGTTGCAGGTTGAACGAGAACTGAGCCACGTCAAGGAGTTTGGGCCAGTCCTTCTGCGATGTGCTCACGTAGTGCCGCAAATAAGTCTCGAGCAAGCAGTTGGCCCTCTCGGTTTGTCCGTCGGTCTGAGGGTGGAATGTCGTTGTGAACCGCAAGTCTGACCCCAAGAGCTTGAATAACTCGATCCAAAAACGTCCTGTGAATCTCCCGTCCCTGTCACTGATGATGGTTTGGGGCAAGCCCCAATACTTGACCACGTGCTTGAGGAAGAGCCGAGTCGCCTCCTCTGCAGGGCATTCATTTGTTGTTTGGATAAATGTGGCATACTTGGAGTATCGGTCCACGACCACCATGATGCTCCCATAACCTTCGGCTTTAGGCAGACCCACGATGAAGTCCATACTCACGCTCTGCCATGGATGCTCCGGTATTGGTAATGGTTGCAATAGTCCCGCCGGTAGTCGTTGCTCCACCTTGTCTTGTTGGCATACTAAACAAGTTTTGACGTACACCTCCACATCATCCCGCATCTATGACCAATAGTATTTGTCCTCTAAGAGAGCAACTGTAGAATGGGTACCTGGGTGTCCTGCCCACTTAGAGTCATGGCATTCTTTGAGGACCTCTCTACGTAGTCTCCCATAGCTCGGTACGTAGAGTCGTTGGCCTTTGGTGTATATTAGTCCTTCCTCGACCCAAAATCTCCGAGTATTTCCATCTTGGATCAGCTCCATCAGGTTCTTGGCAGTTGGATCCTGGGCAAGTCCCTCTTTGATGCGATCCTCCAGAGCACCTTGTGCCCGACTAATGCCTGCAAGCTCCGCTTTGCGGCTCAGTGCGTCGGCGACAAGGTTGGCCTTGCCTGGCTTGTACTCCAGCTCGTAGTCAAACTCGGCTAGGAAGTCTTGCCAGCGTGCCTGCTTTGGTGTTAGATTTTTCTGGCTCTGGAAGTAGCTCGTGGCGAAGTTGTCGGTCTTGACCACGAACCATGACCCTAGGAGATAATGGCGTCAAGTCCTTAGGCAGTGAACAATGGCGGTCATCTCCTTTTCTTGTACCGTATAAAGCCGCTAGGTGTCGTTGAATTTCCTGCTCTCATACGTGATCGGATGTCCCTCTTGCATTAGTACCCCTCCAATAGCAAAGTCGGATGCATCCGTTTGGACCTCGAACGGTTTGGCATAATCCGGTAGGGCTAGTACTGGCTTCTCGGTCATGATCCCCTTGAGCTTCTCAAATGCTGCCTGTCAATCATCGTCCCTCGCCCATGTCTTCCCTTTCTTAAGCAACTCAGTGACGGACGTGGTGATGTGAGAGTAGCCTTTGATGAACCGTCGATAGTAGTTGGCTAGCCCTAGGAAGGATCTAAGTTCTGTCACCCTTGTTGGCGGCTCCCAGTCCACAATGTCTTGGATCTTGGCCGGATCCATGCGTATTCGTCCCCCTCCGACAATGAGGCCTAGGAATGGAACCTCTCTTTGAGCAAAGGCGCATTTCTCCCTCTTGACGTAGAGTTCGTGCTCCCGTAGCACTTGAAATACTTGTCGTAGATGCTCCACGTGTTCGCCAAGGGTGCGGTTGTATATGACTATGTCGTCCAAGTACACCACTACGAAATGATCAAGGAAGGGATGGAGTACCTTGTTCATGAGAGTGCAAAAGGTTGTCGGTGCATTGGTTAGGCCAAAGGGCATGACACGGAACTCATAGGACCCGTAGCGAGTGACACATGTCGTCTTTGGCTCGTCCCCTTCCGCGATCCTGACTTGGTAGTATCCCGATCTTAAGTCTAACTTGGTGAACCATTGTGCCTCTCCAAGTCGATCAAACAAGTCTGCAATGAGCAGGATCGGGTACTTGTTCGTGATAGTCAGCTTGTTGAGCGCCCGATAGTCGATACACATTCTCAGACTCTCGTCGTGCTTTCGTTGGAACAGCACGGGCGCACCATACGGTGTCTTGGATGGTCGGATATATCCAGCGTCGAGCAACTCCTTGCGTTGTCTCCTTAGCTCCTCGAGCTCCGGTGGAGACATACGGTAGGGTGCCCGGGCTGGTGGGCGAGCGTCGGACACAAGCTCAATCTTGTGGTCGACCTCCCTCTTCGGTGGGAGCTTCTTTGGAAGCGCGGGCGGCATGACATCCTTGAACTCGTTTAGCACCTCGTTCACCTCTGATGGTGCCGGTGTGTCTCCCGTGGACTGATCCTCTAACTTGAGTGTTGCCAAGAACGTTGCCTCTTCTCGCTTTAGCCCCTTAGTTAGTTGGATCGCCGAGACGAACCTCGGACTTGGACCTTTTTCTCGGTAGACTGGCACGATGCATTGGCAGCGAGGGTCCAAGACGCAAAGGCTGTTGGCGAATGGTACAAGGAGTGCGTTGATACGATCGAGAAATGTTAGACCAATGACTAAGTCATAGTCGTCAAGTAGGATTACCTCGATCGGGACCTTGCCGGTCCATTCTCCCAAGCGCACCTCCACTCCTTGTGCTACTCCATGCGTGGGTACCTCCTTGGAGTTTACGGTCTTGATCCATCCCTGGCTCTCGGTCACCTTGAGTCCCAACTCCTTGGCCTTGGATTCCGAGATAAAGATGTCCGATGCCCCGGTGTCCACAAGAGCGCTAACCTTGGTCCCCGTGATCAAGGCGTCCACGAACATTAGCCCCTTTTGGTTCGTGAACCTCTTTGTCTTGATGGCGCCTAGCATCATGGCCCCGAGCTTCATCTTGTCTGCCTCGGGTGGATCCTCTCGTGCGACGATGGCGGTGAGCTTTGACCGTGATGGGCAATCTCTCATCAGTTGCTCTCCTCCGCAAAGGAAGCATCTTAAGGGTTGCCGCTTCTTTTTCTTGCCCTTTTCTCGATCCCTGGAGTACCGCTCCTTTGGCCTAGACGAGTCCTTGGATGACTCGTCTTCTCCCTTGTGTGGCTTGGTCTTGCTCTTGTCTCCCCCACTTTTACCCTTGTTACGGGAGGAGTCGCCCCGATCCGGAGTCTTGAACTCGATTAAGGAGTCGGCGACGGTCATGGCGTCGTTCAAAGTCTGCACGTTACGCCTTTGTAGCTCTTGCCTGGCCCATGGCTTGAGACCGTCCATGAATTGGAAGAACGCCTCGGTCTCGGCCAAGTCCGATATTTGGAGCATGAGCTCGGAAAACACTTTTACATACTCATGAACAATGGCCCGTTGCGTGAGTCGGCGGATCTCGCCTCGGGCTTCGTCGTTGGCATAGATAGGATAGAATTGTTTCCTAAACTCTGCCTCAAACTCGGCCCAAGTCGTGATTGGAGACCCGCCGGTCTTTTCACAAGTACGACGCCTCCACTAAAGCAAGGCCGTGTCGGCTAGATAGAGTTTAGCGGTACTCACCTTTCTAGCGTCCTTCGTGATGCCCATGCCATCGAAATATTGCTCCATACTGTAGATAAAGTTCTCGATGTCCTTTTCCAATCTGCTCCCCTTGAACTCTTTCGGCTTTGGAATCTCCATCTTGTGCGTCGGGGTTGTAGTGATCATGCCCGCCCCCACGGCGGCCTTGCATGTGTCCAACTCTCTCTTGAGTTGGTCTACCTCCTCGCGCATAGCTAGCATGGATGCTTTGAGAACTTCGTTTTCCTTTGCTAAGTCATCGTGGGACTCGTTGAGCGTGCGCAGTAGCTCCCCCTTGAGCTCGTCCATAGAAGACTCGAGAGTTTCGGTGTCCTTGTTCAAGTCTTCGATGGAGTCTCGCACCTCTCCCATTAACAACTCCACCCTTTGCAAGAGCTCATCGAAGCTAGTCACCCGGTCTTTCGAGGTGTCCCTAGTCTTCTTGTTAGACTTCTTAGGATTAGGGTCCCCTACCTCGAATACGATTCCGTCGTGGCTAGACATCGTCTCCCTTGGATCTTGAGCATGCTCTGATACCACTTGACACGGGCTGAGACTCTTCTCGAACTCGTGTGGCCCTTAGCTAAGTCGATTCCCTTCGAATGGCTAAGTCAGGCATTGACCCGGATTCGTAGGAGCGAAAGACTAGATGGTTTTGTGGGAAAAGAGGACTTGTATTTATAAGAAGGCTTTACAAGTGTTTGCTTTACAAGAGAGCAATTGATGCTATGCTTGGATGGTTTGCAAAATGAGAGGTGAGGCCTATTTATAGGGGAGGCCACCTCCTTACAAAGGAAGATTCTAAACATAGATTATTCTAGACTAATCTAGCCTAATGGAGAGGAAAGTGCCCAAGGGAAGTCCCCTTATTTACGTGTGGTGGTGTTTAATAGCACCGTTTTATTTTTAAATGGTATATCTCCAAAACAAGAAAATGACATGTAATATATATGCTTAGATGGAAAATTTAATTAATGACATGTCACATATATGCTTAGTTGACAAATTTAATTAATGACTAGATAATAAATTAAGAAAAAAATGGTAATCTTATCTTAACAACATATAAAGTTCTCCCTCTTGTCTCCATAAATGTCACATTAACTTATAAAATTCTATTAATAAAATAATTTTTTTGGAATAATAAATGCCCGTATTAATTGAAAATAAAAGATCAAGCAATTATAAGAATTTTTTATACAATAGTTATATTTTGATAATTTAATATTAATCCTAAATTTAATTAATAAAAATAAAATAAAATTTTAGTAAAGTTATTCATTTTGGTCATATAAATCCAGTGCCTTTTTGTATTAATTTTCACCAAAATTGAAATATAATAAGTATGTAAATACTTATATGAAAGAAACTAAATTAGATATTTCATAATGTAATGCAATGGACTCCGATTTAGTATGTTTGATCACATATTTTGATTTACAAAAAAAAAATATTTAAATTATATAAATGTAGAATACAAACTTGTCCCGTTCAAAGGACGGGGTTAAAACTCTAGTTTAGATAAAAACTCTAACTTTACCCTAATGAATGGGTAAAGTTAGGGGTTTTATCTAAATTACCATTTTTTCTTAATTTATTATCTTGTCATTAATTAAATTTGCCAACTAAGCATATATGTGACATGTCATTAATTAAATTTGTCAACTAAGCATATATGTGACATGTCATTTTCTTTTTTTGGAGATATACCATTTAAAAATAAAATGGTGCTATTAAACACCACCACACAGAAAGTTCGTGATTATTTTTGTTTTTGTCAAAGTTCGTGCTATTAAGAGCAACCGAATGAAAGTTTGTGTTATTGGGCACCATTTGGCCTTTATTTTATTTTATTTTTAAAAAAATGCTATTTTTAGCAATATACTAAAATATTTAATAATATTTTCATCTCATTTTTGTAATACAAAATCAATCTCTCTTATTCAAATGATTCCCAAATTTTATTTTTCTGAAAAAAGGTAATATATTCATTTTTAAATATTGAATTTTTTAAAAAAAATCTACACTTAGGACAATTCTTAGTTTTGCACTTTGTCAAATAACAATTCTCGCTTTGCATCTTCTTATCTTAGCTATCTCTCTAATCAGGCACATTGTTTGACAAATGACCAAAAAGTTTATTTAGCTTGGGTACCAAAGTCCTTCGATGATAGTTACATAGTTTTTTTTTGATAAGGTAAGAATTCGGAATACCAAACAGGCCTGGCAAACCGAGAGGTCGTAATAAAACGGCAGCCGAGAACGGCTAAGAGGGTAAAAAAAACAAGCAGGAAAAGCTATGAAAGGTACAACACTCCGAAAATTAAGAACTAAGACGAGTTTGAGATCGGGTTGAGTAAAGCACTAAAGAATAGCGCTGCAGGCAACAGGTCGACCCCTCCTGGGCGTGCGAAACGGACTACTGACGTTGCCTCCACCGAGATGAAGGATCTTCAGAAGCCTCAAAGGACCAAGCGAGCTGACCTAATACAACTCGGTCCAATATCAAACTCAACTTTAACTCCTCGGAAAAATTGTACATAAACTAAGCCTCGAGCTAACCTGCAAGAAAAAAAGACGAACCTGCCTAACCTAACAAAAAAAAAGTTTTACTTGCAATGTAAAGAAATAAACCTTGCATCAAAAGAGTGGAAAAAAACCCACACAAGTAAAGCCTTGGTGTCCAAGCAAAAATTCTTTTTTTCTTTTTCCCTTTTTTTTAAATTTTTTTTCATGATAGTTACATAGTTGAAAAAGCCCAATGCATTTTTAAGTATCAAAATAGAAATTGTATTACTCCAAATCAGCTACCTAAATAGAGTTCAGTCCAACAAGAAATTGTCAAGGTTCAAAAGTGAAAACCAACACTTTCGGACTAATGGTAAGATTGGTAGCTAGAAAATGGGCAGAACCACAAAAATTGGAAAAGTTATTTTCGACGAATTTATCATAACTATAACCTAGAGCGGAGGTTTAAAAAATTATTAAACGACACATGTCACTTTTAGATTGTACCACATCACCCTTTTTCTTAAAACTAATTTATTTATTTTTAGATGTGATAAATTCTTATCCATTTTTTTAGATATAGGATAAACAAACTTTTATTTTTAGATATGGTAGATAAGAAGATCATTAGAATATTTTTTTAGAACAAATTTAGTTAGAAAGCAAAATTAATTAACCTATTTAGACGCTTGTAAGCTAAGCCCGTTTTTTTAGTTTTTTGTTAAGTATAAAAGGCCCTTTATTTTCAATCACAACATTCTTTCTCCCGAGTCCGTAATTCCCGAAGTTCGCTCGGCCACTGGCTTCTCTCTCCAGGGCATGGATTCTAGCCACGTCGCGTTGGTGGCTCTTCTTCTCAGGGCGGAGGGGTTCGAGCACTACCGTTGCGATCGGGCCATCTCCATGGGGATGAATCTCGGTAACATGGCGAAGATGCTCAAGTGTGTTGGTAATGACGATATTATCACTCTCAAGGCTGATGACAGGAGCGACACCTTCACCTTCATGTTTGAAAGCCCTAGTAAGTTCTCTTTCCTTTTTTGTTTTTCGGTTTTCGGTTTTTCTTTCATTGATGTAGCTGATTAGGGTTTTTGTTCATTAAAAATGCTAATTAGGGTTGGTTTGATACATCTCGTACATGTGCCTTAAGTTGTATTAGCAGTGGTGTCTGCAAATGATTGAGGGGGGAGTTTTAGAAGGAGCTCGAGATTGAAATCGGTCGGCTTTACAGATTGAAGCAGCTCCATCTTCAATGCATCATGGTACCGAATTTCGAATCGATTTCGCGTCTCGATGTGTTTTGTGTCAACCGAATTTGAAACCTAATTGTTCGGTTTTGCTACAACTTTGAATAATAGATTTTGATTGAGCAAAGTTGTTGAAGACATTGGGCGAAAGAATTAGTAATAATATTGATGTCACTCTCCATGGAAATCAAATACTACTTTCAAGCTCCGGGAAGGTCATCCAATTGGAATTGATGTCACTAAGCCTCTATCTCTTTGTAAATTAAAACTAATGAACACAATTTTTCATCTGAAACTAGCTTTATTGACAATAATTAGCACACACTTTGACATTGAAGTTGATAATATTGCGATATTTTTGTTCATAGACTGTCATGTAAGATTGATATTTGTTTGGTATGCTTTACTGAGTCAAATGCTTAATATGTACTCTTAGTTGCCTAAACAATAGCTTTCTAATGTGTGGTTCCATATTGAAATCAGAGATGGGGTGGAATTTGGGTTTTGGGAGATTGAGAAGAAAAGAAATTCGAGTTTGGTTCTCTCCAACATTGAGCCCAAACAGATCAAAGCTTGGTTCCAAAACAAAAGGTATTTTAGGAGAAATCATGGCTTGTTTTGACTTTCTAAAGAGCAACAGTTGGTAAGAAACACTTCTAGACTTTAGAATGCTTCATTTGACAGTTTTCTTTCATGAAAAAAAAATTGCTAGGATCCAATCTGTGCTTACATGGAACATCTTGTTGGAAATTTTAGGAAACTCAACTGAACCATGTGAACAAAATGCTTGCCTTTGCCTTGTTTGAGTAGTTCGCCGGAACAATTAGGTAGTCTTTGGGATGCTAGCTAACAACACAGTGGTTTTGCCCATCTTGTTGCATCACTGATTTGTAATACTTTTTTTTAGATTTAGTAAGTATAGGTTGATTGTCAAATAAAGCTGAAGGAATAAAGTTAATGCTCTATTAAAGTACTATGTTGTACTAGTTTTAGAAAGGCAAGTTTTCCAGGACATCAGAACATGGAAAAGTTGACAAGATTTAGGGATTGAGCTAGTTATCTAGCTCTTTTTTTTATACAGTCAACTCAATGCTCTTATATTTTTCTCAGATGTCACAAGCATCTGCTGGTGGAGGTCATCAAAGTCCTCAGATGTCACAAGTCAGCTCCTTTACCGGTCTAAGTAGTGCCAGCTCATTCAATACTTTCCACCGAGGTGCTTGGTGCACTCCTCCTCGGTAATTCGTAGAGGATCAGGTAATAAGCTATACATAAGGGCATCTTCATCCCTAATGCAAAATTCTGATGATCTTGGTAATAAATCTTGATATCCTGCACAATCTGTGGTATAATAGTATGATGTAGCTGCAGACACAGGCTCTGTTAGCACGTATGGTAAGAAAACCATGAGAGAGAAGCCGATCAGGAAAAGGAACCCGGCTGTGAAGATCAGCCTGTGGGCCCTGGCCCGACTCAACACATAAGAGGTTTCAAAGGCAGTAGTAGAGGCAAGAAAGAAGTCCAAAATCCTTCAACCAATCTCATCATCAAGAAAACAAGTCTTTCATCCTGCACAAGAAATAGACAACAGCTTTGGTAGCAGTGGGAGGAAGAGAGCCACCACCAACAGCAAGCGAATAAGCCTCCCAACCGAATTACCTGCCCCACCACATCATCACCTGAACTTGTTCATGATCATTTTTTTTTTGGGAAGTGCAGATCAGGTACCGAAGACCCAGATGGAGAATTAGCTATAAAAGTAGTTGCAGCTTCCATCTACTCAACCTGCTCTTTTGTATTGTGAATGGATAATGTCAAGTGTCGCCGATCTTCCTTTTTCAACACTGTAATACTAAGCGCAACCAGCCATCAAGTGTCAGTTGTGTTTGATATCTTGTTTCTGAGGTTGCTTGCTTTTGCCTTGTTTGAGTAGTTCGCCGGAACAATTAGGTAGTCTTCGGGCTGCTAGCTAACAACACAGTGGTTTTGCCCGTCTTGTTGCATCACTGATTTGTAATATTTTTTTTAGGTTTAAGATCTTCTTGATCTGTGTAGGGAATTAGGTACTAGTAGGTCAGATTCTGACATTTCAGTTTAATGAGGGTTAACATTGTTTTTATGTTTTGAAATTTGGCAGATGTAGGGAGAAGTAGAGGAAAGAGTATGCCAGGTTGCAATCCTTTTTTTTTTGTAGTGGTAATAATATTAAACTGGATATTGTTTGATCAATTCAGTGTTTAGAGAATTGTGCTGAAATCCTAGTAATTGGTGAATTGCTTATTGAGTTGTAGGATTAAAAGGATTGTGAATAAATGCTGACAATTCACTATTTCTGCAATATGACAAATAATAAAGCTAGTTGTTAAAATAGACAGTAAAATATCAAGTTCAGGGATATTGATGTAAATGAAAAATAGAGTGATGATGGTTGTTTTTATGTGGTTGAATGCCTTTGATGATACTTTTAGTCATCAAGACATTTTGATAAGACTTGTGATGATAGTTGATGAGAATCAAACCGTCATCAAGTAGTGATGACAGTTGATGATGGTTCGAATCGTGTCGTCAATAATTTTTTGATGACATTTTGAGTGGGGTTACATATTTGATGACAAATATTTGATGACACTTTGAATAATGATACTAAAAATTATATGTGATGATACTAAAAAATTAAACGTGATGATATTTGATGATACTAAAAAATTAAACGTGATGATAAATATTTGATGACAACTTTATTTTTTTATTTGTGATGTCAATTGTTTTTTATGCGGTGATGACAACTTATTATATATGGTGATGAGATTTGATGACAACTATTTTTTGTGATGATGATAAAAACGAACAAATTTTGAGTGATGACACTTGATGACGGTTGTTTTTCTTCAAGACCATTGTCATCAAGGCCCTTTTGATGACAAATTAATCGAACCGTCATCAAGTAGTAATGATAATTGATGACAATCGAACCGTCATCAAATAGCGATGAGGATTGAGAAGAATCGAACCGTCATCAAGTAGAGATAACATTTATGATGATAGTTGATGACAATCAAATCGTCATCAAGTAATGATGACAATGATAATAGTGATGGGACATATTTGATGACGCTTAAGTGATGACACTTGTTTGTCATCAAGGCCCTTTTGATGACAAATTAATCGAACCGTCATCAAGTAGAGATGATAGTTGATGACAATTAAACCGTCATCAAGTAACGATGACAACTGATGACAATTGATGACGGTTCGAACCGTGTGATGACAATTGTTTTTATATGGTTGAATGCTTTTGATGATATTTTTGTTACCAAATGTTGTCATCAAGACATTTTGATAACACTTTTTGCCTTTTATTACACTTTTTGTCATAAAAAAATTGTGATGACGGTGAAATAAATTGTGATGACAATGATGACGGTTATTTTTATGTGGTTGAATGTTTTTGTTGATACTTTTTGTCATTAAAAAGTATCATTAAGACATTTTTGATGACACTTTTTTACCTTTTATTACACTTTTTGTCATCAAAAAATTGTGATGACGGTGAAAAAATTGTGATGACAGTTATGATAGTGATGATGGTCACCGCCGATCAACGGTCGGTCAACGCCGGTCAACGGCTAGTCAACTCGGTCAACGACCGAGTCAACTCGGTGGGAGTGGGGGTGAAGGGGAGGGTGATGGGGTTTTTTGCTATTTACCTAATTTTCACACCCTCCTTATATTCACCTAATTAGCCTCTTTTTTTTGCTATTTACTTAATTCATCCTATTTTTTATGCTATCATACAAATTCTAGAATATTTATTTTATTTTATCTTAATTGAATAGTGATCTTTGAAAAACACATTCTTAATTTTAAAAATAATCTTTTATTTTTGGATATGATGAAGATTAATTATTAAGATATTTTTTACTCTATATATTATACAAATATTAAGATATTTATTTTATTTTTAATAGAATGCATATGCTAGGTTTAGATAATTAAGTTTAATATAAAGATAGTGTAATGTACATACAATCTTATATCAATAAAATTAAGTTTATTTTGAACAGTCTCATGTATAGAATAAATTGATAAGTTGTTATCTTATTACTTATCTATTTTCATAATTAAATAAATTATAATATTTTGAATATTAATTTAATTTGTAATACTAATAAAATATTATTGTTTCAAATAAACAACTTTTATAGTTTATTCATTTTAAATATTTATTCAAAATTTATATATAAGCATTTACATGATTATTTTTCTCAAATAATAAATATATTTGAAAATATTTTATTATTAATATTTTATTTAAGAAAAACTCGTACAATGTACGGGAATACATACTAGTACTTCTTCTAAATCACAAAAATTGAAAATATCATGATAGGGTAAGTTAAGTAGATAAGATGTATTTCTTGAGTTTTTTAAGATGTAAATTTATTACTTCTTGTATTTATATAAATAAATAATTTAAATCATATAAAAATTTCTACTTTCCATGAATTTTAATTTATTAAGAGTGAGATGGGTCCAAATATCGAGCCCAACATACATAGAAGCTCAATAAGATTTCATCACAAAATCATTTATCAACATGAGCCTAACCGACAGTATCACCCTCACTTAGTATTATATACTAGAACGGTATCTCCCAAATTTTCTATTTGGAATTCACAATTGAACCTCAATAATATAACCCTTAATTGTGAATCTCTCATAAGCTTGGCCTACAAACCGACCCGGTCCCTAAGCCCAATCATCGGCTTGATACCGTACCACTTGTTACAAGGTAGACATGCCCTACTATCAATCCCAGTATAGAAACCCAATGGGGTTCCGTCTCAGAACCAATTGACAATATAAAGAGCAATACATGAACTTATATACTATACTCATAACTCTCAATTTTCTGATGTATGATTTACAATTGAACCCCAACAAGGAGAAGTGTGAAAATATTAGGACAAGTATGGTTCAAAAGAACATAGAGTTTTTTATGGAACAATGGAAGATGGTAGAAGTTCTTTGTTTTAGGGGGGCTAGTCTCTAAAACATTTGCATGTCTTATGTTATGTACTTTATATATATTATGCATATGTGAAGGGATTTGTTATTATCAAAAAAGGAAAAATTGTTGAAACAAGGTTCCCTTAATCCATGTGGTTCCTTTGTGATTTTGATGATAACAAACTTTTGGTATTTTATGTTTCCTAAGAAGTGTTTCAAGCAAAGGAACAAATGAACAATAGTGTTTCAAGCAAAAGAACAATGATGTTGTTCACAAGAACAATAAAGATTCAATGCTCCAGAGACGAATTATGAGAATGAGTTGTCAAAGGAACGATTAAGCTAAGAGAGTTGTAAAGATTTAAAGTTCACGAAATGAATTGTAAGAATTAGTTAAAATCATTTTTTATTTTTTTATGTTGGATTTAGCGACCATCTTACGTGATCACTAAATTATGGTTGTTGAATTTGCAGAATAGTGTAGTGGCTACATAGTTGGTGCAAACTTATCAAAGCTTAAAAGAGTTGTGGAGAGTGTTTCTCACGTGAAAATCTTGGATATAAATTGTCTAATATATAACTCATGAGTTACTCCAACCATTGTCATACAGTTTTTTGTTGGAACCTCATTAGGCTTGTATGCTATGTTTGTTATCGCACAACCCTCATATTATCAGTCCACCGTACTTTGTCAAGACTTGAATGCAGTTGAATTATTTTCTCCATATAAGTTATATCCCTCTTATATAAGCTTATGGAAGCATATGAAATTTTTTTTCCACATATTTCCAAATTTTTTTTTCCGAATTTAGGCTCTTCTGAAATTTTTATTTTCAAAATAATTATGCCCATTTCAGGCCATAGGCTGGCTGATGAGGTTCGTAACAAAGTCATTGACTAGAACAACGACTTTTTGAGGATAAGTCACTGCCCGGGATGGCGTCTTTCTGCGTTTAAATTTTCATTTTAGTTACTCCACAGCCAAATTTGAGGAAACAACTCTAAAAAATGAAGCTACCAGAGTGTTTAATGTTGGAATTATCAACCTATAGTTAACATCCAGGTGAGATAATATTGAGAAAGAACCATCACTTACTTATCTTTGTTGAAAATGTATGCAATTAATTAAATTGGGGTCCCAAACACCATATGTGGAGGGTTTTGTCTCTTCAAGAATTAAAGTTTAGAAATCCCCAATTCAGAATTGTCACATCTACACTAATATCATACAGAAAAAAAATTGCCCTGATTTGCCGAAAATTTCTAAAATTAAAAGCAGAAATTTCTCCTACTTCCACAAAATCAAAGCTCTAGACAATCAATAAGAGGCTAGTGGCATCACGCAGAACGAGCAACATATTATACAACGACGAAGAAGGAGATGAAGTAGAAGGTAAGGAGGAGGAAGAGAAATAATCAATTGCAAATGGGTATCGACGGGGCCTGCACCGTCCATTTGCAAATGGGTAGTTTTTAAAATAAAAAATAAATTCGTTGTTCTGGGCTGCGATTTTCGGAGAGAAAGTCGTTGTTCCGGTCAACGACATTGATCCGAACCAAATTTGTTAGCCTATGTCCGGATATTTTTTTAAAAAATGAACTTATTTTGAGAATAAAAATTTCATTAGGCCATCTGCAACAATTTCTCTATAATATTCTCCAAATTGAAGAGCCAAAAGTCATATTCTCCAAATAAAGTATACTTTAACTCCAACAGTTTCTTCATTTTAGAGAATTTTACATTTATTAGTTTTATTTATATATAAATTTTTCTTATAAAATTTCATATGGACAATTACAAGTTTCCATGTATACAATTTTAATTAATGCATTTTCCAAATTTATTTGGAAAATTTTCTGATTATAGGGAATACACCTCAATCTTTTGGAGAATTCTCCATTATAAAGAATTAGATATGAAAGCTGTTGGGGCAAAAAAATGGATAAAATTCTCCAAATGCACAATTTCCAACAGTTTGGAGAAGTTGTTGGAGATGACCTTAGAGCCTACATTGGAAACAAAAAAAATTCCATATTCCCCTTAAATTATATTTATAATTTATAATTTAATTTGTTTTAATATCTTTTTTATAATGTCTACCCCTACTATTAGGAAAATCAACTTCAATCAATTTTTTTACCAAACTTTTAAAAAAATTATTCACCAAAATAAGTTCTAGATTTCAACTATAAAACTAGCTACTAAAAAAGTTTCAAACTTCAGTTTGAACTTGTATTAGCTTCAGCTTCTTTTTATAGAGTTTGGTTCAAATGAAACAAACTCTTATCCTAAAACGAACTCTTATCCTAAAACGAGCGTACTTTTCATAGTTAGTAATGCACTTTTCATATAAAAGTGCATTGAAAAATACAAAAAGTGCATTACGAAAAATTGCACTAAAAAAATTTGAAAAGTGCACTAAAAAATACGAAAAGTACAAATGCGAAAAAGTGCACTCTGAAGTATGAAAAATGCACTACTAACTATAAAAAGTGCATTCGTTTTAAGATAAGAGTTCGTTTTAAGATAAGAGTTTGTTTCATTTGAACCAAACTCACTTTTTATATCAATTTCTAACACCAAATAAACCCATAATATTTTTTAGCTACATTCATATAATGGACTTATATTATATATGGACCCCACGTTGCACGTAAATTGCAGTTGGTATTTTTTTATCTCCAGTTATTTATGATCATCCATGTATTAACTTATTAATCAAATCGTTCAAAACGTACATCATTTAAATCAAACATACAATAAAGGGACATTTGACATTTCTGACCAAACTTTCAATTCCATCAACCCAAGCAAAAGTTTATAGATTACAAATATGGCTTATTAATGATTCCTATTTAGGATAATAGATTTATTACCAGTTTACGCTATGCCAGCGTTGCAATGATTAATTATTATTAACATGATTTCAAAAAGATTAATTGATGATCCTTGGAGTAGCGACAACAACAAGCGGGGTTTCCTTGTGCGGGGTGAAAGCCGCCACCTCATTGACGTCTAAACTCTCCTCCATTCCAGCCGCCACTGCCCACTCGAATTGGTGGATGAGATTCGCCAACACAAGCTCAATCGCCGCCATGGCAAACGAGATGCCGGGACAGCCTCTCCTACCCGCTCCGAACGGGATCAGCTCGAAATCTTGCCCTCTAAAATCCACATTCGAGTCCAAGAACCTCTCTGGAACAAAACTCTCAGGATCTTCCCAAATTTCCGGGTCCCTTCCGATCGCCCAGGCATTGACAATGACTTGAGTGCCCTTGGATATGTCGTAGCCATTGAGCTTGACGTCTTCGGTGCATTCCCGGGGGACGAGTATGGGAAGAGGAGGGTGGAGACGTAAGTTCTCCTTGATGACGGCTTTCAAGTAGGTCATCTTGTATAAGTCCTCTTCTGTTACACACTTGGCTTCACCTGCAATTCCTCGTATTTCTTGCTGAAGTTGTTGGAGGATCGGACTTGTGGGTGTCGTAAGATCTCGGTGAAGGTGTACTCCATTGTTATGTAGACCCGTATGAGTTCCCGCCCCAAACATATCCTGTTTCACACTCAAAAGAGAGCAAGTGTGAGTAAAATATGATCATTTCAAATTCGTGAGCCCACTAATTTATTGATCACCATATATTATGTTTACATGTATAACGGCTTTGATACTTTCCCTATCAAAGAGAGTTTTTGGAACTCTCCTCACTCTGCACTTGAAGCATTATATCAACGAAGTCCTTCACGCTCTCTTCGCCATCGATCGTACCCCGTTCCGTCACACGATCTCCAGCCTCATGCTCAAGAAGTATCCTCTCCAAAAGATCATCATAAGCCTTAGCAGTCTTCTTAACCTTCACATTAAAACCATTAAACCGATTAATCCACCCCAACCACGGCAAAACGTCCTCCACGTTACCACTCCCAAGCAACGACGACCCTTCCTTGGTCACCTTCTCGACCCCGCCACACCCTTCATCCTCCCTATACTTCCTCCCGAACGCAATCCCGCATATCAAATCGTTCGAAAACGACAAAAACAACTCGCTCATATTCACGGTTGAAGATCCCGAATCCCGTATCCTTTTTATCATAAGGGCGAGCTCGTCCTCCCGGGATTGACGAAACGAGCGGACCCGCTTGTTAGTCAAGAGGTGGAGGACGCATATGCTCCTCATCTGCCTCCAGTGCTCATCGTACGGGGAGAAGATGATGTCTTTTAGGTCGTAAACGACGTGCTTCATGACCCCGATCGGGGGTCGCCCCGAGAACGCGTGGTCTAGGGTTTTCATCACCTGCAACGCTAACTTGGATGAAGAGACCACCACGGTTGCCTTGCTTCCTAGTCGGAGGAACATGAGTTCACCACCATATTTTTGGGAGAGCGCGTGAAAAGAGCGGTGGGCGCGTGAGCCTATTTGGTGGAGGTTTCCAATGATTGGGAGCCTTGGAGGGGAAGGAGGCAAGTTTAGTTTTGGGGAGTGGAGCCATTTGTAGAGGAAGAAGATGAGGATGAGTGAGGAGAGTAGGCTGATGAGCAGTGTTTGCGAATCAATCAGAAATTGCTCCATTTCCATATCTTATAATTAGTTAGATTTATTTTAATTAGATCGTATGCTATTGTGGCGAGCCGGGGAATGAATTTATAGACATGCAATTCACGATATGAGCTTTCGTTTGGGAGTTGCTAGCTTGCAAAAATAGTCAATATATCATATATGGATCATGTATACGTTCAAAGTCTTTGCCTCTTTGGTCGTCACGTTATTAATGAGCAACTTTTACCATTCATGCAACTTCAACTACATATGTAGTAATCAGTCAGGGTACGTGTCTACTTACTTCTAGAGTATACCAATAACCACTCTTTAAAAACCATATCTAGGTTTCATCTAAGCGCTAAAAAATAACTATTGAATCGTAAAGTGTTAATAACTAGACTATAAAATATCAATGTTCTATGGACAACAGAAATAATAATAAATAGGAACAAGGTATTTTGAGAAGAAAACTTTTTATTCAACCAACAAATCGTAGAAAAAAACATTTACCCTTAAGACTCCTTCTTAGAGTATTTTAATAGTTCACTAATAGATTAAGCTTAAAAGTTCGAAATCGAAAAACAATGTTAACAAAAAATTCGATGCACAATTAGTTAGTATTGATGAATAATTGGTCAATATTGATGAACAATTGGCTACTTTTGATGACCAAACTAGGCGCATCTCATAAAAACGTATTTTTCGAAACATAAGTGAATAACACGGGAAAAATTCGCTCGTGTCGTATTTTATCTTTGGGAAATTCCGGTTAGTACTCTCGAGTTTTTGGCTTTTTCGGATGGTGCCCTGACAAAAAACTTATTCCGAGTGGTACCCCTGAACTTTTGCAAAAGTCCGGTGGTACGTGCCCTTACTTGTAAATTTTTGTTAATTTATACCTAAATTAGTATGTTTTCTAATGAAAAAATATGTTGTATTTTATTAACTTAAAACACAATTTTAATTTAATATCAATTCAAATAAATCATATAAAAATATTAAATTAAAAAATTTATATTATACATTGTCAAGTTGATTTTATTTTGCATAATTAAAATAATTTTCAGTTAAAACCAAAAATATTACAATATTTATATTAAAATTAACTAATGCATAATTTTTTTTTTAAACTTAATAGAACTAAAATTTTTAATGTAACTTGAGAGTACCATAATGAAAGTTCTATTAGTTTTTCTAAAAATTTGTCAAAATTCTTACATATAATCTACATGAAAATTTTAATTATTAATTTTAACATAAATATTGTAATATTTTTTTTAACTTAATAAAATTTAATTATACAACATACAATCAACTTGACAAATATATATAATTTAACATTTTTAATTTAATATTTTATATGATTTATTTTAATTTTTATAAACTAAAATTTTAATTTAATTAAATAAAAAAAAATTCATTAGAAAACATATTAAAAATAACAAAAATTCACTAGTAAGGGCACTAGCCGGACTTTTGCAAAACTTCAGGCGTACCACTCGGAATAAGTTTTTTCCACGTACCACTCGAGGGTACCAACCGGAATTTCCCTTTATCTTTTTTAATGAATGTCTAATCAGGGACGTTGATTTTTTGGAAGAGACGAGCGAGATTTATTATTATTTCTCACCTGGGTGCCCATTCACACGAGACTCTTTCTCTTATTATTTAGTTAAAATTTGATTTTAATAATTATAAAAAATTATATTCTAGACACGGTAGTCGCGACCTAACCGAAATCGCGCAACAACCCGACCCGATTGATCTTTACCCGTACTAAAACCGAACCCGAAATGATCAAACTCGAACCCGTACAATCTGATCTGAATGACAGGTCCACATCTTAGCATCAAAAACAGAACTTTCCAAGTTTGCGAGTCGGTAAATTGTCCTGTCTGTTGAGCCCAAAAATTTCAGTTAAGTTACACCGGATGGTCACCGGCTACCAGCTCCCGACTCCTGAATGCTCACCAGATGCCCTGTAGCACCAACGAGATCCCATGATTTTCGGGATTTCTTGTAACCTCTTTGACCAGATCTTGTTCATCATTTCAAATGCCTATTTTCCAGGGGGTTGTTACTCATTAACCACCCAACATGGAAGATCCATTCAAAGCCTACTTTTTAGGGGGAAGTTACCCATTATCTTCCACTTACTTTAGCCATATAAAAGGTTTATTTCAGCCATTTAAAAGGGACACACGACTCACTCTCATTCACATATTGTAATCCTCTCTCAATCTCATGTGTAACCAACCATCGAAAATGATATTACTCTAAAGTCTCTTGGTATCCAAACGACTTTCTGCGGGATCTTGGATCTTGGACGCTAGACGTCGGTCAATTTGTAATCTCAAGTTTATCATTAATTAAACGAGATAAGTAATTCTTCTTTATTTGCATTGTGTTTACATTTAGTTTGACTTATATATTCATTACTTTCGCTCTTATGTACATTCATTTATCTCACGACTGGAGACGATCACACATCTTTGGCTATCTATCCCCCTCAACCCCCCTCTCCAAGGACATAAAAGTGAAATTGATTATTTTTTGTCCAAAACAATTTGGCGCCCATTGTGGTGCCGGTAGCGGAAGAAAACCGATCGACCTCCTACAAAAAACCGACCCTTCACCATGGAGAATCTCTTTGCACAACTCGATGCCCTCAAAAAAGACCTAGACGAAATCAAAGCCCAGACAACCAGGTTTAACACCCTATTGGCGCAACTAACAAGTAAAAATGAGTTTTTGAGATGGCAGATACATACAGAAAGGATCCTAGCTCCTACGGTCGCTTTTCCCGGAGAGACGGATACCATCCAAGATCCAGTATCCGGGATTCGCGCTCCTGCAACAAGTCCTTCTGAAGCGATAGCCGCGATCCAAGAGAGACTAAAGGACATTTCCGAGCGAGAGATCCAAGAGGAACTGAAGGCTCTCGATGAGAAGATTGCATGGATCCTTGGGATCCCGCGTCCTATAGAGAAGGAACCCGAAGATGGCTACGAAGTTTCTCCCTTTGTTGAAGCTATTCCCAAAAGGGGTCGTCGTCCCGGACATGTCAAGCTACGGTGACATCGATGATCCTAACCATCATGTCTCGATCTTCAAGCAAAAGATGTGGATGACATCCATCCCTATGAAGGATCGTGAAGCCATCTTGTGCAAAAGCTTTGGGGAAACTCCTGATGGCTCAGCCCTAAGATGGTTCATCAATTTGCCCTGAAAAGTATTCTAATGACTTATATAAAATTTTGTAGGGGTATGATGAAACCCTCTATGATTACATGAACCGATTCGTTTAAGAGAAAGTCAAAATCCCCAATTGCGATGTCTCGACTTCAATTGAAGCATTTCGTCAAGGTCTTCAAAGGAGCAATGAACTCTACAAAGAGTTGACAAAGTACCCATGTACAAACTTTGAAGAGGTCCACGCTAAGGCGATGGTCCACATCAGCCTTGAAGAAGACAAGGAAGATGACTTCAAGATCCCATACCGTGACTTTCAGATTCCTGAACCTATCCTCCGGATCCAAGACGGTAAAGAAACTGATCAGGAGACCTCGGATGACAACAACGAGGTTTGCAACAAGGCAAAGACTCTTAATCAAGGGAAACACATATTTCATCCGTATCATTTCTAAAGATCTTACAACACTTTTGCTATTATAATTTTCGTTTTATAAATTACCCATGAATACAATACTAACTTGAGCGTCGGAGAGTCGTTGGGGAAACTCACGACCATCTCTCCTAGATATTGGATTATCCACCTGCGAGAATTCAAAGGACAAAAGCAATATCCACCTGCGAGAATTCAAGATAAATGTATAGGTGCCACTCGCTAGAATCTAATGTACAAATAGATTAGGATTCTCGATTCCTAACGCTAGCCAGTGGGCATCTTTCGCTAGAAACACACCAGCAAATGGGCATCTCCTTCCAAAGAATGCCATCCAACGGGCATCTTTCGCCAAAATAATCAAGGCAGGGAACTTATCTCCCAGACGCCAGACACCCGCACAACAAGCAGACGCCAGATACTCGACATCCATCGTCAGGGCTCTACAGACATCCGGACAAAACTCATCAGACGCGCGCCTTAAGACAGGTTGGACTCGAGCGGGCAGGGGCTCGAGGTATCCCTTGAGTCACTCGTACGCCAGCTTGAACCTTCCTACGTACTGTCAAAGCCATAGCTATGCACATCTATCGACTAGCGAAAAGCCTTCTACAAGGGTTTCTTGCTCATTCAAGCCTCCATCTTCTAGAGCACAAGCCCTCGACTCTCGAGGTACAATCCTCCGGCTTCTAGAGCACAAGCCCCCAGCTCCTGGGCCACATCATTCTTCACGACAAGACATTCGACGACTGCCACTGGCGGAAGCTTTTACGCACGTGGTGAAATTCATCTCATCCATCTCCTCACATCAATGTCCAAGATGAATTTGGGGTATTGTTGAGCCCAAAACTTTCAGTTAGGTTACACCAGATGGTCACCGGCTACCAGCTCCCGACTCTTGACTGCTCACCGGATGCCCTGTAGCACCAACGAGATCCCATGATTTTCGGGATTTCTTGTAACCTCTTTGACTAGATCGTGTTCAACATTTTAAATGCCTATTTTCGAAGGGTTGTTACTCATTAGCCTCCCAACGTGGAAAACCCATTCAAAGCCGACTTTTTAGGAGGAAGTTACCCATTATCTTCAACTTACTTTAGCCATATAAAAGGGTTATTTCAGCCATGTAAAAAGGACAAACGACTCACTCTCATTCACATATTGTAATCCTCTCTCAATCTCATGTGTAACCAACAATCGAAACTGATATTACTCTAAAGTCTCTTGGCATCCAAACGACTTTCTGCGGCTGGATCCTGGACGCCAGACGCCGGCCAGTTTGTAATCTCAAGTTTATCATTAATTAAAGGAGATAAGCAATTCTTCTTTATTTGCATTGTGTGTTTACATCTAGTTTGACTTATATATCCATTACTTTCGTTCTTATTTGCATTCGTTTATCTCACGACCGGCGACGATCATACATCTTTGGCTATCTATCCCCTCAACCCCCTCTTCAAGGACATAAGAGTGAAATTGTTCAATTTTTTTTTCCAAAACACTGTCCTCATCTTTTGTTGTCTTCCATTTATGGTCCAATATCAATTTCGACTTTTTTCCGACTTTTGTGTAACTGGTCCATTTTTGAACAATTTGCCTTTGCCCTATTCCACACCACAATTCTGATTTCTTGACAATATGGGATGCGACAAATTTCTACTTTTTAAACCCTTTGCAATGCGTGTACTTCAAAACATCATAACTGATTTTTGACTGCCATTATATAAATAAAAACTTATCAGAATCATATCCATCTTTCTCAATTTGATCTCGAAATACTATCGATGATGATAAATCACCGCCCTCCCTCGTTAACTTGTTTTTGCCTTTCGAGGTTGATAGTTGAAGAACCTCCTTGTAATTCATTTATCATTCAAGTCGTTCAATTTTGTTAATCGCATATCTAATGTGTTGTATTTTCAACCTTAATATATAAGACTTGTTGAGTGAAAACAAGATGGAATTGAATTACTCGAACAGTCGAATAATGTATACAACTCATGAGTGACGTGTAATTAAGTTTCCCTCTCCGCTCAACCTGGCACCGCCCAATTAACTAATCAATCATCTCAAATTGTTGTTCAATTTCAAAATTCATATTGGCTAAATTTACTGATTTTTTTTCATTATTGAAGTGAATATTACGAAAGGCCGGAACACCAAATTTGACGTTCACAAGAGCATTGCTCCCCTCCAATTAATGCCGGTAAAGAAAAATGTATGGTCCAGAGTTATGTATGGGTCAAGGTCGATAAAGAGTCGATGGTCATATTTTCGCTGCATTTGAACAACCAATAGAAGAAGCTCGATTACGGTCTAACTTGATTACTAATTTTTCAGGATGGCTAGCTGAAAATAGTTGATTTAGAAAAAAACTTAAAACCTATGGACAAGAAGGACTAGGGAGTATAGACAATACGAACTATTTTTATTTGTTTTGTGTTAGTATACAACTCTTTTCACATTGGAAATTGAGATTAAAACGAGCCTAATATATAATTTTTTTGAACTACTCTTGTGGACAATCGATTTTAAGATGAAATTTCATTAATTGGACTTATATATTGGGCTTATATTTACTCGACAACTCGGTTTATAATTTACTGATTTTCACATGGCATGGTATCAAAGCTCACGGTATTTCCCTTGACCTGTATCCTCGCTGTTTGGGTTGAGTTTAGCGATTGATGCTACCCGCCAATTGTTCGGGTTGTATTTGACTTTAAAAAGATTGAGATATCGCCACTCATTATTTGTTCTAGCTAAGTACAAAGATACTGAGATACTAGACCCATTGGAAGTTGCACTTATGTGTCTGTTGACAATATAACTCATCCCAAGTTGACAGTAAAACGAGTCTATAGTATATAAGTTTAATAGTTGCACTTATTATCAATTAACTAGTTGAATCCCCGTGATACTCACGGGATAATTTTACTAAAAATTATAAATATTATGATATTAATATAAAATTTAAAGCACTTGTATATAATATTATAATAAAATATGTAATTTATAAGAAAATCTTTAAGATTGTGTCCATATTTTATCAACATATAGATAAAAATTATATACTTGAAGCCCGATTTTTGTTAAAAGATAAAAAAATTTTGCTATGCATAAAATTAATATAAAATATTAGATCAAGTTATTATCAACATATAGACAAAAAAAATTATATACTTAGATCGCAAATCTTGTCACAAGATAAAAAAAATATACATAAAAAATATCAACATATCGATCAAGTTATTATATTATAAAACAAAAATTGGATTTATAGAAAGATGATACAATTAATTATAATTTTTATTATTAAAAACGTAATATTATTTTATAATGTATTAGGTAGATATTGATTTATTTTTCTTTTATAATGTATTAGCGTAGATATAGATAGAAATTTATATCGGTAATTTTTTTTTCAATAATCCGATAAAAATATTTTAGCATAATTTTAAGATACAATATATACTATTTCTTATCAATATCAATAGACATATACAATATCTATTTTATATATCTAAAATCTTACCCTAAAAAACCTTCAATCTTTATAAATTCATTTTTTTATTTAGTAATGGCTATTGTTTAAATTTTTTTTGAATATGTGTATATTAATTTTTTTATTTTTAATGTGATACGTACTATATGAAACAATCTACTCATATAATAAGGTATCTATCCATTATCTATTTTATGAAGTGGTTAAGATAAAGATTTCTAGAATTATTATTTAGTTTTTTATGTTGAAAAAAACAAAAAAGTTTGTCCATTATTTTATTCAAGTTTTGCCACATGGCGCAAATTTTTACACAGACTTGATTTCTGCTTTATAATGTATTAGGATAGATTATGATAAGGATGGAACCCATTAGGCTTTGTGTATTGAGCTTACATGTGCACAACTCCTTATTTATGCCACACATACTGTAACATTTTGCCAACAAAAATTAGCTTAAGTGCATCTTTTGATTGTCTTCTGAAAACTTATAGGTCAAATATACATTTTAATAAAGCTCTTGATAAATGTTCTCTTTGCCAACAAATCTTCTAACCCCTACTAGGCGAATGGCCAAGGGCTTGTTGTGCAAGTTAGACGCGTGTTGGTGAATCATATGGGAAAATTTTAGGCATTTATCCCACTTTCTCACATAGCATTCTATATTCTTTTGCATGTATGGCCACTAATAGCCTTGCATTATGGCTCTCATGACCAAGCTTCACTTGTCCATGTGCATTCCACATAGCCCTTCTTCATAGATGTCGTAGCACATTCTCAAATTTGGAGGGCGGGATGTACATCGTAAATAGGATCTTGTAAATGATCAATTATATATAGAGTTTTTTGTTAGGAGATAACAAAAAACGACCAACCTTTAACCTTAACAATCATTCCTCTTCCTTATTCGTGGCATGGCTTTGTGGTCTAAGTAGGCCATGGTGGGATCCAACTTGCTTCTTCAACTATTCTTCAACTATACTGTTAGGATTTTAATCCTCTTTATAAGCCAGGATTGATTATACTAAGATAATAAGAACATTGATTACATACCTGAATCCATGGTAGCGATCGAACTCGTTGTGGAATCTCAAACGATAGCTAATGATAGCCACAGGTACGTAGCATTGCTCAGCCAAATCTAGGGTTTTGCCTAATTCTCTGATGGGAAGAGAGTAACGTAAAAGGCATTGAATGAATTGGCTTATTGGGGACTATAACCTAGTCTCTATTTATTTGGCCAAAAGGATCCCATTAAGCCTATTGGGCCAAATCCGGTATTCACCCATTGGGACCATACCATTAATTAGAAATCTGAGGGTCCTTTTACATAAATCGAATCACTTAAATAAACCCATTAATTATTTAGCCATTTAATATAATTGTATATAATATGTAAGCCCACAAAATAAGATTAAAATAATCTTACAATCTCCCACTTAGGCTACATATGACCAAAAACAATTATATTACCCAAAGTTCTTTATGTGTACACGTCTTGGCTAAACTTACATACTTCTGCTTTACATCAATCTGGTTCATCTCGTATAATAATATGAGATCACGACGGCATTCGTTAACCAATATCATAACTAAACCTTCCGTGTTCACCGTACTACTATATTCAATGACATAGATCAAGTATGGATGAGTGGCATGGAAATTACATGCAATGTGATTCCATAAAACATGTCTATTTACAACTAGTCCTACATTATTTGGAGATCAACCCAAAAGTTCATAAACAAGTTCAGAAATACATTATGAATAAAAATCATAACATCCATATTATACATAAACTTAACTTAGAAAATCCATAAAAACTCCCACTAGACCAAGGTACTACAAAAGATGCCATCACCCATATGAGCAGTGTGCTCATGAAAGACCTGAGGAGGCAATCCCTTGGTCAACGGATCAACTAGCATTGAGTCTGTACTGATATGTTCTATGGAAATTTGATCATTCTGAACTTTTTCCTTCAATGACAGAAACTTGATGTCAATGTGTTTCTCCTTCACAGAGCTTTTGTTGTTGTTGGAGAACAAAACTGTTGACTTATTGTCACAATATAACTTTAATGGCCTTTCAATATCATTGACCACACGCAGCCCGGTGACAAAATTACGCAACCATACACCATGAATGGATGCCTCAAAGCAAGCCATGAATTCTGCAGCCATGGTTGAGGTAGCAACAAGCGTTTGTTTGACCCTTTTCCAAGATATAGCTCCTCCAGCTAACACAAAAACATAGCCTGAAGTGGATCGTCTACTGTTAGGGCATCCTGCGAAATCGGAATCAAAATATCCAATGACCTCCAAACTCTCCGATTTCCTGTAAGTTAGCATGAAGTCCTTCGTTCTTTGCAAATACCGCATAACCCGTTTTGCTGCCTTCCAATGATCCAATCCAGGGTTACTTAAGTATCTGCCCAAAAGTCCCACCAAAAATGCTATATCGGGACGAGTACAGCATACATCAGACTTCCTATCACAGAAGAATAAGAATCTTTTACATCTCCTTTATTCCAAGGTTAGTTTTGGGGCACTGCTTGAGACTAAATTGGTCTCCCTTAGTATAGGTGTATTTGTTGATGCACAACCTTTCACACCGAATATGCTTAGTACCTTTTCAATATAGCTCTTTTGTGACAACCCAAGGATACCTTGAGAACGATCTCGTAGTATCTTTATACCTAAAACAAAAGAGGCATCCCCAAGATCCTTCATCTCAAATTTTCTCGTGAGAAAACTCTTGGTTTGATGCAATAAGTCTATATCGTTACAAACTAGAAGTATGTCATCGACTGTAGGATCGTTAGTACGTCTAGGTTGTCGACCTCAACTAAGTCTTCAACCTCTTAAGTAAATGCAGTGGAAATGAATTACAAGAAAGACTTACTTGAACACGAAGTTTTATAGTGGAAACACTTGTTTGAGTAACACAATCAACCAAGTGTAAAAACCACTCCCTTCCAAGTTCTCGCTTGGAAGGATTAAAAGTCGTAGCTTGCTATATTGATCTTTTGGACTAGTTACACGAACACCCTGGATCTAGACCTACATCCCAAGCACTCTAGAACTCGTTGTGAACTGAATAACTACAACCCGCACTCAATCTAACAAAAGTCTACGTCTTCCTCTCGAACTCCCGTTTCTTTCTTAACACAAAATGGAGTATGAGTTCCTGCTCTATCTAACCTAAAACCTTAGATTAAATACACACAAACTAGGTCAGATAAGAGAGAATAATATCTTCCAATTCGGTTATGGCAAGATATTACTTCTATTATCTTTACAAAATCATCTTAAACATATAAAAGGATTACAATCAATAACGGCTTAGGATAAAGGCATAGACGGCTTACAATATAATCTACATATATAAGATCTTTCCTAAAACAAGATTATACTATCCAAACTACCAAGATCTCACGCGTCTTCAAGATCTCCGAGATCTGCCTTCAACACACGTCGACGACCTTACTGACGTTGCCGACTCTTTTCAAAGACTCGAGGTCGTTCACGTGACAGATGTTTGGAACCATCAAAATCAAAGCCTCCAGCTTTTCTAACAAATTCCCCCTTTTTGATGGTGACAAACTCTTTTATCTTGTATAATCAGAGCAATGCCAAAATCTCAAACATGATATGCAATAATATTCAAGTTAACCAAAAGTTCCTCCTAAGTTGGATAACCCACATGTAATTCAGCATAAAAATCCCATTATTTTATCTACCCCCAGCCTTTTCCCCTTTTTGGCATCATCAAAAAGATCAATCTAAATAATCAAGCAAAAAGAGATAATCAACCAAGGATAAATAGAAAATTATCCAATGTACATATGGAATCCATTGCAACAAAAACAAATTAGTCTTAAACATGCAACACAGAGAAGGCAAAAATACATAGATGAAATCGAAAAAGATGTTTTTGAGATAGTAGATGTGTAAGGAAAAATAAAGGGAATTGGATGTCGGCTACTCAAGCTAAGTTATTGACTTGATCAGATCATCAAGCGCAACAGATTAGTCATGAACATCAGATTTCAGCGTAGATTGATCACGCAGGAGTTGGCCAACTTTATCAAGCAAATCTTGGTTTTGACGTTGGAGCTCAACTAACAACTTCATAATTGTACCAGGTTGTTCACCTTCCCTTCCCATAGCATGAATGCCTAACTCAGCATCAGAAACCACCTCCTTGCCTGCATCCCTGGACACCCATTTGTCATCTATCAGTTTGTAACCCATCTTGCGAACAATGTCAGTATTCAGAAGACGAACGTGCTCCACTTCTTTCTCAGACTCATAAACCTCATGATAGAGAAGCACCTTTTTGACAATAGAGCAATATGGGAGAGTATAGGTGGGATTATCCTTCACAGATTCCATGTGAAGAAGCACTAATCGAGCAAGGTTAACAGGTTCCTTGTTGAGAATTTTATCCATGACAAGAATGTCTTGGATCATAGCAGTGCTCCTCTTTTGTTCCCGGGGAATCAAGTTACTGATCACCCAAGTAAAAAGAACCTTCATCTCGGCACACATTAAATTGGTTGCAAAGGAACCACCATCAACGTCATCGACCTGTGTGACCTTTTTGAGCAACTCAGCAGAATCGACTTCTTCAGGCCAAGCACCTCTGTGATATTCAGCAAATCCCTTGTGCGGCACTTTCAGAAGAGTGGCTAACTCCATGCTCAACAGTGTAAACTTTTCTCCATTAAGCTCATAATGACCCATGGTTGTCTTTTCCCTGTCCTCTACAGTCAACAACCTGTAGAACTCTTTTACTAACCCCAGATTGAAACTTTCCTCCTCATGGAATAGGTGAGACCATCCTTGGCCAGACAACAACTCAGAAAAACCTTGTAAACCAGTGGAATTGATGAACACATCGTCCATGATGAGTTCCTTGACAAAGTCATGTCCAGCCATGTTGTTGCCTTCGCCTTTGATTTCCCTACTGCCTGTTTTAGGTTTTCCACTTGCAACTAGTCGTCCACTTGACCGAGTGGGCGCCTTCTTGCTCTTGGAGACCACAGAATCTCCACCTTCAGATCCGACTGGCGTCGTAGATACTTCCCTTCCTCTCTTTCTAGTAACCTTAGCACTAGACTTCCTAGTCTTAGGTTTTCTAGATTCCTTAGTTATCACCACATCATCCTCATCGGACTTTTCAGACTCAAATAGTTCTCTACGATTTTACTTTAGAGAAGGATGCAACAGAATTGAGTAGAGTGAGCTTGGGATCACTAGGAGTACCTTGTTTAGAGTCATCGTGTCCTTCGATGTTGAGAGGCTGAAGCGATGAGCCTGGATTTTCAATGGAGTCGTTCACCTTGCTTGGGTCAACGACCTGTTATGGGTCATTAACCTGAGCATCAGTTCCCGCTAAAAGCACAATAGTCGTCTTCTCCGTGACGACTAGTTCAGAAACTCTATCTCCGGACTCCATAGCCTCAATCGACTTCACTACCTCTTGGACAGAATCGAATTCCCCTTGCATGTTTTGGGTTTTATAACTCTCAACCCCAAGCAAAATCTCGGTTTTCTCTTGCTCTTTCTGTGGGTTTCGGGGAATTGGGTATAGAGATTTGTGATGGGGCTAGGGTTTCTGGTAGGGTTTGAGTGGGAGGGATTTCTTGAGAAATTGGGAGAGATTCGGTTTGATTTGGAGAGGATGGACCTGGTTCTTGATTTTGTGTGGATTCGGGACCTTCAAGCTTCAATGGTGTGGCTGGTTTGTTGGCGGTTTGAATGGCTACCAAGAGCAGAGCTATGGATTGGGGATCCACGACTTTCCCAAGCTTAAGGGCTAGGGTCCGTGGAGATTCAGTACCACAAATGGGGGATGAGGGATTAGGGTTTGACGCCATTGATGATGAAAAGGTTGAAGCTTTTTGGTAGAGGTTCAGAGAGATGAAAAGCAAGAGATCGAGAATAATTGCAGGAGAGAAAGCGTACCTTTTTAGTGAGAGAGTCTCTGTATTTAAGCTTGGACTGAGTTGAAATGATGGAAACTAGATCTTCCCAAGATTTTTATTCAATGCAACTGAAAGGGCAAATTTCCTTTGGCAAAAAGATCTTCAAATATTTGAAAAGATACCATTGGAGAAAGGTGATTCTTATCTTACTCTAAAATTGACGTTCTCAACCTGTTCTACGTCAACCACTTAACCAACAAAAATTCCAGACAACTGACATAATGATGCGCATGGTTCATGAGTATGTAACATGGAAACATTCAAATTTAACACCTCAAGATCATAAAACTTTTGAATCATAAATAGATCATCTAATCTAGTCAATCATTGAGGGAACATAGATGGGAAATAGATTAGTTTATGGAAATCATACCTAGCTCCATGCGGAAATGTACAAAGGGTTCACGATTGAGAGCTTTAGTGAATATGTCAGCACGTTGTTCACCTGTTCGGCAGTAATCCATGGTCACCAACCCTTTCTCGACACAATCACGAAGAAAGTGATGTCGAATCTCTATGTGCTTGGTTCGTGAATGTTGTACAGGGTTCTTTGAGATGCTGATGGCACTTGTGTTGTCACAGAGAATAGGTATGCCATCATACTCTAAGCCAAAGTCTTGAAGTTGTTGCTTGAGCCAAAGAAGTTGGGTACAGCACGCAGCAGCGGCGATGTACTCAGCTTCTGTAGTAGAGAGAGCAACTGAATTTTGCTTCTTGGACCCCCATGACACCAGACATGGTCCAAGAAATTGAGCCATCCCTGAAGTACTCTTACGATCAATTTTGTTCCCATCAAAATCAGCATCCGTGTACCCGACTAGACTAAAATCACATGAGGTTGGGTACCATAGGCATAAGTCATCGGACCCTTTGAGGTGCCTTAGAATCCTCTTGACGGCTTTGAGATGCGATTCTCTTGGATCATACTGAAATCTGGAACATAAGCATACGCTGAACATGATTTCTGGTCTGCTTGCCATGAGGTAGAGTAAAGAACCTATGATGCCCCGATACAAAGTCTGATCAACCTTCTTTTCATTTTCATCTTTTCCTAGACAGATGATGGGAGAGATAGGAGTGTCAAAGGATTTTGAGTTGTCCAATCCGAACTTCTTGACACACTCCCTAAGATACTTTTGTTGATGCACTCTTGTTCCTTCCATATCTTGAGTAACCTGAAGTCCTAGGAAAAACTTAAGTTCGCCAACCATACTCATCTCAAATTCACTAGCCATGAGGTTAGCGAACCTCTTCACAAGGTTTTCATCAGTAGAGCCAAAGATGATGTCGTCCACGTAGACATGTACAAACAGAGTGTGCTTTCCTTCTTTGAGAAGAAAGAGTGTCTTATCCACCTGTCCTCGAATAGCAACGTTCTTGACATGTCCTCCAAAGTTCGATTCTCTCTCAACAACCCCGTTCTGTTGAGGGGTTCTTGGGTCTGAAAAGTTATGATCTACATTGTTTTCTTTGCAGAAATCCATAAACTGAGCATTTTCAAATTCAGTACCATGATCGGATCGAATTGAGATCAAAGGTACGTCAAGCACCTTCGCTGTAAGCTTAACTCATGTACTGAATTCTTCAAAAACTTGGTCTTTAGAAAGCAAGATAAATACCCAAGTATAACGTGAAAAGTCATCAACAATGACATAGACATATCTATTACCTCCTCAACTTCTCACACGCATTGGCCCACAAAGATCCATATGTATTAACTCTAGGGGATTATAAGTACTTACCTCTCTTTTTGATTGAAAAGAGGATCTAACCTTTTTTCCTTTCACACAAGCTTCACACACTTCATGTTTGGTCTGGTCAATCTTAGGTAATCCACGTACCAATTCCTGATTGTGAAGTTTGTGAATAAGTTGTAGACTTGCATGGCCAAATCTATTATGCCAGAGGTTGGCAACGTCTTCGACTACTTGAAAACACAACTTTTCCTCAGGTAAGAGCCAGGGAACAACTTTATAAAGATTGTTTTCACAGATTCCCTTCATAAGAGTCTTTCCTGAGCTAACATCAATCACTTGACATCCAATAGAATCAAAGACAACTTGATAGATATTGTTAGCACACAGTTGAGAAACACTTAACAGATTGTATCTAAGACCCTTGACATAGCTTACGTTGTTAACACAGAAGTTCTCAGAAATTCTTACCTTTCCGATACCCAAAACTTGACCCTTACTGTTGTTACCGAAGGTGATGTTGCTACCTTCTGGTTGATGAAGTGAGATGAATGACTCAAAGCTTCCCATCATATGAGTTGAACATGAACTGTCGAAGAGCCAGGGACCGCTTTCTCTCACTTCATTTTGCAAGGTAAAAGTTAGTTTTTACGAACCCAGAGTTGTTTAACAACTCTTCTGGGTTGGGCAACGTAATGATTTATAGAACATCTTTCATTGTAAACTCTCTCAGGGTCTATGGTTGGCTCACGTTCATGAGCTTCCCAAAATCCATAAGATCTGCTATCCTTTATCTTTTTCTTGCACTCATGTTGAAGATGACCTTCTTTTCCATAATACCAGCAAGTTCTATGGGACTTAAGACCGACATACTTGCTATACCCAGGATAGATCGGTTTGTTATTAATACGAGCATGAAAATCGATTTTTGATGGTTTCAAGTTCTCGACTTGTTTCATCCAGATTTTGTGTGCTTTTTGGCCTGAAAACCAAGGTCGTTTACCTTACTTGGGTTCCCCACATCTGATGTGGAACAACTTGCTTTGTTGTCGCACATAGGTGTTTTACCTTTAGGTTCAGGTGGACACAAGGTTTTCAAGTCTTTAGGCACAAAGGAATATCTGAGTCCAGGTCTTGAAGTTACAAAAGTTTTTGCATACTCTTCAGCAGTTTTCTTAGTTATAAACTCCTCTATCCATTTTTTTGTTGGACTCATTACTTTTCTTTTCTTTTCTTTTTCAAGGTCATTGACTAACTTAGCATTACCAAGTTTAAGCATGAGATTTTCTCCTTCAAGGTCTGTGACTTTCTTTTCTAAGTCATCCACTTCAGATTTAAGATTATCACAGGTTTTGCAGGCAATAGACTCAGAAATTAAAGACTTTTTCTTTAACTTAGCACATTTGAGAGACCAACCATGATTATCATCCATTAAGTTAGAGATATTATCTTCTTTTTCTTCAAGTTTCTCACTGAGTTGGGTAACCTGAGTTCCCAACTTCTCAATGATAGCATGCAACTATTCTTTAGTTTTATTGGATAGCACAGATAAGAGTTCATAATCATGTACCTCTGTTGGAGCATCTATAGCCATGAGACACATGTCTTCTTGTTGACTTGCCTCATCTTCAACATCAGAATCGTCCCAAGTAGCTAACAAGGCATTCTTGTCACCTTCCGACTTTCTCCTGACACAGTTTCTTGCAATGTGTCCTTTTCCCGAACAATGATAACATATCACGTCCTTCATGTCTTTGACAGGTTCGGTTCCTTTAGCTGGAGTCTTACTGTTGCGATTCTAAAGCCTTTTCATGGCCTTTGAGATGAATGCAACTTCTTCATCACCGTCAACTTGATCATCATCACCTTGAGCAAGATCGAAGGCCCTTTCAACTTTTAAGGCAATGTTCTTGACCTTGACAGTTTCAAGGCGATCATCTCGCCTTTGCTTAATTCCTCCGTACATAGTCAACTTTCCTATAACATCACAGCAGCTGCTTCATTCCATTTTGCATTGAGTCCTTGGATTAACTTGTTAACCTGCTTCCATTGAGGAAGTTTTTCACCAAGAGACTCAAGTTGGCTAACCACAACTTGAAATCTTGAGTGATAATCACCCAAAGATTCATTCTTTTCTTGACTCACTCCTTCATACTCCCTTACCAGAGCAATGATGTGATCCTTCTTCACATCATCATTACCTTGGTGGAGCCTTTTGAGAGCATCCCAGATCTGCTTAGCCGTCTTGTACTGGACAAACTTCTTCAAGTCTCCAGGAGTTAGAGCATGGTGAAGAACCTTCTTAGCACGAGCATTCTTTTCTAACTTCTTGTAGTCAGCATCATTATAGTCTTCCTTTTTCTATTCTCCCTTTCCATCAGCAGTGAGAAAAGTATCAGGACCCATCTCTATGACTTTCCAGAGTTGTCCATCAAGCGAGTAGATGTGAGTCTCCATTTGTTCGACCCACCAATCGTACTCACCAGCCTTGAGAACTGGTGGCTTCCAGAATGAATCATTGATTGCAATATTCGTTGAAGTCATCTTTCCTGTGAATTATGAGTACTAAAACAAATATAGAGCCAAGCTCTGATACCAATTGTAGGATCGTTAGTACGTCTAGGTTGTCGACCTCAACTAAGTCATCAACCTCTTAAGTAAATGCAGAGGAAATGAATTACAAGAAAGACTTACTTGCACACGAAGTTTTTATAGTGGAAACACTTGTTTGATTAACTCAATCAACCAAGTGTAGAAACCACTCCCTTCCAAGTTCTCACTTGGAAGGATTAAAAGCCGTAGCTTGCTTTATTGATCTTTTGGACTAGTTACACGAACACCCTGGATCTAGACCTACTTCCCAAGCACTCTAGAACTCGTTGTGAACTGAATAACTACAACCCGCACTCAATCTAACAAAAGCCTACGTCTTCCTCTCGAACTCTCGTTTCTTTCTTAACACAAAATGGAGTATGAGTTCGTGCTCTATCTAACCTAAAACCTTAGATTAAATAACACACAAACTAGGTCAGATAAGAGAGAATAATATCTTCCAATTCGGTTATGGCAAGATATCACTTTTATTATCTTTACAAAATCATCCTAAGCATCTAAAGGGATTACAATCAATAACGGCTTAGGATAAAGGCATAGACGGCTTACAATATAATCTGCATAAGATCTTTCCTAAAACAAGATTATACTATCCAAACTACCAAAATATCACGCGTCTTCAAGATCTCCAAGATCTGCCTTCAACACACGTCGACGACCTTACTGACGTTGGCGACTCTTTTCAAAGACTCGAGGTCGTTCACGTGACAGACGTATGGAACCATCAAAATCAAAGCCTCTAGCTTTTTTAACATCGACATATAACACCAGAAAAATGAATTTGCTCCCACTAAATTTGTGATAGACACAATCTTCAACCTTATTACCTCAAAACCAAATGAGGTAATCACTTGATGAAATTTATGATTCCACTATCTTGAAGCCTGTTTAAGACCATAAATGGATTTCTTTAACTTGCAAACCATATGTTTCGAATCTTTGAACTCAAAATTTTCTGGTTGCACCATATAAATCGTTTCATTAATGTGTCCATTAAGAAACGTTGTCTTTACATCCATCTGATGTAGCTCTAAATCAAAATGAGCTACAAATGCCATTATTGTTCTAAGAGAATCCTTAGATGAGACTGGAGAAAAGGTCTCCTTAAAGTCAATACCTTCCTTCTGAGTGAATCCTTTCGCGACTAGACGAGTCTTATATCTTTCGATGTTGCCTTTAGAATCCCTTTTGGTCTTAAATATCCATTTGCAACCAATGGGTTTCACACCTTTTGTCAACTCGACAAGATCCCAAACGCCATTGTCTTTCATGGATTTCATCTCATCTTTCATGGCATTGATCCATTTTAGAGAATTAGAACTTTGAAGAGCCTTACGAAGATTGATTGGATCATCCTCTTCAATTCTTGCAGAATCTTCTTGTTCCATAAGGTACGCAAAACATTCATCTAGAATCACGCCCATAGGATCCTCTTAATCTACAAGATACACAACGTAGTCATCCTGAATTGCATATCTTCTCTCTCTATTAGACCTCCTTAATGGCACTTCTTGAGGTTGTTGAATTTGCTCTATGGGAGGAACTACATTGTTGTCCAAGACTTGAACTGGTTCTTGAAGAATGTCAGGATTTATTTCCTGATCATTTTCAATAACCACATTAGGCAAAGAAATAAATTCCTCTTCTATAGGGACAAATTCGTCAAAAGTGATGTTCCTCAATTCTTTCCCCCAAATTCTACATCCTCAAGAAATTTGGCATTTTCCATCTCAAAGAAGGATCGGGTAGTGGGATCATAAAACTTAAACCCTCGGGAGCATTCTGCATACCCCACAAAATAGCAACTAATTGTCTTAGAGTCCAATTTCCTTTCACTAGGCTTATATGGCCTAGCCTCAGCTGGACATCCCCAAATGTGTAAGTGCCTTATGTTGGGCTTTTTCCTAGTCCACATTTCATATGGGGTTTTAGCTACTGCTTTGCTAGGTACTCTGTTAAGGACATATACTGCAGTCTTTAATGCTTCTCCCCAAAGTGATTCAGGTAAAGAAGAGTGACTAATCATACTTCTCACCATGTCCAAAAGCGTTCTGTTTCGTCTCTCAGCAACAACATGCTAGGTTTGCCAAGCATATTGTATTGTGGGACGATTCCGCATTCCTTTAGGAAGATAGCAAAGGGTCCTGGATGTTGTTCTCTTGATCCATCATATCTACCATAGTATTCTCCACCACGGTCAGATTTGACAGCCTTAATTTTCTTACCAAGTTAAAGCTTAACTTCAGTTTTATAAGACTTAAAAGCGTCCAAGGCTTTTGATTTCTCACTTATCAAATATAAGTACCCATATTTGGAGTAGTCATCAATGAACGTAATAAAGTATTGTTGACCATTCCAAGCAGCTGTAGGGAATGGACCACAAATATTCGTATGAATTAGTTCTAAGACCTCCGTACTTTTGTTGGCACTTAATTTCCTTGTGTTTGTTAATTTCCCCTTAGCACACTCAACACAAACCTCAAAGTCTGTTAAAATAAGGGAATCAAGAATCCCGTTTGACACAAGCCTCTTTATTCTCTCTTTAGAGATGTGACATAAACGCTTATGCCATAATGATGCAGAATTCTTATTTAATTTATGCTTTGTACCTTTTGAATTAGTATGCATGATTTCATTATGAGAAACAACAACTTCTAGCATATAAAGACCATCCATCAAAGTACCAGTACCAATAACATTTGAATTCAAAGAGATACTAAACAATGCATTTCCAAAACCAAAACGGAAACCACCTTTGTCCAAAGAGGAAATAGAAATCAAATTCCGCTTAAAAGACGGAGCTATAAAAGTATCCATTAATCCAAGTAACAACCAGTCTTTAGACGTAGTCTAAAATGTCCTATTGCTTCCACATGAACTTTATTTCCATTGCTCACATAGATGAATCTTTCAGCATCATTTGGCGGTCGACTCCACAGGCAACCCAGCATTGACATACAAATGTGAGTAGTAGCACCAGAATCTATCCACCAAGTGTCAATAGGCACAAAAGATAAATTAGCTTCAGAACAAACCAAAGTGAGACATTTACCCTTCTTTTCACGCCAAGCGGCATACTTAGGACAATCTTTCTTCATATGTCCACCTTTCTTGCAGAAGAAACAGGTGAGTTCATCACCTTGCTTTTTCACATTTTTCTGCAAGTGTGTCCCAACTGCGGTATCCTTAGCCTTCTTCTTTTTGTTATTTTGAGAGCCTAATGCATAATGAGCATTGTCTGTCTTATCTCTCCTTATCATGTCCTCTTCTTGCACACATTGTGAGATGAGATCATTAAGAGTCCATTTCTCTTTCTGAGTATTATAACTCACTTTGAATTGACTGAATTGTGCAGGAAGAGACGGAAGAACTAAATGCACGAGTAAATCATCATTTATCTTTAGTGCCTTTAGTTTTCCAGCAAGATTTGACATCTCCATGATTTACTCCCTTATGTTTCCTTTTCCCTTGTACCTCGTAGAAATTAGAGCAGTCAAATGATTGCTTGCTTCTGCTTTCTCATTCTTGGCAAAATATTACTAAATTGCCTCAAGGGATTCCTTAGCTTTAGTGCTCTCAGAAATAGAGCCCCAAAACGCTTCCGGAATGGAGCGCTTCATAATCATTAGACTCATGCAGTTAGAGCGATCCCACCTTTCAACTTTTGCTTCGTTGGAATTATCCTCAACCAAAGCGGGTCGCTCAGTCCTTAGCGCAAGGTCTAAACAAATACATCCGAGAACGATTTTCACATTCGCTTTCCAGACCTTAAAGTTTGTCCCATTGAGCATAGGAATGGAACTAACTTGAGCAGAAACATTATTTGCATTTGTCGAAACTATATAAAGAGAACAAAAAAAACATGCAATTAATAATTATAGAAAATAAATTTCATACAAGATACCTAGCACAACTTAACATCTAGTGTTTGCACTAAAATATTAATTGTAAGTGGTACTCTCAACGCAATAATCAAACATTGATAACAAATTTGGTCAAACAATAGTCTTTCTTTGGACCGACTATTATTCACATAGATAATAACTTTATCATTATCAATATTTATTATCACATGTGTATTCATTATCTGGCCAAACATCAACCTTCCTTTGAGCCGATTGATATTCGCAACACACCCAAAAACTTTATATTTCAAATCAAATTAATCTACACAATAGAGACTACTTTGACAGCATGTTGTTTCAATCAATCTAATCTAAAATCTGAAATTATACCAAGTATACATCATCTTGAATATTATATAGGATATAATATTATACTAAATCTCAATTTATATGTTCGATTATCGAAATTCATGAAATTGGGCATAACTCAAATTGTAACTAGATATATAAATATTACACTGATCGAACACATAGCAGTAATATCTTTCAAATCCAAAAGCATGTACAAGATACTAGAATAAATTAATCTAGTAATCAACAAATTCGTACATAATGTCTTTCAAAAGACACGAATTTCAATATTATTACTGTATACATGCAAAACACACACCGTTGAAAGAAAAGATCTTCAGGCGCAAACATAAAAGAACTATGCAATCACGTACCGTCATCGATAAAGAGAACATGTAATTGAAAAAACCAGATCTAATTTAATATACGAACAGTGTAAAACTAGATCCGAACGGAAAAACCTAACGCCCACAAAAACCAATCGAACATAAAATATATATATATATATATATATATATATATCCGATCAAATTTGACCAGTTTAAACCCTAAAAAAAACTCAGATCTAATATCTTAATATGATCAGGGCTCTGATACCACTTGTTGGGATTTTAATCATCTTTATAAGGCAGGATCGATCATACTAAGATATTAAAAACATTGATTACATACCTGAATCCATGGTAGTGATCGAACTCGTTGCGGAATCTCAAACGATAGCTAATGATAGCCACAGGTACGTAGCCTTCCTCAACCGAATCTAGGGTTTTGCCTAATTCTTTGATGGGAAGAGAGTAACGCACCGATTGAATTGGCTTATTGGAGACTATAACCTATTCTCTATTTATTTGGTCAAAAGGATCCCATTAAGCTTATTGGGCCCATACCATTAATTAGAAATCCGAGGGTCCTTTTACATAAATCGAATCACTTAAATAAACCCATTAATTATTTAGCCATTTAATATAATTGTATATAACTAGTATGTATTCTCGTACCTTGTACGGGTTTTTCTTAAATAAAATATTATTAATAAAATATTTTTTTAATATATATCTAGACCTGAACAAAGTCGGGCTAACCCGCCCAACCCGTACCGCCCGCCCGGAAAAATGGGCGGACTTGGACAAGATTTCTAACCCGAAAGGGTAAATAAGCCCGGCCCGCCCGAATTCATGGGCGGGACACGGACAATATTTTTGACCGAATATCCCGGATAACCCGCCCGAATACCCGAATATATTAAATATTTAAAATAAATGTTTATATTTATAAATAAAGATATGTTTGTAGAGAATACATGGGGCCATTGATTGTAGAATTAGTACAAAAGAGAGTTAGTTATTATAGTACCTTCACCTTGTCACCTAAAAAGCTAGCATAAATACGATCTTAATTTCAAGTAATGTTAGACCGTGTAATTATAATACTAGGATTTTCTAATTTTTTAATGGACATGAAAAAAATAATTATTTATGAATTTATATTCGGGTCCCGACGGGCTACCCGGGTCCGGATGTCCGGGCGGGCTTGGACATCCTTGCCGGCCCGAATCACCCGTTTGACCCGAACTCGCTCGGACAAATGGGCATAATTTTTGTTCAAAGCCCGGCCCGGATCCGGGCCGAACCCGACTTTGTACAGGTTTATATATATATAAAAGTTAAATAAATATAGCATAAAAAATATCCTAATGATCTTCATATCTATCATATCCAAAAATAAAAAATTGTTTAATAATGAGATTTTCTATTCTATATTCTAAAAACATGGATAAGAATTTATCATATTCAAAAATAAAAGATAATTTAAAAAAAAGAGTGGTGCGGTCCAATCTAAAAGTGACATGTGTCGTTTAATGATTTTTTTTTAACCTCCGTTTTAGGTTATAGTTATGGAGTTTGGTTCAAATGAAACAAACTCTTATCCTAAAACGAATACTTATCCTAAAACGAATGCACTTTACATAGTTAGTCATGCACTTTTCATATAAAAGTGCATTGAAAAATACAAAAAGTGCATTACGAAAAAGTGTACTAAAATTTTTGAAAAGTGCACTAAAAAGTACGAAAAGTACAAATGCGAAAAAGTGCACTCTGAAGTATGAAAAGTGCACTACTAACTACAAAAAGTGCATTCGTTTTAGGATAAGAGTTCGTTTTAGGATAAGAGTTTGTTTCATTTGAACCAAACTCTATAGTTATGATATATAAGCCCACAAAATAATATTAAAATAATCTTACATATACATCTCACGCTTGCCTGTATTATGTCGGATATTTTGAGTATTTCAATTTGGATGGTTCGAAAATCATTGGGTTGACGGATTTGTTATATTTTGAGAATATATATAATTTATTTTGAAAATTTTAATATATATTATCATTAAATTATATGAAATTAATGTATTATTAAATATTATTATTTAAATAAAATAATAATAATTGTAAAAATTTTGATTTTATTGACTTGTTGGGTCGACCCGATCCACCCGAAAACCCGTAACGATTCGACCCGATTTGACCCATGACACGTCACGACCTGAACCCAAACCCGAAATGACCCGACCTGTTTGATTGAACAAGGGTTTTTCTAATCTATAACTAAAACCCTAAAATAAAATTAATTAATCCTAAGTTAATACAACTCAATAAGTATTTTTATTTTAAGGCTAGCTCTTAACCTATGCGGCTATGCCCTAAAATATAGGTTAAATATATATTAAAATTTTCAAAATTAATTAAGAAACCACCTGCTACATGGTCGAATTTGCAAAAAACCACTCATTAAACCACTATTTATTTTACACATCCATTAAATGTAATTTTATTGCAGAAAATCACCTAGTCGTCTACTTTGTTAGCTTTCCCGTTAAATTATGCGATTTTACAGAATTACTCCTTCGTTTTTAAAAAAATTACACATTTTACCAGGTTTCCCATCCATGCAACAATTGGCTAGATGGTACCTCATGCATGACATATTGTTGCAAGTATTTTTATTAAATGATAGTTGGATCATTTATATTAGCTTTCTCTTCGTGCCCGAATTCAGGGGCGGAACCAGGAATTTATTTTGAGGGGGCAAAATTTATCCGATTTAGCTAAAAAATTCGTTTTTTTTAAGAAATACTGAATAACATTAAAAAAAAACTCAAGATTATAATGCGTAACTAGAATAATCACTTTTTAAATCAAAAAGATTGCTTGTGGGAGCCAAAACATAGACCTCATGGTACTAGTGTCTTATTAACTATTTGCCCGGAGATATTAGAATAACTACTTAAAATATACATTTATACTTTATTATACAATACTTAAATATTTTAACTAATATAACCTATTCTATCGAAGGTCTCATGTTTAATATAACCTATTCTATTGAAGGTCTCGGGTTCTATTACAGTATAAAGATATGAAATTTAACAAAACATAGAAGTATTATGACTATGTAAATGGCATGCATGTAAAAAAAGTTTGTATACATCTAAGTTTCAAACGTTCATAACTTTTTGCTCAGATATCAAATCAGGGCGTATAATATATCAAATTGAAGCTCTCAACGAAAGGAAAACATATGCTAAAAAGATTTTGAATTGGTGTTTTAGTTGTCAAACTATTTCAGGTAACGCCCGAGAAGGTAAACCACCGAGTAGCGCCCCGACGTTAAGACGGGGTGTTATACTATTATATCTTCTACCTCAATTCTATAACATGCTTTGTCATACCAATACTTAGGTCACTAGGATGAGTGTATAGTTTAACTAAAACATTACAATTTTATTAATCAAACCGTTCAGTACATATATATGCCAGGCCCCTCTTCATATAACAACTTTCGTTCTAAAGCCCACTTATTTGCGTTGCAAACTGATTACAAGTATTATTGTAGCACTAATTATGAAGCATATGGTAAGCCAAGTTACGACTAGTACTTATATTTATCAAGTTAAGCACATAATAATTACTTGATAATCCTTGGAGTAGCAACCACAACAAGCGGAGTTTCTTTATGTGGAGTAAAAGCAACGGCCTCGTTAAGGTCTAAACTCTCCCTTTCCATTTCAGCCGGCACCGTCCAATCAAACTGATGTATGAGATTCGCCAACACAAGCTCGATGGCGGCCATGGCAAACGAGATCCCAGGGCAGCCTCTCCTACCCGCTCCAAACGGGATCAGCTCGAAATCTTGCCCTCTATAATCCACATTCGAGTCCAAAAACCTCTCGGGAACGAAACTCTCGGGATCATCCCAGCTTTTCGAGTCCCTACCAATCGCCCAGGCACTGACGATGACTTGGGTCCCCTTGACGATGTCATAGCCATTGAGCTTGACGTCTTCGGTGCATTCGCGGGGGACGAGTAATGGCAAAGGAGGGTGGAGACGGAAGTTCTCCTTGATGACGGCTTTCAAGTAGGTCATCTTGTCTAAGTCCTCTTCTGTTACGTACTCGTTTTCTCCGGCGATTCCTCGTACTTCTTGCTGAAGTCGTTGGAGGACTCGCGGGTGTCGTAAGATCTCGGTGAAGGTGTACTCCATCGTTATGTAGCCTGTATGAGTCCCAGCCGCAAACATGTCCTGTTTTAGAGTAAGAAAGAAAATTAAGAGCGTGAGTGTTTTGTATAGTCAACGTCTAGGAACGAGTCCAGTACCACATTTTTAAAATCATATGGAAATCAAAAAATATTTTATCACACCTACTTTAAAAATCCCATTGAACTTTGAATTGATTAAAATTGATCCCTTATAATTTGGTCAAAACTAATCATACTCAAAAGGTAGGATTGACCCTTCTGAAGTCGCAACTCACAACATACTCCGTACAAAAAAAACTTATCCAAACAAACTCAAATGAAACATAACAGCCCAACACACAAGCTCATAGTTCCATCCTAAAACTAATTGACAATAAAAAAATATAGTCAAGGATATATATTTTAGACAAGTTATATCAGAATTGCCGATATGGGATAATATTCTTTCGATTTTAACATATGATCTCAAAGTTAAGGATGTCAACCTCTACTAAAGATCGAGTATACATCTATATATATATATATGTACTTACCGCTATGACGGCTTTGATCCTTTCCCTGTCAATGAGGAGGTTCTTGGCATTCCCCTTCCTTTGAACATCAAGCAATATATCCACGAAGTCCTTCACCGGCTCTCCGCCATCGACACTCGTCCCATGATCATCTCCATCCACATGCTCTCGAACTATTCTCTCCAAGAGCTCATCGAGCGCCTTCGCAACCTTCTTCACCCTCGCACTAAACCCGGTCACCCGATTAATCCACCCCATCCACGGCAATACATCCTCCACATTCCCACTCCCTAGCAAAGCTGCCACCTCCTCCGACAACTTCTCGATCCCCCCGCAGCCTTCCTCCTCCCTATACTTCCTCCCGAATGCGATCCCACATATCAAATCGTTCGTCCCCGACAAAAACAGCTCGCTCATGTTCACCGCCGAGGATCCCGAGCCCCTGATCCTCTCGATCATCCGGGCCAGCTCCTCCTCCCTCGCCCTCCTGAAGGAGCGCACCCTCCGGTTCGTCAAGAGGTGGAGCACGCACACGCTCCTCATCTGCCTCCAGTGCTCGTCGTAGGGGGAGAAGATGACGTCCTTGAGGCCGTATACGACGTGCTTCATGACCCCGATCGCAGGCCGGCCCGAGAACGCGTGGTCTAGGGTTTTCATCACCTGGGACGCGGCCTTGGCGGATGAAACGACGACGGTCGGCTTGCTGCCGAGCTGGAGGAACATGAGCTCGTCGCCGCCGTATTGTTGGGAGAGCGCGTGGAGAGAGCGGTGGGCGCGTGTGCCGATTTGGTGGAGGTTTCCTGTTATGGGGAGCTGTGGTGGGGAGGGTGGGAGGTTTGGTTTTGGTGAATTCAGCCATTTTGAGAGGATGAGGAGGACGATGAATGGGGTGAGTAGGGTGAGGATGAGTGATTGTTGATCAACTAGGATTTGCACCATTTCCATACCGAATGAAGATTAATGTATATATTGATTTGTGAAGAGTAGGGGATTGATGGAAAATATGACTTCCAAGTATGAGATATATATAGAGATGGAGTTAGCTAGGGTTGAGGATTTAATATAAAGTTTCTATTCGTACGTTAAATGAATATATTATTAACTATTTATTTGCAAGATCTGTTCAACAACAATTATTAGGAAGCGTTTTTTTTTTATTTGTAGACGATAAGTTCTGGTAAGACATTTTATTATATAGGGTGTCAAGCGGATTTGTTACAGGGATACTACTACGTATGGAGTATATATGTAAGTAGATTTTTTTTATTTCTTCTGACTGTATAGGCGTTAAATGAGACAAATTCATCGTGAGAGTTCTCATACTCTTGAGTCTGACCATGCTGAATAATAATTTTAATTTTAATATCATACGTCTAAAGACACACTGTATCTCTGAACAATTCCAACTAAATAACTAAAATAAGTGGTGAGAGATTCATCTCTCATATATCTTCGTTCCTATGCAAATCTGTACGTCAATATTCAATAAATATTGAAGTAATTAAATTAACCATGAACCAAATCGAATTACAATCAATTCAACCAAAAAAAACTAATTACAATCAAACATTCGGTATATCAAGTCTAAAACGCTAGTATTTAACTTTTAAATTAATTTTCATTTTAAACGCTATAGAGTGTTTGGTATAATCAATAATAGAGATATTTCTAGCTTTCAAAGCTTGATTTTGTACAACAACTCTAAAAATGTTTTATGGATTTGAACTAGCGTTTGAAATATCGTTCACATATTTGCCCATAACAAAAAAAAATCATGACTTCTTTACTAGATCATATGTCTTATTTCGTCATTTTATAAATATAAGCTAAACTCAAAACCTAGCTCAAGCAAACATACATTAGTGTTTTATTTTCTTTGGACCATTACTTTCAACCACTCTATCAACCAATCACTCTATCAACAACTAAAGCTACTACTATAATTATATCTATTCGCTACCACTAGTTTTGACAAACATGACCTAACATCAAATTATATGTAGTATATATATGCTGCATGCCCAACTGCCGAAGGATGAGATTTTTGATGGCTTTAAGTTTTAAACCCTAACAATGATTTTAAAAATTCAGTAATCAAATAATCTTAGCAATTTTATACCGGTGAAACATCAAATGATCGACATGTATATGCTGCATGCCCAACTGCCAAAGGGTGAGATTTCTAAGGGTTTTAACCCTGACAAAGATTAAAAAAAAAATCACTAATCAATTTCTAAACATTTTGACTAACTTGAAGTAGACAATTACAATTAACAATTAACAATTAACATACGACTTAGCAAGATGGAAATAATTTGACTAACTTAATTTCAAAACATTTTGACAGGATGGGTGGATTACCTCCGTGTATTAAGCATTTTGAAGAATTTAAAGGAGACATTCTACAATCAACATAGGCGTCGATATTTAATTTGAAACTATACTTATTTTTATAAAGATGACGCATAGAGCTCGTTTCAATAATAGCAGAATGAGAGTGCCGGTTTCGAATCCCGGGGAAACAAGTGTCTATTTTATTATGCTAACTACAAAAATTAACAGATTCCCACAAATAAAAGCTAAGATAAATAGACATTTTTATCATCAATAATAAAAATATTCAAAGAGAAGAGCTCGTCTTCATTTGACGAAAAAAAAGGTCGTCTTCACATCTAGAGCCAAAAGATATTGACTATTTCAAAAGGTCAACGATCTCAATCACAATCTATGACACCTCAATTTTTTCTAAAGCACTTGGACTCATGAATCGGTTTGGTTCGGTTGGATTCGGCTTTGGCCATTTTGAGTTCGGGTTGATAACATATTCGAGTCAATTAGATTACGGGTCAATTCAAGTAGAGTCATAGCGTGTTAATGCGTGTGTTCGGGTTGACCAGCGGATCAATACCGCAAATTTATAATTTATTTGTTCTATTAGATTATTTAAATTCTTACAATGATAATGTAATTATTTTTGAAAATAAATAAAATTAATAAGTAAGTAAAAAATAGTAATAAATAATATTTACTTGAATATTATTGAGAACAATTCAATAAGCACAAATATTTTAGGCATTGGATTGGAATCAAGAATCAAAATAAAATCAAGAATTAGATTAAATCATTCCTATACTTGAAATTTAGTATGTTGTCGAAATGAAACATTTGAAACTAGATGTTTGATATGCTATCAGATCTTGAAACTTATGATTAGGGTTTTAGGACTTTTAATTTAAGGTTTGTAGTTTAAGGATTTTTTAGGGTTTTTAGAATGTATGGCTTAAAGTTTAAGATTTAGGATTTTAGGGTTTGTGGTTCATGCTTTATAGGATTTAGGGTTTAAGGTTGATAGGATTAGAGTTTTTAAGGTTAAAGGTTTAGAATTTAGAGTTTTACGATTTAAGGCTTTTAGGATTTAGAGTTTTTGGGTTTATGGATGATACGAGGGTGATTTGAGTGGATATATGATAGCTCGCATTTAGGTAGTGTTTAGGATGCATATTTATGTTTAATTTGCATGGTTTTAGCTTAGTTTAGCTTAGTTTCTAGGTTTTTAGGTTTTCTAGGAAATTCGGGTTTTGCGCTTGTTTTGTTCGGTTTTGCAGATCTTTAGGTAAACAAGCATGGACGGAATGGATCTTAGATGATTGTGGAGGATCAAGATGAGGTTTAAAGTGGTGCAAGTGAAGATTGGAAGCGTTAAGGCCCAAGAGCTTGTGTGAGAAGAACGCTTAAATCCGGGTCATGCATTGGAGTCTTATTTTGACACCTCTATCTTGCAATGCTTGGTTTGGGAGCTACAGTGGTCGGATGAAGCTGAATTTGGTATCACTGGAAAGCTAACTCAAAGAGCTACAATTCATATTTTTACTCCGAGTCTAAATTCCAACTCGAAGGGGTCAAAACAGCCTCCGAAGTGTCACTAAAGTTGTTGCTGGCGGAGCGCGGCCAGAAGCCTCAGAGCGCCCCTGCGCTCTCAAGTGCACCAAACCGCGCTCTGGCGGTTGACGCGGCGATGACTTGGGCTTCCGCGAGATCTTGTGGGCCGACTCTAATATTTCTTTTAGATATTTTTAGACATAATATACATACTTTCTCTAGGGTTTTATTTGGATGGGATTATGCTATCTTTTGGAGTTTTATTCAATTTGGAGATTTGTGGGAGACAAACCCTAGTTTTTGCAATTGAAGATCAATTTGACTTTTGTAAGTTTGATTTCTCTTTAATGTCGATTTCTAGCTAAATTTCTCATGTCCAACTAGTTAGTTGAAGTTGTGTGCATGATTGTTTGTGAGATTTAAATTATTTTAGCTTTCCTTGACTAGATTGAATCTCTCCATGCTTGATTGATTAAATTTACTTAGGATTATAATAGCTTGGCCACCTATTCTACTTCTAGGTTGAATTACAACTAGAATAATTAAATAGGCGGTGGAATTTGATTATTCATGGATGAATCCTTTGATTAAACTTAAAGACGGTGTATATTAAGGTTAATCAAAGGCGGAGAATTTAATCACAAGATTTCGTGAATAGACGGTGGAATTCATGAATATTGTTTCTATGGAATGCTTTGAACTTAATTGCATGATCAACTTGACATAGAAGGTTTTCTAGGTTAATTGATTAAAAGGTTGTTAAAGACGGTGTATATTAACAACCACAATAAGCTTGAATTCATAAATTCACAATAGATTAGTCAAGGGAAATTGAAATAAGGATAATCGATGATCAAAACTCATGTATGCAATGGATACGAAACTAGTCGGACGCTTTTCTCCATATTTGAATCTCAACTTACTTTACTTGTTTAGTTTTAATTAGTTTAATTACTTAGATTTTAGTTTATAATCACAAAAACCCCTCTTTCTGCTTAGTAATATTATATAAATACGAATAATCTGAGTCTTTGTGGGTTCGACCCTTGCTTCCACTATACTTAGGTTAGGAAGTTAGGAATTTTCTTTGACAGTGCTTTTATAGCGACGTAAAAGTGCTCGTCAATATACTTCTTACCTACAAGAGTTGAGTGAAGTTGATAAGAGATTCACCCCCTTAATTAGAGGTTTTGATTTTGAACCCTAGCTAGAAATGGAGCAACTTTAAAACTTGTGAGGAGTGTTTTAACTCCTTAATGAGTCTATCTAGTATGAAATAAACAGCCACTAAATGGACCAAAAACATGAATATACATACTAGTATGAGCCAAAAAATCGAGCATATGCTCATTTTTCTACGAACTTAGCCAACCAAGATTCAAGCTCGATTTTGGGGATATGTGATAGCGTTTTTGGAGAAGGTTTCTAAATGGAAAATGTTTGTGACGGTTTGAGCTTCGTAATGGCCTTTTGTGCACTCAAAATGATCCCTAATCGACTCACATTTCGAGCTTGAACGCCTAACCCCGAAACCCAACATGTTTATATAGCTTCATTTTGACATTATCCACAAATTAATGGTCAACTTGAACGATTTATCTTCCCCAATTACTCCTTCCGTGAATGAGTGTTGCTTGTGAGTACCAATCGACGCCCAATTGATTGTCATTAATTAAACCAAATTAAGCCATCTTCAAAACTTCGAATGTTTTAGGTCGAATGGTTTCCTTGACCATTCGCTCCCAAAGCTTGAATCAATATCCCAAATTGATTGAGGGTTATAAAAGAAAAGGTGAGGGGCTTTCCATAGCTTCTTTCGGGTTGAAAATCCGTTGAGAAACGAAGAAGATATAGCAATTTGAAAATTTGGGTTGAATGTTGAACACAACCCTTGAGTCCTTCAATCCCTTTATGAGAAATTGCACAAATAACCCCTCTAGTTTTGTAAAATGATAAAATGTCTTTCCAACTTAACTTTACCACTTCAAATAACAAAAATAGTTATCATATGAACTTTAAACAATTTATTTGATCAAAGTTTATCACATATAATTATTCTCTTATAATTTTAAATAATAAATAGGAGTCATATTATTCATTGTTACATTTTATCATATTATAATAATCATAAAACCATAATTCTTATGTTTCATAATTAATATTTGTAATATGAAAAATAATTTTTGTAACCTTTAAATTTGGCCTTAAAGTTATAAACAAACTTTATAAAATTTAAAATATTATAAAATAATAATCTAATGAAAATAAAATATGCAAATATTTTATTATATTAAAGGGAAAATGTAAAGTAAAATTATATTTTTATCCTTATAAAAATGAGGGATATTACAACTCAATCCAGTGGGACACCTCTTGTTGAAATGAGATTCGTATCCTATGGCATTAGTCTTTACATTATCTTTAATGGATCGTTTGACCCTCCCCCCATCAAATAATCTTGGTTTCACCACTAACCACCATATTTATGATAATGAAGGAAATTTTTTACATATTAGGATATGTTTTAGGAGAGAATGTATTGAATGAATGGACTATGTGTCGTAGATCTCTGATTATTTTAAGTCACTCACCATCAAATGTGACTTCATTTAACCTAAATTACCATGGAAGAGGAGGAGTTAGAGGATATGAAAATCATTTAGGAAGAATGGTTATTCTTGTTTCTCCATGTATGTTGAACGTTGGAGAAGAAAATGAGAAGCAAGATGCCTTCAAATCCGTTTGCTACAATATTGTAAAAGTTGCACAATTTCTACATGTGTTAACCATGGCTAGCCTAGATATGGAGAATGTTGCCCAGACCTAAAACATGGGTAATTTTGCGTTGGTGGTTCACAGTGTGGAGTAAGGCCTCTTCGAAATTGAGGGACTTTAAATACAAGCATCGAATGATCAAGACTCGGAATGACACAATGAACATATCTAATATTCAACATATCCTAGGTTCTTTGGGACTTTTCCACAAAGGGGAAAAACACAACCGTCAAAAATGAAGGTTGCTTTAAAGAAAAAAATCGGGATATGTTTCGTTTTATACACATTAAGAGGATATTAGTTTTTTTTTAATTAATTATATTAGTCAATTAATTGTAATAATTGTATTTTTTTAGATCTACATGCAAGGGACATTCGTAAGCTGAATGAAGCAAGGGTGTTGTTGGAAATCAATGAAAACCTATTAAGGACTGAATGAAACAACATACTTACTAACTGGCTTAACAATGATAATTGTCCAGATATAATTATTATTATTATCTATATTAAAATAACATATAGTATTTTTGATGAATGCTTTATGTAAAACTAATGAGGTAGAATATCATATGTCGGACTTCATGTTTGCCTAATAAAAAGCAGATGCTAAATGTTTCATAGTTTTGAGGAAGCCACCATGACCAGTGGTTGAGGTATTATGACCTTCAAACCATATTTTTTACGCCATTGCATTTGGGAGGGAATAACTAGTCCCTTAATAAAACAACTTATCTCTGATCAGTTGAAAATTAGAAAATGAAGCTGAGTTCTACACTTTCGCTTTTATAATCTCGTGGGAAATAGTCCAGGGTTATGATATACGTGGTTTAAAAAAGAGGATAGGGTTGAAATTGATTTGCAGGAGGGATCTTTTCGTACGCAATATCGTAGGGGAATTAAGGAGTTGATTAGTCGTTGCAGTGCGGGTGGGACTTTATGCTTCAACATGCCGGTGACATATGAGGACAGTGATGCTCCTATTTGTTGTTTAACTCTTTGTGGTCGATTTAATGAAAGAGATGCAACCACCACATTTCTCATCATGATGTGAGATGTTTACCTATTAGGATATGTTTTGAGAAAGAACGTATTGAATGAATAGACTATCTGTGTTGGATCTCCTATTACTCTAAAGTACTCACTATCACGTATGGCTTCATTTAACCTAACTTACTACGGAAGAGAGGTTAATGAACATAACAATCATGTAGGAAGAAGAGTTATTCTTAATTAATATTCTCTATATGTGTTGAATTTTGGATTAAAAATGAGAAGAAAAATGGTTTCGAATCCATTTGCTACAACATTGGAGAAGCAACAAGATTTCTACATGTGTTTACCATGGCTAGCAACAATATGGAGAATGATGACCACTCCGAAAAGATGAGTAATTCACGTGAGTGGTTCATAGAATGGGGTCTGGCTTCTAAAAAATTTACGGAAGTTAAATCAATGTATCGAATGATCCAAACTTAGACTGACATAATGAACGCATCTAAGATTCAATGTATCCTAAGTGTTTTGTGTCTTGTCCACATAGAGGAGAAACACAATCAAGATATGTTTCATTTGATACCTCGTAAGAAGATATTAGTTTTTGCAAATTAAATATATTGGTCCATCATTAATTGTAATAACTGTGTTTTGTTTTTTAGATCTATATGTCGTACATATTCGTAGGTTAAATAGAGTAGGAGTGCGGCTGGAAATGAATGATAACCAATTAAGGACTGCACGAAACGATATACTTACTGGCTTACTTGGTTTAAGAAATGAGCATAGAGTTGAAATTGATTTGAATGAGAGATCTTTTCGTGCGCAATATCGTAGAGGAATTAAGAAGTTGATTAGTCATTATAATGCGAGTGGGACTTTATGCTTTAACAGGCCGGTGACATATGAGGACAATGTTGCTTATGTTTGCTGTTTAACTCTCCGTGGTCGATTTAATAAAAAAATATGTGACCACTACATTTCTCATCATAAAGGGAGATGTTTACCCAATAGGATATGTTTTCAATAAAAAACGTATTGAATAAATATAATGAATTATGTGTGTTGGATCTTCTACCTACATGACAATCATGTAGGTAGAATGGTTATTTTTAATTCTCTATATGTGTTGAATTTTGGATTAGAAAATGAGAAGAAAAGTGGTTTCGGATCCATTTGCTACAATATTGGAGAAGCAACAAGATTTCTGCATATGTTTACCATGGCTAACAACAATATGGAGAAATGATGAGCCCTCCTAAAAAAATCCAGGGAAGTTTAATTTAAGTAAATGGATCATGTTAAATTAGACAGAGAGAAATCTTACCATACATGAGACGTATATTCATGCATGACTATAAACATTTTTTGGTCATCACTCATCATTGTTATTATAAACATTTTTTTGAGCCAATATTATGACTCCATATCAAATGGTAACTCCTATATAATTATTTCATTAATTTGAAAGAACTATTTTCTATAATAAATAATTATAATATATGTAGAGAGATTTGTGATTAAGTGTATAATAAATCATTAAGTATATTAAGTGTGGTCATGGACACAAAATTTTATTTAAAAATTCTTATTATAAGTTAAATATACTCGATTGGTCATCACTCATCATTGTTATTATAAGTTTAAATAAAATATTAGTGTTAAGTTGAAGCGCCCATCTTAATTTAAATTGAGTGAAAACATATAAAATAATATAAAATTTATCAATTAAACAAATAATAATATAGATACATAGATTTAACAATTATTATATAAAAACTAATATAAATCTTTTTTTTAATGATATAGACATATAGTACATCCGAGAAAAATAATTATGTCGCATTTATTATTAGAAGTGCAATTATAGCACAAATTAGTTCTTACAATGAGCAAGATTTTTTAAATATCAATTCATTTGGTAGAATATATAAATCAATTCATTTCTAGATTTCAATCAATACTTTCAAACAAATGGTTTGTCCACATTTAACTCATTAAACTCAACATATGTAATTCTTATAAATGTAATACCCTCATTTAATATCAATAGAATTATTTCAGAACTTTCTTCTTGAATATTTTAATACTAAGTAGTTTAAATCAATACTATATTTTCAAAATTTTCGTAGATTTTTCACTAAAATGTTATTTAAGTACTCAATATAGTAATTATATTAAATAAGAGACAAAACTTTTTATTATTTTAATATCTCAAAATAGGAGAATTGTAATTAAATGCATAGAAAATCCTTAAGTAAAATAAGTGCATTAAGTATGACCATGTACATACTTAGTTTAAATAAGAGTCAAACTCATTTATTATTTTAATACCTCAAAATAGAAAATTTGTGATTCAATGCATAATAAATTATTAAGTGGAATAAGTCCATTAAGTGTGGCATAAACTTGGACCATTTTATTAATGGGGTGAAGAAATATGATTATAGGAGATAACCGTATAATTGTATTTAAAAATCACAATTCATTTTGTTTTCATTATTATTATTATGATTTTGATTTTGATTTTGATTTTTTTCCTTTTCCTTATTTGTATCATTATACTCAACAGTCATGACATTTTTACAAATATTCATTTATTTAATATACATGTTTATATTATAATAATTACTTCGTATATCTTCTCAAAAAAAGTACTTTGTAACAAAAATAGGGGGCTATATTGTCTACACTAGAAAGAAGGGCAATAAGCCAAACAAGGCCTAAAGGGTGTACTAGCAGAGGGGTAGAAAGGTCTTTATTTGAAAGAAAGAATGATGTCAGATTCCGTTAGAGGAAGGTAAGTAGGAAAGTGTGCTTTGCCAGCTAGGCTAGTGGCATATAAATATTTAGCTAAAACCCTAAGTGGGAGGTTTATCCACAGAATTGGAGACTTCGTCGGGCTGCTGCCTTGGGCTTGTTTGGGAGGTTGTTCCCAATGAAGAGTGTCTTGTAATTTCCCTTTTCAATTAATCAAAGAGAGTCGTAGTTTCCTTGTGTTTTCTTTCAATCAATTGTTGCTCAATTTCCTTGTCCAACAATTTGGTGCTTTCATTGAGAGAAATTTACAGTCATGACCATAACGAGGACTGAGGAGTTGGATGTGAGAGTGAGCAACATCGAAGACGAGGTCGCAAAAATACAACAGGGCCAGATGAGCCTGGAGGTTAGCGTGGCGACGCTGAGCGAGCGCTTGATGCAGGGATTCAACTGCTGGAGGCTAACGCAGGCCCGAAATCACCCACTTCTAGAGGTGTCGGTGGTTCCCACTCCAAGTCGCCAGGGTCAACCCTAGAACCCCCAGGATTTCCGCGAGCAGCGACTAAAGGGCATCGCGCAGATGGGGAGCCCTATCCGCTCATGGTGAAGAAGGTAGAATTTCTAGAGTTTGACGGAGAAGATGTGCTAACCTGGATTTCCAAAGCTGAGTAGTATTTTCCGATCCAGATGACTAGGCCGACGGATCGAGTGACAATAGCGATGGTAAGCATGAGCGGGGCTGCTCTCAACTGGATCCGATGGATTAGCCAGCAGCGCCCTTTTTTCTCGTGGGAGGACCTCAAGTCAGAATTGATGAAGAGGTTTATGGGCTTCGACACGACGAATCGGTTTGAACAATTAAGCGCTTTGAAACAGACCGAAACGGTGGACGAATTTGTGAATGATCTCGTCGCTTGTGCTTCTCACACCGACAGAATCGAGAACGCCCAGTTGCTGGGGTACTTTCTCGCCGGTCTGAAGCCGGAAATTTCTGTGGACTTGCAATCGTTTGAAGCTGCGGAACTCCTGGCATCCATGGATGGCGCTAGAAGAGTTGAGAAGAAGCTCCAGTTTGAACGAGGGTTCGGGAAAGAATCGGGAAAGAAGAACGATTATTCTCCTGGATTTAATTCCAGAAATTGGGCCCAAAATTCCTGGACCAGCCCAATGTCCACAGTAGCAGCGGGAAAAGGCCCAACGGAGAAATCAAATTCCTCTCGCCACTCCTGGAATCAGAAAACTTCTGCAGGGAACCATGGAAATCAGCACGATCCAGGTTCACTAGAACGCTCTCCAACACTGAATTTAATGATCCGAAGGCTCGAGGTCTATGCTATAAGTGGTGACAACCGTACTCCCCGACACATAAATGTTCTGAAAAGGTATTCAAGTTGGTAGAAATTGACGAAGATGAGATAATTGCTGCTGATGGTGAACTTGAATTAATCCAAATCGGGGAACTCGAGGTTCCTCTAACTGACCACAAGAGAGGATCTGAGCTACAGTGGCTTGAGCTTCCTTTGCACGCTATGGGTAGTGGAATAGCTAAGAGAGCCCTTAAAATTCGAGCCAATTTGGGGGATAGAAAGATAGTAGCTCTAGTAGATAGTGGAGCCAGTCATTGTTTCGTGAATTCCCGGATAGTAGAGGTCGAGGAGCTTCCGGTTGAACAAACGGTTCTATTTGGAGTCAGATTGGGAAATGGAAGCCAAGTGGAGACTAGTGGAATTTGCAAGAGTCTGCCACTTCATTTTGGATCATGTAGCATGGAAATCGACTGTTATCCCTTCGACCTAGGAGGAATCGATGTCATCTTGGGATTTTCATGGTTGTTGTCAATGAAAAAGACCCTAGTTGATTGGGAGGAGATGACTGTGGAGTTTGACAACAAAGACGGGAAACATGTGACCATTCAGGGGGATCCAACTCTGGCCTTTACGGCTGTCACAATGAACTCTCTACACAAAATATCAAAAGTGGAATTTGAGGCTCTAGTGTGGGAAATTCAGCCAGAAGAGTTTCTATGTGGGACGGTTGAAGCTGAAACTGAGAAGCAAGAGGGACTAGAGCAGTTGTTACAGGTTTTTTCAGGAGTGTTTGATGAAGCCAAAGGGCTACCTCCTGTTCGAACCGTAGACCATAAGATCGTTTTGAAGGAAGGGAGTGAACTTGTAAACGTCAAGCTATACAGATATGGCTATCACCAGAAAGATGAAATTGAAAAATTGGTGACTGAGATGCTCAAAACCGGGGTGATCCAACCCAGTCAAAGCCCTTTTTCAAGCCTAGTGTTGTTGGTTAAGAAGAAAGACGGAAGCTGGAGATTCTGTGTTGATTACAAAGCACTAAACAAAGCAACTGTCCCTGAAAAATACCCAATTCCGGTAATCCAGGAGATGTTAGATGAACTGGGCCAAGCTAGAGTATTCTCAAAAATCGATTTAAGGTCCGGATATCATCAAATCCGAGTGGCGGCTGAGGATGTGCCCAAGACCGCTTTCAGAACCCACACAGGCCATTATGAATTTCTGGTAATGCCCTTTGGCGTTACCAATGCACCAGCAACCTTTCAAGCTACCATGAATGACTTGTTCAGGCCATATTTGAGAAAGTTTGTCTTGGTTTTTTTTTATGACATCCTCATCTACAGTGCAAACTGGGAAGAGCACATGTGGCAGCTGAAGATAGTGTTTGAGAGATTGCAACAAAATTCATTTGTGGCAAATAGGAAAAAGTGTACTTTTGCAAGGGCCTCAGTGGAGTATCTAGGACATATTTTGTCAGCTGGAAGGGTATCCATGGATCCGAGCAAGATTGCAAGTGTCTTGACATGGCCGACTCCTAAATCTCTAAAAGGAGTGAGAGGATTTCTAGGTCTGACTGGGTACTACAGAAAGTTTGTCAAGGATTATGGGAAGATAGTCAGGCCACTTACTGAATTATTGAAGAAGGAGAACATGAGAAACTTCATGTGGACAGTGGAAGCTCAGAAGGCTTTCGAGCAACTACAGTTGGCCATGACTACCGCTCCGGTATTGTCACTCTCGGATTTTAGCAAGAAATTTGTGGTGGAGTGTGATGCTTCAGGTGGGGGAGTTGGGGCAGTTTTGATGTAAGAAGGGAAGCCACTAGCTTACTTTAGCAAGGGTCTATCTGGACGGGTGCTTTCGAGGTTAGCTTATGAGAAGGAGCTTATGGCACTTGTTTTAGCTGTGCAACATTGGAGACCCTATTTAATGGGTAGTCGGTTTGTGGTAAGGACAGACCATAGAAGCCTCAAGCATCTGAGGAATCAGCCGATTACATCTCCAGCCCAGCAGAACTGGGTAGCCAAACTCATTGGCTACGACATGGAAATAGAATAGAAGGTCGGAGCCACTAACAAGGCTGCTGATGCCCTCTCTAGAAGGGAGGAGGATATGAGTTTTGGAGCTATTTCAGCTCCATACTTAGCTTGCTGGGATGAAATACAAAAAAAAGAAGTAGAGGCCGACACTAAGTTGTAGACTTGCAGGAGATTAAAAGCAAGCTGGAAAAGGGAGACAAGATGAAGCAACCTTATAAGTTGATCGGGGGCAAGCTATACTACAAAGGGAAGATATGTATTCCTAAAGCCTCTCCTTGGATTCCCAAGTTGTTGGAAGAGTTGCATGCAACTCCATCTGGAGGCCATTCTGGGGCCCTGAGAACTTATAAGAGGTTGGCTGCTAACGTCTATTGGCCCAAGATGCTCAAGACAATTCAAGAATATGTTGCTAGCTGCTTGATTTGCCAAAAAAAATAAGTATGAAGCTCTCACACCCGCGGGTTTGCTACAGCCGTTACCAATCCCTCAGCAAGTCTGGGAGGATGTGTCCATGGACTTCATCGGGGGCTTGCCCAAGTCACATGGATTTGATTGCATTATGGTGGTTGTCGACCGGCTAACTAAATACGGTCACTTCATTTTTCTCAAGCACCCTTACACAGCCAAAACTGTTGCTGAATTATTTGTGAAAGAGGTGGTGAGACTTCATGGAGTCCCTAGATCCATAGTGAGCGACAGGGATCCTATATTCTTGAGTAGCTTTTGGAGGGAGCTCTTTGAAAAGAATGGGACCAAGCTTAGGATGAGTAGTGCTTACCATCCTGAGTCTGATGGTCAGACTGAAGTATTGAACAGATGTCTAGAAACATACCTGAGGTGCTATTCTTCTAAGCAACCTAAGCAGTGGGCCAAATGGATCAATTGGGCAGAGTATTGGTACAATACCAATTTACAAGGTGTCGTGGGTAGGACCCCATTTGAAGGGTTGTATGGAAGGCAACCTCCAACTATTCAACAACATCTTCCAGGGGAGTTTGTGGTTGCAGCAGTAACAGAAGAGTTTTGGAATAGAGATGAGACTCTCAAACAACTGAAATACAACCTAGACAGGGCACAGAAGAGCATGACAGTGGCTGCTAATAAAAAGAGAAGGGAAGTTGACTTCAAAGTTGGAGATTTGGTTTTCTTAAAGCTTAGGCCTCACAAGCAGACTTCAGTGCAGAACAGGGTGAACCAAAAATTGGCCAGCAAGTACTTTGGACCTTTCCTCATTTTGAGGAAAATTGGAGCCGTTGCCTATGAACTGAAACTCCCCGCTACTTCCCGAATCCACCCAGCCTTCCATGTTTCACTCTTGAAGAAAGTGGTGGGCAACCACCCAGTGGTCCTGACTTGATCATGGAGAATGAGGAGTTCATGCTAGAAGAAATTCTTGAGGTCAAGAGGCAGCCTAGGATTGAGAAGGCATGTTACAAGGTGCTGATCAAGTGGATAAACAAGCCTAAGGAAGAGGCCACTTGGATAACGTGTGAGGAATTTAAGAAGCAGTTTTCAGGATCAAACCTTGTGGACAAGGTTTGTTTTGATGGGGGTGGAATTGTTACGAAAATAGGGGGCTATATTGTCTACACCAGAAAGAAGGGCAATAAGCCAAACAAGGCCTAAAGGGTGTACTAGCAGAGGGGTAGAAAGGTCTTTATTTGAAAGAAAGAATGATGTCGGATTCCGTTAGAGGAAGGTGGGTAGGAAAGTGTGCTTTGCCATCTAGGCTACTGGCATATAAATATTTAGCTAAAACCCTAAGTGGGAGGTTTATCCACAGAATTGGAGACTTCATCGGGCTGCTGCCTTGGGCTTCTTTGGGAGGTTGTTCCCATTGAAGAGTGTTATAATTTCCCTTTTCAAGTAATCAAAGAGAGTCTTAGGGCTCGTTTGGTATTGATATCTAAGATATGAGATATCGGATATCGGTATCGGTATAGATATCAAGATATCGGTATGAGTGATATCTAGATATCGGATATGGGTATGGATATGAGTGATATCTTTGATATACCAATTTCCTAGGGTATATGAAAATAACACTCTAATATCACTCTGATATCAGAAAGATATCAACTGATATCGATATACTCCTTTACCAAACAGCAGATATCAGTTTGATATCGATATCAGCATATACCAAACAGCAGATATGGGTATCAATATGACTGATACCCATATCTAATATCCTGATATGGATATCAAACGGGCTCTTAGTTTCCTTGTGTTTTCTTTCAATCAATTGTTGCTCAATTTCCTTGCCCAACATACTTCGTATATAATCATCTGTCGAATTTACCCGAAAATTAATCAATTACTGTTATAATAATATATTATTTAGATGTACATATGGAAACCCTAGATTTGATCTTGTACTCTCTTTATAAAAGGCCCCTATGAGTGACCTAATAAGATGGATCTGATCTCTCCCTTTCTCTCTATTCTCTATGTATTCTCTCCAATTTATAACACGTTATCAGCACGATTTGCTCATGGCCGAAGGTATTTACTAAATTTCCCTCCTCTCACAAATACATATTATGAGCCACAGTTCACTCCTACGTTTGCTTAGTATGAGATGTGAGCCTCTCACAAATACGTTTGTTTAACTAATTATTTACGATCATTTTTGTTTAATTGATTAACAAACGGTTGTTTGTATGTGTATATATCATTATTGATTGCTGACTTCTTAATTAGCTTGATCATTCACATATTCAATCATGTTCGGTTTCTTTGAAAACCTTATCTTTAGGTATATCATATCTTATAATTCTGCTCATTCTTCTCGTTCATATCTTCGTTGAGCATATGTATCAAAAATTGTTACCATATTTATTTAATATACTGTGTATATATTGGTTGCACATCTGCATAATTATGTATACATTGCATACATGATAATTATGTACATGATTTTTATCGTACATAACATTTTGTTTATTCTCCTCGTTGTAAATTATTGATTTAATTACAAAGTCAATTTTATCTATAATTAATATGAAAATATGATATATTCCCTGAAGTGGATGTATTCATAAACAAATTTGTCCATGGTGAGACAAATTATATGAACATATAAAGATAATATTATCCCCGAAGTGATAATCTTTTTCATAATCTTCATTCCCTGAAGTGAATGAAACATCAATATATAATTCCTGAATCGATTATTTCCATTCCCTGAAGAGATTGGAATATCATTGTATTATCCCTATAGTGATAATTATTTCATCTTGAAGAGTTGAATTTACAAATAATATTATCCCTAAAGTGATAATTATTTCCTCCTGAAGAGTTGAATTTACAAATAATATTACCCCTGAAGTAATAATTATTTCCTCCTAAAGAGTTGAATTTACAAATAATATTATCCCTGAAGTGATAATTATTTCCTCTTGAAGAGTTGAATTTACAAATAATATTATCCATGAAGTGATAATTATTTCCTCTTGAAGAGTTGAATTTACAAATAATATTATCCTTAAAGTAATAATTATTTCCTCCTGAAGAGTTGAATTTGCAAATAATATTATCCATGAAGTGATAATTATTTCCTCCTAAAGAGTTGAATTTACAAATAATATTATCCTTGAAGTGATAATTATTTCCTCCTAAAGAGTTGAATTTACAAGTAATATTATCGCTGAAGTGATAATTATTTCCTCCTGAAGAGTTGAATTTACAAAACAATATTTTAATTATATCGCTGAAGTGATAAATTTCATTCCGTGAAGTGAATGAGTTATTTTATTTATTTTATTCTTATATTGTTTATATATTTATTATTTTCATATACTTAATTATGTTATATATTTTCTCTTGAAGAGTTAATTGAATGTACAGAACAAGATTATTCTTGAAATGATAATCCTCATTCCTTGAAGTAAATGAAAACTTCATTTTTATCCCTGGAGTGATAATTCTCATTCCCTGAAGTGAATGAAATAGTTTTTCTATTTTTATACTTGGAGTGATAATTTCCATCCCCGAAGTGGATGAAACAAATAATCCCCCGAAGTGGATGAAATAATTATCCCCAAAAGTGGATGAATATAATAAAAGTTCCTACTCCTTGATTTGAGTGGTGATACTAAAGTCGTCTCTTGAAGTAAATGACATGATTCATGTGCAAATTGAAAAAGAAAAATATCATCTCCAAAAGTAGACGATAAAGTTCATATGAGAATATTATCTCTTGAAGTAGATAATAAAATACCCACATGGATATCACTTCCTGAAATATGTGACTAAAAGGTCTCATTGAAATCACATCCTGAAGTATATGATTGAAAGATCTTATGAATAATCACATTTTGAAGTATGTGATGGAAAGAAGTCTAGAAGACTTCGTATACAATCTCTTGTCATCAGAAGTTGACAATATTTTATGATACTTTATTTCTTTATTTATATTTTTCAATTTAACTATTTATGTTATTGTTTATATACATTTTAATTTGTTCACAAAGTTAAAACATGTCATCTCCAGAAGCAGATGCTAGTATGTCCCAATAGAGACAATTTGAAATCATCCCCGAAGAGATGAACTAATAAATCTCATTACTCACTGGAGTGTGTAATGGAAGAAAATATCACTTCCTGGAGAAGATGATAAAATTTATGTAACAATGATCATCTCCTGAAGTAGATGCTTCTATACATAAGAGTATTATCCATAGAAGCGGATTTACATACACAATTACTTCTTAAGGTATGACGAGAAGAATTCATTAGTGGAACTATATATATGAACATACAATCTCCCGAAGTGGATGATAAATGGTTCGAGAAATGCAATTACATTGTCACTTGAAGTTGACAAATGAGATGTTTGGGAGAATCATGAAGCACTTGAAGTTCCAACATACGTGTGCTAAGTTATAATGAACGTAAAATGTCATCAACTCCATAAGAGATCATTGTACTCTTGGAGAGTTAAGAGATCTCCTAAAAACAAATCTTGTGCTCTAGTAGTAGTACAGAAAATGTGGGTCTTTGTTATACACAAAACTCTTTCTAAAGGATCACGTACCTAGCATGAACTAAAAGTTCGAGGTCAATTTTGAAAAACCTCTCGCATGCTAGAAGCATGCCTCCTCTAGAAGAGGGTGTGAAAGAGGTTACGATATATTAAGCATGCGGCCGTTAGTCATGGTTATGACTTATAGCTAGGACGTCGTAGGTTAATTTGATGTCCAGAAGAACATCTAAGATAAGGGATATCCCACAAATGACATATAATTGATCATCAGTCTTGTACCAGTTGTACAAGAACCACACCTTATGAGTATAAGTGTGGAGACCGGTCTAGTCTATATTAAAAATTCTGAATGCACCCATTTTGAGGCATCTAATGTTAAAAATCAAGAGTATGATTTATTTGATTTGAGTTGATGAGCTCCCAAACATAAGTATGGATCAACGACATTTTTCAATGGTGTCACACCATATATAATTTGAAAACCAGAAGTTTTCACTAAGTTATGCGCAAATTTTGGTGTGAAGGTTATGATGACTCTAGAAGAGTATATCCCATTGAATAATATAATCTCACTAACTGGAAGTCAGTTAATGATAAGATATATTTGTGGCATGATTAACTTGGTCACTCAAGTGAAATAATAATGCGCATGATCGGTATGGGACCGAAAGATCTTGAGACTTGAAGTCTCTTCCTAAGAGTGACCTTGAAAGGCTTGTGATCTTGGCAAGTTAGTAGTAAAGCCAACATAATATGCAAGTAAATACAAAGTCTCATATGCTCCTTGACTAAGTTCAAGTGATATAAGAGGACATATTACATCGCCATGTGAACCATTGTGGATTAATCATATGATGTTGAAAGATGCCTCAACCCATTGGTTCCATTGAAAAAGGAGGGAAATGAAAATAAATTAGTGTAGTGGTTGAGCATTGAGTAGCTCTCACACACATTCACAAAACGACCTAGTAGAGTCGTCAATAATGCGGTCATAATTGATAGCTAGGCAAATGCTATACATGAAATACACGACTAGGATGAGTCGTTGATTAAATAGGGTCATGAAAAATGAATGTCGATAATTAAATTCGACTTGGACCGACTGCTTATAGAAAATTTTCCTAATAGAAGCTTGTCTCTAGAAGAGATTAAATGCTTTATATGTCCTCCACCTCCCTGAATGATTGTTAAGTAATGCCACACAATGAAAGTTGGGATTAGACGAATGGTTTGGGTTCTTATCGTTTATAAAATACCTAGAGCTTATAAGCGGTGATCAATATATTGCTCGGTATTAAGATTAACACTTTGGCGAGGTGAAAATCCCAACTTTAGAGGGAGAAGATAATTGAGGCTACAAGTTAAGAGATTGCATGGGATGCAATTTGTTATCCAACGAAAGCTAAACCAGAAGTTTAGCATATTGTATAACTAAACCAGAAGTTTAGTGACTAAGACATAAATACTATTTGAGAATACACCAGTCATTTGGAGATTCCAGAAGTAACTCCAAACCAACACATAATCATGCTTGAAGCATGAGAGACATTTTTGGATTTAAGGATACATTCTCCAAAGGAGGAAAGAGACAATTACATCCCAAAAGGATAATATGTCAACTGGAAATAAACATGAAGATAGAACTCCTGAAGAGATTATATCTAAAGACTCTAAAAGCAAAGAAAATGGCATGATCGACAATTTGGAAATGTCGATTAATTATGTAAGTATTGGTACAGGGTATCGAGAAGATTTCTTTCCTTATTTAGTTATCGTAAAAGTCATTGGAGAAGATGACAATAATCCCCAAACAATGGAGGAATGTCGACACCAAAGTGGTTAAAAAGTTGGAAAGCAGAATTGGATTCGTTAAACAAACTAGGTGCTTTGGGCCCGTAGTTCCAACAACAGAAAGTGAAAAACCAGTCTGTTATAACTAGTTGCACAAGGGTTCTCGCAAAAACCTGGAGTGGATTACATGAAAATGTATTCACCAACAGTGGATACAACAACACTAAGGTTCCTTGTTGCTTTAACCGTTTTTGAGCGTTTGAAAATGCAACTCGTGGATGTGGTAACAACGTACCTGTATGAGTCATTAAGTACCAACATATACATGAAAATCCCAGAAGGATTGAAAATTCCTGAAGCATTTGAATGAAAACCACACTACATTTATTCCATTGAACTTATAAGATCGCTATATGGATTGAAACAATCGGGAAGAATGTGGTATAATCACCTTAGAGAATATCTACAAAGGCAAGGATCTGTCAGCGATCAAATAGGTCCTTTTGTGTTCATAAAAATAAAAAATTTGGGATATGTAATCTTTGTTGTTTATGTTATTGATTTTGAATATTATTGGGACTCCAGAAGAGATCCTAATAGAAACTGATTATTTGAACAGAGAATTTGAAATGAAGGACTTAGGAACTACCAAGTATTGTCTCGGCCTGCAGTTCGAGCATACAAAGAATGGAATGTTTATCCATCAATCAAACTACGCAGAAAAGGTCCTAAAGCGATTTAATATGGATAAGACGCATCCATTAAGTACATCAATGGTAGTAAGATTGCTAAGTGTGGAAAAGGAACCCTTTCGTCCACGATTAGAAAATGAAAGAGATATTAGGTCTTGAAGTACCATATCCCAATACAATAGGTACATTATCGTACCTTGCTTCATTACCTCAATAATATCATTTTATGTGACAATGAGTTATTGTCTCCTTAAACATAAAATAACGATTATTGGTCCAGAAGTACTAATCTTTTAGGTATATAAGTGAGTGATGGCATATATTTATTGCATAAAGAGCATATGTTTAACTGAGGGGGAGCATTATTATACGACTGTACTCTTTTTCCCTTGGCTTTGGTTTTTATTCCACTGGGTTTTTCTAAACAAGGTTTTCAATGAGGCAGTTCGTCATATAAGGTCTCTGATGAGACAATCTCGGAGTTCGAGATATGTGAAAGAATGAAATTTTTATCCATCCATCAAATCAAGTTGAAAGGAGCCAACAGTATTGTATATATGAAGAGAATTCAGCATGAAGTGATCAACCAAAGTACATATCATCAAGTGTTCTCAAACTACAAGATTCAACCTAAAGACAAGATGGATGCTCAATTCAGTCAAGCAAAGAAAATATATTTCAAGTTGAGATGAAGACTCATAATTGCACTCTTTTTCCCTTAGTCTTGGTTTTGTCCTATTGGATTTTCCAAACAAGGTTTTTAACGAGGCAGTTAATGATGTACATCTAAGGGGGAGTGTTATAATAATATATTATTTAGATGTACATATGGAAATCCTAGATTTGATCTTGTACTCTCTTTATAAAAGGCCCTATGGGTGACCTAATAAGATGGATCTGATCTCTCCCTTTCTCTCTATTCTCTATGTATTCTCTCCAATTTCGTGCCCTGCACGACTATGAATCGATATATTTTAGATGTACTATAAAAAAAATATTAATAAATAAAAATATAATATAAATAATAATTGTGAATTGGTGATTTATATAAATTGTAAAATAAAGCATAATTCTAAATTAAATATTTTGATAAAAAAATGAAAATAATGGGACATTTAATATGGATTAGCAAATAAAATTGACTTGACATATTATAGGATAAAATCTCGGTATATATTATAGGATAAAATCTCGGTATATATTATGGGATAAGATCTCGGTATATATTTATATTATAGGATAAGATCTCGATATATATTTATATGAGTTTTTTTGGTATATTATATTGGAGAGTAGTTTAGATCATAAAGATATGGTAAAAAATATTTTATATGTAAATAAATTTCCAAAAAAACATTATTGTAATCCAATATAAAAAAATTTAAAAATTGATTGATATTTGTAGATTATGTGGCAATATGATGTGTACATAATATATGAGTGATATGGAAAATCTTTGACATGTGGATTATGACATGAAATATTTATTAAGACGTCTAAATTATAAGAAAATGACATGTGTAAAAATATGAGGTGGCTTAATATAGGATCGACATGTGGCGAAATCCTAGGTGGCTTAATGAGAAGGCTCCAAACCTTATTGCTTTTATATATATAGTAGATTACCAATTTTAGGTCTTGAAGTACCATATCTCAATACAATAGGTACATTATCGTACCTTGCTTCATTACCTCAATAATATCATTTTATGTGACAATGAATTATTGTCTCCTTAAACATAAAATAAAGATTATTGGTCCAGAAGTACTAATCTTTTAGGTATATAAGTGAGTGATGGCATATATTTATTGCATAAAGAGCATATGTTTAACTGAGGGGGAGCATTATTATACGAATGTACTCTTTTTCCCTTGGCTTTGGTTTTTATTTCACTGGGTTTTTCCAAACAAGGTTTTTCCAAACAAGGTTTTCAATGAGGCAGTTCGTCATATAAGGTCTCTGATGAGACAATCTCGGAGTTCGAGATATGTGAAAGAATGAAATTTTTATCCATCCATCAAATCAAGTTGAAAGGAGCCAACAGTATTGTATATATGAAGAGAATTCAGCATGAAGTGATCAACCAAAGTACATATCATCAAGTGTTCTCAAACTACAAGATTCAACCCAAAGACAAGATGGATGCTCAATTCAGTCAAGCAAAGAGAATATATTTCAAGTTGAGATGAAGACTCATAACTGCACTCTTTTTTCCTTAGTCTTGGTTTTGTCCTATTGGATTTTCCAAACAAGGTTTTTAACGAGGCAGTTAATGATGTACATCTAAGAGGGAGTGTTATAATAATATATTATTTAGATGTACATATGGAAATCCTAGATTTCATCTTGTACTCTCTTTATAAAAGGCCCTATGGGTGACCTAATAAGATGGTTCTGATCTCTCCCTTTCTCTCTATTCTCTATGTATTCTCTCCAATTTCGTGCCCTGCACGACTATGAATCGATATTTTTTAGATATACTATAAAAAATATTAATAAATAAAAATATAATATAAATAATAATTGTGAATTGGTGATTTATATAAATTGTAAAAAAAAAGCATAATTCTAAATTAAATATTTTGATAAAAAAATGAAAATAATGGGACATTTAATATGGATTAGCAAATAAAATTGACTTGACATATTATAGGATAAAATCTCGGTATATATTATGAGATAAGATCTCGGTATATATTTATATTATAGGATAAGATCTCAATATATATTTATATGAGTTTTTTTGGTATATTATATTGGAGAGTAGTTTAGATCATAAAGATATGGTAAAAAATATTTTTATATGTAAATAAATTTCCAAAAAAACATTATTGTAATCCAATATAAAAAAAATTTAAAAATTGATTGATATTTGTAGATTATGTGGCAATATGATGTGAACATATTATATGAGTGATATGGAAAATCTTTGACATGTGGATTATGACATGGAATATTTATTAAGACGTCTAAATTATAAGAAAATGACATGTGTAAAAATATGAGGTGGCTTAATATAGGATCGACATGTGGCGAAATCCTAGGTGGCGTAATGAGAAGACTCCAAACCTTATTGCTTTTATATATATATATACTAGGTGGCGTAATGAGAAGGCTCCAAACCTTATTGCTTTTATATATATATATATATATAGTAGATTACCAATTTTTCAAACAAAACGAGTACAAAGTTGAAAACAATTTTCCAAATTTTCGAAGTGCGGTTGAACTTTTTAAGAGCACAAGCACAACTTTACCGATCGCAGATTCATACTGTATTACAGTATTTGGAATAGCGGGAAAGGGAGAAAGTGGCCACGTTCCAAAAGTACCCGACCTTTGAAAATGGCCATTTCTCCCTTCGATAGCAACGAGTTAGCAGCAGCTAACAGAGGTGCCGATCTATTGCAGAAGTGCAGATCTTTCCCCCACCTGAAGCAAATCCATGGGCACCTCTTTCGATTCGGTCTCCATCAATCCAATTTTTTGGCTTCTTTCCTCATCTCTCTCTACTCTTCTCTTTCTTCCTCCTCCTCTCGCTACACCCACTTCGTCTTTTCCACTGTCTCCTGCCCGTCTCTCATCCTCTTCAACCAGACCATCAAATCCTTCTCCAAATCCCCATTTCTTTGCTCCGAATCCTTGCACTTGTACCTCCGAATGGTCCGTTCCCATATCAAGCCGGATAATTTCACCTACCCTTATCTTCTGAATTCGTGCGCGTCTCTCTCTGATCTTAACCACGGGGTTGAAATTCACGGCCGTGGTTTGAAGTCTGGATTTTGTTGGGTTGTTCAGGTCGCAAATGCCTTGATCGACATGTACGGGAAGTGTGGTGAGCTGTGCTCTGCGCGCAAAGTGTTCGACGAAATGCCCTACAGAGATGTTGTGTCTTATAATGCTCTTCTTGGTGCTCACGCTAGGAGCGGGGTGAATATGGAAATGGCGCATGTGGTTTTCGATGCAATGTCTGTGAGAAACTTGATATCTTGGAACGCAATGGTTGTAGGTTATGTGAACGGTGGTGATTTGGGTGCAGCTAGGGTTATTTTCAATCAAATGTCTGAGAAGAATGTCGTTACTTGGACCACCATGCTGGTGGGTTATACCAAAAGAGGGCTAATGGATTTGGCTAAGGAACTGTTTGATGCTATGCCTGAAAAGACCTTGGTTTGCTGGACTGCTATGATATCTGGATATGCACAGAGTGGGCATCCTAATGAGGCATTGGCAATTTTTTATGGAATGGAGAAAGCACGTCTTAAGCCTGATGCTTTCACCATGACAGCACTTATGTCGGCATTGGCACAAATAGGGCGTCCAGATCTTGCTGACTGGATCACCACCTACGTAAAACAAAATGGGATCGAGCGCAACGAGCATGTCCTCACTACACTGGTTGATATGCATGCAAAATGTGGCAACATAGAAAAAGCATGTCAATTGTTTGATGAAATTCCTCAACCAGGTGTGTTCCCATACAGTGCTCTCATTACAGGCCTTGCCTCAAATGGACATGGCATCAGAGCTTTGGGGCTTTTCCATGAGATGAAAATTAAAAATGTGCAGCCTGATTATATAACGTTCGTTGGCGTACTGACTGCCTGTAGTCACACAGGATTGGTTGAAGACGGATTGCGATATTGGGAAAGCATGATAGATGAGTATAACATTGAACCTGATGCTGATCACTATGCTTGCCTGATTGATATGCTAGGCCGTGCTGGGAGACTAGAGCAAGCGTACCATATAATTAATTCAATGCAACTTTGCCCTCACCCTGGAACCTTAGGTGCTCTTCTTGCGGCATGTAGGCACTATGATAATGTTGAAATTGCAGAGAAAGTTGCTAATGAACTTTTCAAAATAGAACCTGAAAACACAGGGAACTATGTTCTTCTTTCTAGTATCTATGCTGGGAGAAAGAAATGGAATGAGGCTGCCAGGGTTAGAAAAGAAATGAACGAGAAAATTTTATCTAAGCTTCCTGGTTCTAGTTGGGTTGAGCATAAGGGGTAGAGAACAAAGCACACACAAGCTGACACTGATCCCACTGAGCAATGGCAGCAAGAATTTGAATCTGTCCTTGCATTGAATTTGCGAAACAAATTTGGCCTTGTTCTGCTTCACTTTCTATTTCATCCAGAAAAGGTTGGTTTGTAATTTCTACTAGGTCTGCTTCCCTTTCTCCCCTATTGGGTGGTGTTTTCTAAAGTGATGTTTCTTTTTCATATGTTATTGTTGTATAGTTGTAGCCTTTGTGGTGCATTTCTTTAGGCCTTGTTTCACTTATACCCCAAAACTACTTTTCACCCAAAAATTACTTTTAACACTCTTGAAAATCGTGCAGCTCTCTCTACTTTTTACGTTTTTCGAGACACAAAAAATAACTTTTCACCCACAACCCCCTTTCCATCAATAAGTGAAACACACCCTTAGTTGAATGCAGGTAAAGATGTGTATATTGGTATAAATGTATAATCCAGAGATTTCATATAATTAAGTTCCCGGTGTAGCATATAATTAAGTTTCTTGCAGAAATGAAACCTTTAACTTTTATATCAATTTTCATATACATGTCAATATTTCATGCATCTGCAAAGAAATGATATTGTTTAATATCTTTGACAATCAGCCAGATTGCGGAGGCAGTAGTTGCAACTGCGACGATGCAAAAGACAAAAATGATGGTCCAGTGCCATGCTTTTTTTTCTGCTCTAGCTGTCTTCCACTTGACCTGTCAAGGTAAGTTGCATCATCATTAGTTTCATATAATGAATTTGAGAGTTCTTCTAGTTGGGGGGGATTTTATGTACCAGTAAATAGATGAGATGAGTTACCTTCAGAAAAATCATGCTAGGAAAGATGAAGGTTAAAGGAACAAGGGTAAAGGATCCCAAAAGGTTGATGAAGTCGCCCATAAAAGGAATAGCTGCTGCAACAAATGTATTTCCTGTGAAGACAAAAGCTCGAAGGAGGAATCTTCGTTGTATGTTTCCTTTTGAGTATATGCTCTCCTCTGACTTTAAAAATTTGGTATCAAGGGTCTCTATAACAGGTTGGATAAACATCTGGTTTCAAAACAATGCAAACTAGTCAATTGCTGTAACTAGTGAGAAAAAATGTGGCTTGTGTTATGATAAATCACTACTGATAGAGTGTAACCAACAGCTAGACTATAGTGCCCAGTTGGATAACATCCCTTAATGCACTGTAATGCATTGTAATTGATTTAAGGTGTATTCAATGCTTAAAATCAATTAGCAGCCTTAATTTTTCCGTCTTGAGAAACATCATATGAACGAATGTTCCTTACTTGATTACTTGAGTTTAAGCTTTTAACAAAGAGGTCATTAAATCTGGAAAGTAATAGTAGTCAACTAGTTATTACTGAGCGATAACTATTCGAGTGAACTGTGAAAGGAACATGTACCGTCTACTTTTCCCTTAGAAGAAAGAAACAGAAATTTTAGCAAGATGAGGCTTACATGTTGGGATATGATATTCTGCAGAAAAACAGCAGCATTTATCAGGATTTTCACCCATTTTGGCCCGCTTAGCTGATTAGGAAGGTATTCAGATACGTCTGTTCCATAAGCCCAGTAGCCAACAATGCACACACCATAATATACCATTAGCCCGACTGTATATTGCAGAAATAGGGCATTTCTCATGTTCTTGACTGCTGGCTTCCTTAAAGTTGACTGCAAACATTAAAACAAGATTATCTGCAGAAATAGGGCATTTGCACAAGGATAAGCATTTTCTTGGAATATCTACAAGTTTTTTTTTCTCCAAAGATACGTTTTTAAGAGTTACTGACCTGAATTTCCAGCAACATTCCTGAACTGTTGCACACAATAATAGCCGACACGGCACCAAGTGCCACAAATACCTTGTCTGACTTGCTACCTTGTACTTGATAGTCTTGATTCTTGTTTCTTATGCCTGTAGACATATAAGAGTTTACACTATTTTTGTTTGGTTTATATACATTATTGTGAGGGGAAAATAAGAGAAGAATGTTTCTCTAAAATACTTCCTAACCATTTCAAATGCTTTCCAAACATGCATGGAGAAGTTGATGCATTCTACGAGAGTATGAATTTATTTTTTATATAATTTTCATTATTTACATGCTGAATGGTTAATCATGGATGCTTGATTCCTGATTAGGATCCATGGGGCATACCATCTTTGATCAAAATCGCTAATAGGAATGCAATATAGCTGATGGTAAGTATAGCAGATGCTCCCAACCAAATCCTCATGGCTGACATGTTCGGAACGATGAAAGTGAAAATGAAGTATGCTGCTCCTGTGATGATGATGAAGTACTGAAGCCTCAAGGCAGAATCACTGAATGCAAGATTGATCTCCTGTTTCCAGAGCATTTACATTCATCAGGTATACGGAGAAACCGGTATCATTTTAATACTTTCCTTTCAACATATGTATAATTATAATGTCAAACATACCTTCAATGCTTTTCCTCCTAGTAGGATGAAACCCATGTTTGAAAGTATTAGGGTTAAAAATTGGAATAACCATGTGAGATAGTACATCTTCTTCCCTTCAAGTAAATGAAAATATAGTGTGTATCACCTCTTAAAAAGTTCATTAATCCTATAATTGAGTATATTGTAATTGTAACAGCTTTTGCCTTTGCTATGAAAATACTGACCAAACAGATATCCCATAATGTCTCTATATCTGATGAATCTCTGGCCTTCAACAAAGTGAAAAGCTGCTAAGAGCCAGTTTGCATAGGCTGTGAAGAGCCCAACAACTAATAAGCTTGGAATACCCCATGCCCATCCAAGTGGCACCATGATCAGGCTGGAAAAACTTAGTACCCATCCACAATTAAAGCTTGTTACCAGTAATAATCCCACCTGCTGCCATGAATCTGCAAAGTTTCCATAAATAACTCATTACAAAGTGGTATAGATTTTCAAGCAATTGATAACTGTACTCAATCTGTTAATAATAGAATGAACATGGCTGTAGAATCTGTTAGAAGACTAAAAAGGAAAATAGAGGGATAGAAATCTATTCGGCCAATTTTGTGAAATCGTCACATTGTAATTCATTTCATTCATCAAGTCTGAATAATTACTAGCCGGGTTCCTCCTTTCATATTAGATAAATGAAGTAACTAATTCAGAAAATGGAAAACAGCATGTAGTGGGGAAAATGCTTGAAAACTATGAAGTTGGAAATCAGATATACTAACTAGAAAATGGAAAAGGACAATAAATATATAACTAATAAAATTGGTATTTGCTCGGCCTCATTGTTCTCTAGGAGGTACATAGAAAAAGGTAAGAAAATGGGGAAAACAATGATAACAGGAAACATAACTTTTTCATGTTGCATATTCATAGCATGTTGAAGTTTGATCCCCATGGAATCATCCACAGTATATATCTTCAAGTTTGTATAGTATAAACAATAGAGAAACAGTAAGAAACAAACCATTGTCTGTAACATGGGCAGAAGCAAATCCATTCTCTTGAGCTTCATCTTTGTTGATAACACCTAAATCTATGTTCATTGCTTCAGGGTAGCTAGTTCCACCTTCTACCACCATGGTGATCCTAAACCTCGAAAGCTAGAAGAATCCACTTACTCTTCATGTACTGAAGGTATGTAATGGGACAATCTTATATATACATTCTGACAGTTTAAGTGGAGTATATGGTGAAAGATGAGTCATCCACTTACCCGGGATTCCAAACCGGTGTGCTTATATGATAGTATGTATCTTGTTTGTTACTAACATTTTATTGGACCTAGTCAAAAGCTTCCAACTATATCCCGTAATAGTGGGATGGGAGTCTTTAAAACAGACAACTTAAGCTTCTTTAATTTATTGTTAGGGCTTAAAATTACATGATTGACGTGCAGGTGTCAGATCCATCTTCTTTCAACACTATGTAACCAAAACTTAATTAGAAATTTAAGATAAGATCTAGTTTGACATCCATTCAAAGATCTTAATTTGCACATGTTTCTTTTGTGTTGTAATCATCTAGTTTTAATGCTGTGGCATGCTTTCAAGGCTAAATGTTGATCCAATTGCAAACTATGAATTATTGTGGAAGATATTGCAAGTTAGGTTAGGTGGTAGTGTCCCCATGCATGATCCCATATTTTAATGTTCGCAGCTACCACTTCCCTTAATAAATTCTCTTATTATTGTGGTGGTATATAGGAGCTACGTACCAAATTTAATTTGCTGCAAGAGGCAAGATATTTCATGAACACTATAGTCTTCAATTAAAATGTTAAACTTTGCTTTATTTATGGTATTATTTTAGATGCTAATCATCGATTGCTCGAAAATTGCCCTTGAGGCTCAAAGTTAAAACCTTTCTAGATGGTACTATGTTTAGTCTAACTTGTCACACTGCTTTATCTTTGCTTTTAGGTATTTCAGATTCACTAAGCACTCTTTCAATTGGGTGCTCGGTTGATTAGATAAGTTAAATTGCACGATAATGACTGAAAGATATTTGGCTGCAACTGGAGATAGTGCTTTTTTGCTTTGAAAACTAGAGATTACAATTACAATCAGTAAAAAAAAAATGCAAATGGAGTTTTGAATGTTTGCTGATGCCTTTTCTTGTTTACTGATTACTGACTCTTGATGTGCTGTGTTTCATCATGACAAGGTTGCTCGGTTTTGGATCGTCAAAGGTGACCAATACATCTGTGAAAATACGTAGATTGAAGCCACTCAGAATCACAAATACAGCGCAAGGTGGATTCTAACTTAATTTAGTTATTATTGTCATATGGCTGAATTTCAGTTTTTCTTGGGTCTATTGGATGTACCCCTTTCTCTTGGGCAGGGGTACCCCTATCTTGACCCCCTGATTCAGCCGTAGCGGAGTCTTACTGGGTCAATGATGATGATGATGAATTCAGTTGATTTTCCAAGTTTTGTAAGCCTAAGCTTTGACTCCTGCATGACAAATGTTGCTATAATGAGAGTTTTTACTTTTTTATTCCAAAATGGTGGAAAAAAGGGGATTTGAATCCATGTTCTGAATTCTTCTTAACTGATTGAAGCAGAAGCTGGGTTACATTTGTCAAACACGAGTTTGGAATTCATATAGATGATAGATGCGTATAATATTTTTTAACAATTTCCTTACAATAACGTAGCAAATCATCGATGTATTTTATGTTAATCAAAGTTGCCACCTCATATGTCTAAATCTTTGAAGCTGAAAGGTAGATAATTCGCTAAATATATAGCCACGATTACAACTTTGTGATTAACACGCACGTGGTTAAATTCTACCTATGAATCTAGCCACAAAATTTTGAGTCGTGGTAATTAATTACAAAATTGGGTACGATAATCACGTTTGGCTAAATATATAGTATAGTCAGAGTCACTTCGGCTAAATTTAGAGTTTTTGAATTTATGGATGATACGAGGATGATTTGAGTGGATATACTTCTTACCTACAAGAGTTGAGTAAAGTTGGTAAGAGATTCACCCCCTTAACTAGAGATCTTGAGTTTGAACCCTAGAAATGGAGTAACTTTAAAACTTGAGGGAGTGTTTTACCTCCTTAATGAGTTTATCTAGTATGAAATAGACCGCCACTAAATGGACCAAAAACGTGAATCATAACTATAACCTAAAACGGAGGTTAAAAAAAATTATTAAACGACACATGTCACTTTTAGATTGAATCACATCACCCTTTTTTTTAAAAAATTAATCTTTTATTTTTGGACATAATAAATTCTTATCCATCTTTTTAGAATATAATACATAAAATCTCATTATTAAACAATTTTTTATTTTTGAATATGATAGATTGGAAGATCATTAGGATATTTTTGTATGCTATCATACAAATTCTAGAATATTTATTTTATTTTTTGATAAAATCGCTTTTTAACTAAGATATCTTAAATGAATATTAACTTTGTAAACCCTATATTACTAGCAATCTCTTTGCCAATTTGGTCATTAATATAATCCAATCTTTTTACGTGGATCATAACAAAAATTTATATTTAAGCATTTACATGATTATTTTTCTCGAATAATAAATATTTTATTAATATTTTATTTAAGAAAAACCCGTACAAGGTACAGGAATACATACTAGTATACATACTACTTAGGATAAAATTTTGGCATAAATTTGGACCATTAAATTAAAGGGACAAAGGAATATTATTATCAGAGATAATAATATAATTGTATTTTAAGAATAGAATTTATTTTATTTTTCTTTTCTTTTTTTTCTTTTGCTTATTTGTATCATTGCACTCAAAGTCCTGAAATTTTTATAAATATTCATTTATTTAATATGCATGTTTATATTGTAACTAGCAAGACCCAGTCGTGTCATGCACGACTATGACTTGATAATTTTTTTATGTAGGAATCGTACTCGTCAGTCGAATTTTACGTAAACTTATTCGATAAAAATAAAATATTTTCCTCAATAAAACTTTCAAACGAAAATTATTAGAATATGTAGGGAATGTAAAAAAAATAATTAAATAATATTATTTTATGTATGGATAGTTTCATATTTGTCATTGAAAAGAAAATAACCATACATATTGAAGATCATGATTTACAATTATATAATATTTAGATTTTGTCAATACAAAAAGTAGTAGATCATTGCATATTAATTGTAATAGTAATATTATTATATTATATATTTATAAGGTTTGTAATTATTAAAAAGAAGAAGGGGTAAAGAAGTACAGTAAATTTAAAAATTAAGATGTTTATGTGGCATAGTTAGATGAGTGACAAATAGGATAGAGTAATTCGAGTTTAGTAATGGTATATAGATAAGGAGTTCTTCGTATAATCATAAATTCATTTGTCGAAATTTAACCAAATTTACCCGAAAATTAAATCTACCAATTTTTCAAACAAAACGAGGACAAGCTGAAAACAATTTTCCAAATTTCCGAAGTGCGATTTGTAATATTCGGGTTCGTTTTTCCTTCTCGGGCGGAAAGAATGAGTTTCTTGGTCGACAAGCAATCGAATTTTCTTGATCTACAAGTAACTCGATTTATTAATTTATTTAGACAAGTCCCAAAATATATAAGGTATTTCTATCCAAGAAGCTAAATCCTACCCTTGACAAAATTCTTCCCAACAAGTCCGTTCGTTCAAAACTAAGTATAATCATATTTGAATTCGGTTAAGCCAAATCCTAACCAACACGATTAAAAATTCTTAGCCTTAACCGATCATTATAATCTTTTAACTTTATATATATATATATATTCCACGCCTGCCTTGTTAAAACACTAGAAATTCGACGCCTTCTACAAACCAAATCTAGCTAGAGAATCGGATATCGCCGCTTCCTTGGATCGATCCATCACCTCCGACGTCCCCTTTCTTCTACGGCGGTAAAGTGCGAGGCATCGAGCCTCTCCACCATCCACCAACTCTTTCTTCTTCTTCGGCAAACAACCTCGGTGGTTCCGTTTGGGGTCGCCACAAGTCCGTGAGCCAACGACTGCGATTCACCAACGGTAAGTTGTCGCGTTCTCGTTTCTTTCGACCATCATCGTTCGCCCTATTTTCCCTTTTCAACCGATCCATCCTCTGTTTTTATCGTTAGGGCAGCCGCCAGGGAAGCGCCTTCGAGACTATCGCAGACCCGCAATATATATATATCACCCTTCTTCCGCTTAAGGCCGGTGATCAAGTGTTTCCGGTGAGTCTTACCTCTTTGCGGTCCAGCTTTTCGGTAGCATGTATGGGCGGGTTTTATGCTTCCTCCATGGCTGTTGGTCTTGTGAAGTTGGGCAAGAAGGGGGTGGTGAGTTGATGGGGTTTAAGGCGGAAATAGTTGACTTGGGCTTGAGAAAGTACCAGGTAGTTCAATTCGCTGGTGTTTAAAGTCGAAGGAGGATGGTTTAATTAATGCTGTAAGGCATGGGCTGGTGCCGGGTAGTAGTAACATAAATTAAATTAGCATTAATTAGTGTAAGTTAGCACTAACTAGTAGTGTGGGTTAGTATATATCTAGTGTCTTCTAAGTTATATATATATGTATGGGTTTGAAACGGGTGAGCCTTAAGTTGAGTACATATATATCAATCGTAAACTTGGGTACGTATATATCAATATATATAAATAGATATTCGTTAATTATATATATATATATATTATTAGACAGGTATGTTGTGCAATTGTTTATAATAAAGTGGCTAGGTAGTAGCTGTTCAGTACGTAATTTCGGGTGTGTACAACTAGTAGTATTAAGAGCCGTTATGTTTGTGAGTGTAGTCGGTTAATAATTAAGTGTGCTCATTACTATGTTAGGGAATCGTTTTTACTCAAGCTCTTAGTTTCTATTCGTGTTCAAGTATCCTTCATATGAGGTAAGTCGTTTTTGACTTGCTCGGTTCTTCTCTATCCTGTTATATTGCATACCGTTATTGTAGGGCGGGTTTTGGGAACTAGTCCCGAATATTTTTTTATTGTTTTGAACTTCTTGAATTGTTGTGTATAAAATGGTTTTGGACGCATTTTATCGACAAGATATTTTTGGAACGTTTTCTCTGTGTTGGTACCGTTTCCGGCACGGCCTTATTGTAGTTGGCGTTGAGGAAGAGTTGGCTATGTATGATCTCGTGTGACAGGGAAACCGTGCCCCTTCAAAACGAAAATTATTATCTATGTGCTTTGGCAAGTGCTCCAGTGGAGGCTTAGCCGGGGTTAGAAGGGAGATTGTGAAGTGGAGTGAGAGGGTCTGCCTCTGCACTCGGCGCGACGATGAGCGCCTTGGTGGTAGGATTGCGAGATGGAGGAATTGCAATGTTGTGAGGTTGAATTTGTGAATGTGTATGTGGCTATGTGTGACTAATTATAACTAATTTAGGTATTGGCCTTTAGAGTTATGAGTGCGGTTGTGGACTTGGATGCTGACTTTGGAAATGATTTTAAAATGTCTTGCAATTTCCGTATTCTTTCTAACTTGATAGATTAGTAGGTGACCCTTAGGGGAATATTTTTCAGTTCCACGTATGAATCAGGGAACCGTGCAGGAACCGAGACCAGATGGCGGGGCGGAGCGGTGAAGAGCGCGTGTCATAGTGGGGTCGAATTTACGTTAGTTTATTTATGACATATTAGGATGTTGGATTTAGTATTATTCTGGAGTTGGTATTATGTTTTGCTTATTTTTATTCCTTCAATAATACTTTTTAGTGTTTTGTAGGATTTAGATATTTATATTATCGGGAATACATGCATAACTATGTTTTTTAATTTTTATAAAATAAAAAGGTTGGTTGTTTTTATTATGTTTTCTTGTCGTGCCCGCGTTACAAGATCCTAAAGTGTAGTTGTCAACCTACTTGAATAGTACCTAGTAAGGTCTATTTCTAAATAGCGCCCTATGGAAAGACGGGGTGTTACACGGTTGAACTTTTTAGGGTTTGTTTGGATGCCCTTAGTTTATATATTATAATGCATAATGCTGAATTTATAAATGTAAAATTAGTGATCTGTTTGTTTCAAAAATTATGAGATGGGGAAGTACTTCTAAAACAATCATGTATAGCTGTAAAATAAACTATTTAAAAAAGCCAATGGTAAAGATGACAAGACACATTATTAATGTATTTAAAAAAGCCAATCAAACACACTTTACTGTAAAATAAACTATTTCATAAAATGATACATAAACCCATTATATAATTCATGTGAGCCAAACGGACCCTTAAGAGCACAAGCACAACTTTAGGCAAAATACATCACTAGACATTTGAACTTGTAATTTTTTTTCAACCAGCCCCCCCCCCCCGTAATTTGAAAATTTCAAAGAAACACTTAAACTTGACTAAATCTGTTCTATTAAACATATTAAACACTCCACGCTGATGTGGCATGGTGCGTGCACACCAATGGACCTTATTGCAAGTGATGTTCACTTAAATAGCATTTTTTAATAATTTACCTTTTCTTTTTTCATTTCATTACTTTCTCCATTTCTTTTTTCTTTTTTTCTTTTTTTCTTCTATCTTCTTCCTTCCTCTTTCCCATTCATGTACCCCATTCTTGTATCCAAATTCAGTCAATCTCAAAAAATTCTCAAAACTAAACATAAAAAAAAAAAATTACATTCTTGTACCCAAATTTGTAGACTTCGAAGAGAGCTGGTGCTGAAGGGGCTTCTTCCCCATTCTTGTACCCAATAACCTAAATTCAGTCATCTCAAAAAAAATCCTCAAAACTAAACAAAAAAAAATTACAAACTCAGGTGGGCATGGGAAATTTGGAGCTAAAAAATTGAAACTTCAAGAGGTGAAAAGAATAGGTATGGTGGCGGACGAGATCTGATCGGAGTTGGGCTTGTTATTCCGTCCTGATTCTCTCTTATTCAGATCTAAGATTTTCAAATTTGTAGACTTTGAGGCAGAGAAGATATGTCGGTTGTGAAGAATTCCGAACTCCCGAATCCGTTGTTCTAGATAGGCAGAGAAGATATGCCGGCTATGAAGAATTTGAACTCCCGAGTCGGCCGTTCCGTCCTGATTCTCTTCGGTTATCGACCTCTGGTTCAGATCTAATAATTTGGAATTTGTAGATTTTGAAGAGGCAAAGAAGATATGGCGGGGATGAAAAATCCGTACTCCTGAGTCCGTTGTTCAATAGAGGTAGAGAAGATAGGCCGACGGTGAAGAATTCTAACTTTCAAGCGTCATTTCTTCCTCAGAATAAAGGAGGAAGATGATATAAAAAAGAGTATTTACATTTTTTATTAAAATTAAATAAAATTAATAAAAATATCTAGTTTGGGCTTGTGTGGAAAAATTTTGAGCTTATTTGGCACTTATGTGTAACAAAATAGGATTATGTGGCGCTTAGATGACAAATTTTAGGGACACATCAGTGTGCGTCAATTTACGAAAATGAGGTGTGTCTGGTTGAACAAAATCTTTATAGTTTAGGTGTTTTTTTGAACATTTCATAGTACATGGGGTTGGTTGAAAAAAAATTACAAGTTCCGGTGTCTATTGATTTATTCTGCCCACAACTTTACCGATAAAATAATACATAAACTCATTATAATTTATGTGAGCCAAACGGAGCCTTGAGAGCACAAGCACAACTTTACCGATCACAGATTCATACTGTATTACAGTATTTTTTGATAACCTAGTGTATTACAGTATTGGAATAGCGGGAAAGGGAGAAAGTGGATTCCAAAAGTACCCGACCTTTGAAAGGGAGAAAGTGGATTCCAGAAATGCCGATCTATTGCAGAAGTGCAGATCTTTCCCCCACCTGAAGCAAATCCATGGGCACCTCTTTCGATTCGGTCTCCATCAATCCAATTTTTTGGCTTCTTTCCTCATCTCTCTCTACTCTTCTCTTTCCTCCTCCTCTCGCTACACCCACTTCGTCTTTTCCACTGTCTCCTGCCCGTCTCTCATCCTCTTCAACCAGACCATCAAATCCTTCTCCAAATCCCCATTTCTTTGCTCCGAATCCTTGCACTTGTACCTCCGAATGGTCCGTTCCCATATCAAGCCGGATAATTTCACCTACCCTTATCTTCTGAATTCGTGCGCGTCTCTCTCTGATCTTAACCACGGGGTTGAAATTCACGGCCGTGGTTTGAAGTCTGGATTTTGTTGGGTTGTTCAGGTCGCAAATGCCTTGATTGACATGTACGGGAAGTGTGGTGAGCTGGGCTCTGCGCGCAAAGTGTTCGACGAAATGCCCTACAGAGATGTGGTGTCTTACAATGCTCTTCTTGGTGCGCACGCTAGGAGAGGGCTGAATATGAAAATGGCGGAGGTGGTTTTCGATTCAATGTCTGGGAGAAACTTGATATCTTGGAACGCAATGGTTGTAGGCTATGTGAGAGGTGGTTTTCAATTAAATGTCTGAGAAGAATGTTGTTACTTAGACCACCATGCTGGTGGGTTATACCAAAAGAGGGCTAATGGATTTGGCCAAGGAACTGTTCGATGCTATGCCTGAAAAGACCTTGGTTTGCTGGACTGCTATGATATCTGGATATGCACAGAGTGGGCATCCTAATGAGGCATTGGCAATGTTTCATGGAATGGAGAGAGCACGTCTTAACTCTTAAGTCAGCATTGACACAAATAGGGTGTCCAGATCTTGCTGACTGGATCACCATCTACGTAAAACAAAATGGGATTGAGCGCAACGAGCATGTCCTCACTACACTGGTTGATATGCATGCAAAATGTGGCAACATAGAAAAAGCATGTCAATTGTTTGATGAAATTCCCCAACCGGGTGTGTTCCCATACAGTGCTCTCATTACAGGCCTTGCCTCACACGGACATGGCATCAGAGCTTTGGGGCTTTTCCGTGAGATGAAAATAAAGAATGTGCAGCCTGATCATATCACGTTCATTGGCGTACTGACAGCCTGTAGTCACACAGGATTGGTTGAAGACGGATTGCGGTATTGGGAAAGCATGATAGATGAGTATAACATTGAACCTGATGCTGATCACTATGCTTGCCTGATTGATATGCTAGGCCGTGCTGGGAGACTAGAGCAAGCGTACCATATAATTAATTCAATGCAACTTTGCCCTCACCCTGGAACCTTAGGTGCTCTTCTTGCAGCATGTAGGCAGTATGATAATGTTGAAATTGAAGAGAAAGTTGCTAATGAACTTTTCAAAGTAGAGCCTGAAAACACGGGGAACTATGTTCTTCTTTCTAGTATCTATGCCGGGAGAAAGAAATGGAATGAGGCTGCCAGGGTTAGAAAAGAAATGAACGAGAAAATTTTATCTAAGCTTCCTGGTTCTAGTTGGGTTGAGCATAAGGGGTAGAGAACAAAGCACACACCAGCTGATGCTGAGCCCACTGAGCAATGCCAGCAGGAATTTGAATCTGTCCTTGCATTGAATTTGCGAAACACATTTGACCTTGTTCTGCTTCACTTTCTATTTCATCCAGAAAAGGTTGGTTTGTAATTTCTACTAGGTATGCTTCCCTTTCTCCCCTATTGGGTAGTGTTTTCTAAAGTGATGTTTCTTTTTCATATGTTATTGTTGTATAGTTGTAGCCTTTGTGATGCATTTCTTCAGTTGAATGCACGTAAAGATGTGTATATTGGTATAATCCAGAGATTTCATGGATCGTGTGCCCGGTGAAGCATGTAATTAAGTTCTTGCAGAAACAAAATCTTAAAATTTATATCAATTTTCATATACATGTCAATATTTCATGCATCTGCAAAGAAATGATATTGTTTAATATCTTTGACAATCAGCCAGATTGCGGAGGCGGTAGTTGCAACTGCGACGATGCAAAAGACAAAAATGATGGTCCAGTGCCACGCTTTTTTTCCTGCTCCAGCTGTCTTCCACTTGACCTGTCAAGGTAAGCTACATCATCATTAGTTTCATATAGTGGATTTGAGAGTTCTTCTAGTTGGGGAGAATTTTATGTACCAGTAAATAGATGAGTTACCTTCAGAAAAATCATGCTAGGAAAGATGAAGGTTAAAGGAACAAGGGTAAAGGATCCCAGAAGGTTGATGAAGTCACCCATAAAAGGAATAGCTGCTGTAACTAATGTATTTCCTGCGAAAACGAAAACTCGAAGGAGGAATCGCCGTTGTATGTTTCCTTTTGAGTGTATGCTCTCATCAGTCTTTAAAAATTTGGTATCAAGGGTCTCAAGAACAGGTTGGATGAACATCTGGTTTCAAAATAATGCAAACTTGTCAATTGTTGTGACTAGTGAGAAAAAACGTGGCTTGTGTTATGATATATCACTACTGAATACTGATAGACCAATTATGTGACCAACAGCAAGACTATAGTTCACGGTTGGATTATATCCCTTAATGCACTGTAATGCATTGTAATTGATTACTTGTATTCAATGCTTAAAATCAATGAGCAACCTTAATCTTTCCCTTCTGAGAAACAACATATCAACAAATGTTCCTTACTTGATTACTTGGGGCTAAATTCTTATCACCTCTAAGGATGATACGAGTAATCTTACTTCTTTCCATTTCAGATAAATTATGCTAATATATCTTCAACCATCATCAAAGAGATCTTTGAATAAGGTAGTAGTCAACTGATAGCAGTAACTATTCATGTGAACTGTGAAAGGAATGTACTGTCTACTTCCCTCAGAAGAAAGAAGCAGAAAAATTTAGCAAGATGATACTTACATGTTGGGATATGATATTTTGCAGAAAAACAGCAGCATTTATTATGACTTTCACCCATTTTGGCCCGCTTAGCTGATTAGGGAGGTATTCAGATACATCTGTTCCATAAGCCCAGTAGCCAACTATGCACACACCATAATACACCATTAGCCCTACAGTATATTGCAGAAACAGGGCATTTCTCATGTTCTTGACTGCTGGTTTCCGTAAAGTTGACTGCAAACATTAAAACAAGATTATCTACTTGTATGAGTGATCTAGGTATTTGCACAAGGATAAGCATTTTCTCGGAATATGTATAAGTTATATTTCCAAAGATGCGTTTTTATAAGAGTTGCTGACCTGAATTTCCAGCAACATTCCTGAAGTGTTGCACACAATAATAGCCGACACGGCACCAAGTGCATTAAATACCTTGTCTGACTTGTTACCTTGTACATGATAGTCTTGATTCTTGTTTCTTATGCCTGTAGACATATAAGATTTTACACGATTTATGTTTGGTTTATATATACTATTGAGAAGAGAAAAAAGAGAAGAATGCTTCTCTGAAATACTCCTAATCATTTCAAATGCTTCTAAATCCAAACATGCATGGAGAAGTTGATGCATTCTAAGAGAGTATGAAAATTGTTCTAAATTTTCATTATTTACATGCTGAATGTGTAATCATAAAATTAATTCCTAGTTAGGATCCATGGGGCATACCATCCTTGATCAAAATCACTAATAGGAATGCAATATAGCTGAAGGTAAGTATAGCTGATCCTCCCAACCAAATCCTCATGGCTGACATGTTCGGAACGATGAAAGAGAAAATGAAGTATGCTGTTCCTGTGATGATGATGAAGTACTGAAGCCTCAAGGTAGAATCACTGAATGCAAGATTGATCTCCTGTTTCCAGAGCATTTACATCTATCAGGCATATGGAGAAATAGGTATCATCTGAATACTTTGCTTTCATTTTTCTCTCAAACATTTGTAGAATTAAATGTCAACATACCTTCAATGCTTTTCCTCCTAGTAGGATGAAACCCATGTTTCCAAGTATTAAAGTTAAAAATTGGAAAAACCATGTGAGGTAGTACATCTTCTTCCCTTCAAGTAAAAGAAAATATAATGAGTATCACCTCTTAAAAGTTCATTTCTCCTATAATTGAGTATATTGTACTTATTTCTACCAAAAAAAAAGTATATTCTACTTATAACAGCATTTGCCTAAGCTATGAAAATACTAACCAAATAGAAATCCCATAATGTCTCTATATCTGATGAATCTCTGGCCTTCAACAAAGTGAAAAGCTGCTAAGAGCCAGTTTGCATAGGCTGTGAAGAGCCCAACAACTAATAAGCTTGGAATACCCCATGCCCATCCAAGTGGCACCATTATCAGGCTGGAAAAGCTTAGTATCCATCCACAATTAAAGCTTGTTACCAGCATTAATCCCACCTGCTTCCATGAATCTGCAAAGTTTCCAAAAAAAAAAAAAAACTCATTCCAAAATGGTATAGATCTTCGAGCAATTGATAACTGTACTCAACCTGTTAATCAGAGAATGAACAAATCTGTAGAATCTGTTAGAAGCCGAAAAATGAAAATAGAGGGATAGAAATCTATTCGGCCAATTTTGTGGAAGCATCGCATTGTAATTCATTTCATTCATCAAGTCTGAATAATTAGTAGCTGGGTTCCTCCTTTCATATTAGATAAATGAAGCAACTAAATCAGAAAATGGAAAACAGCATGTAGTGGGGAAAATGCTTAAAAACTATGAAGTTGGAAATCAGATATACTAACTAGAAAATGGAAAAGGACAATAATATATAACTAATAAAATTAATATTTGGGTTTGTATCAATTCATTTGCGTGCACGGCCTCATTGTTCTCTAGGAGGTACATGGAAAAAGATAAGAAAATGGGGAAAACAATGATAATAGGAAGCATAACTTTTTCATGTTGCATATTCATAGCATGTTGAAGTTTGATCCCCATGGAATCATCCACAGTATATATCTTCAAGTTTGTATAGTAAAAACAATAGAGAAATAGTAAGAAACAAACCATTGTCGGTAACATGGGCAGAAGCGAATCCATTCTCTTGAACTTCATCTTTGTTGATAACACCTAAATCTATGTTCATTGCTTCAGGGTAACTAGTTCCACCTTCTACCACCATGGTGATCCTAACCCTCGAAAGCTAGAAGAATCCGCTTACTCGTCGTGTACTGAAGGTATGTAATGGGACAATCTTATATACTTTTTTTTTTTGTTTTCATTAAATACTGCATCTTCAACCAAAAAAAATAAAATAAAATTAAATACTGCATCTACACTATGACACTTTAAGTGGAGCATATGGTGTAAGATGAGTTATCCACTTACCCGGGATTCCAAATCGGTGTGTTTATATGATAGTATGTATTTTGTTTGTTACTAACATTTTATTGGACCTAGTCAAAAGCTTCGGACTATAACCCATATAATGGGATGAGAGTCTTTAAAACAGACAACTTTAGCTTCTTTAATTTGTTTTTAAGGCTTAAAATTACATGATTGACGTGCAGGTGTCAGACCCATCTTCTTTCAACACTATGTAACCAAGACTTAATTAGAAATTTAAGATAAGATCTAGTTTGACATCCATTCAAAGATCTTAATTTGCACATGGTTCCTTTGTGTTGTAATCATCTAGTTTGAATGCTATGGCATGCTTTCAATGCTAAATATTGATCCAATTGCAAACTATTAATTATTGTGGAAGATATTGCAAGTTAGGTGGTAGTGTCCCCATGCATTACCCCATGTTTTAATGTTCGCAGCTACCACTTCCCTTAATAAATTTGCTGATCCTACAATATGTGGTGGTATATAGGAACTACGTGCTAATTCTTAGTTTTCTGCAAGAGGCAAGATATTTCATGAACATACCCTTACTAAATCCTCTTATTAAAACGTTAAACTTTGCTTGATTTAAGGCATTATCATATGCTGATCCTTGATTGCTCAAAAATTGTCCTTGCGGCTCAAAGTTAAAACCTTTGTAGATGGTGCTATGTTTGGTCTAAATTGTCCTTGCGGCTCAAAAATTGTCCGTGTGTATTTTTTAATAAATTGTTTCAGATAACGTATCAAAGCAGAAGCTGGTTATATTTGTCAAACACGAGTTTGGAATTCATAGATGATAGATGCGTATAATATTTTTTAACAATTTCCTTACAATTTGGGTGCATCCACATGCTTATTGGCTTTTATATATTGCCTTTGAGATGGATTTAGTCTCTATTTCAATTTTGGTGCATTCTAACTAAATTCAGTTATTATTGTCACATAGCTGAATTTTAGTTTTTCTTGGATCCTATCGGACGTACCATCTTTTTCTTGGGCAGGAATACCCCATCTTGACCCCCTAGATTCCGCAGTAGTAGAGCCTCACTGGGTTAATGACGACGACAATTTCCTTACAATAACGTATCAAATCATCGATATATTTTATGTTAATCAAAGTTGCCACCTCATATGTCTAAATCTTTGAAACTGAATGGTAGAGAATTCGCTGAAGGGTCGTTGAATGGTTTGTCATTAATACAACCTGATCATGATACAATATTTTTTGCCTTGGCAGGAAAATGTCTCTTACTCTCTTACATATTTTTATGTAAGAGATATTGTTTTAAACAACCAATCAACATGATGCAGTGATTGATCCTTTACATTATTTTTTTTGGTCAATGATCCTTAAATGATTTTAATATAAGTCAAGTGCTCATTCAATTATGGTTTTGAATTTTAATATAATTCGCGTGACATTTTTAGAATATAAACTATCTATGTTAAAATAATTGCAGGAAAATGTCTCTTAAATATCTACCCTAATACATTATAAAGCAGAACCCAAGTCTATTGTAAAATTTGCGCCACATGACATTTTTAAATAAATTAATGTGAAATTATATTTTAATAAATTTTGTAACAACTTATTCTTGCCATATGTACTAAATAGATAACATGTTTATATAATTATTTATGTATATAATTTTCTATCTGTGGATTATGTATCAAATTACTACAATAGATAACATATTTATATAATTTTTATATACATAAATTCCTATGAGATGATATTATCCATATTAATTTAATATTTTTATCTCTTAACAAGATTTAGGGTCTTAATATATTTTTTTATCTTTTAACAAGATTTGAGCTCCAAGTATAAAATTTATATCTATATAATGATATAATTTTAAATAATAAATTTTGTATGTTGATATATTTTTATTTTGAGAAAAAGATATAATTTTATGTTGATGACTAAGTTTATATGTAAATGAAAAAAATAAAAATTCGAATTTTAATGTTAATTAATAAAATTAGATTTTCTTTATCTTTTTATACATTTATATTAAAGATTTTTTCTTAAATCAAATTTTGATTAAAAAAATAGAAAAATTTACAATATACTTGCTTAAATTGAATTTTGATAAAAATTTACATTACATTTTTCTTAATTTTCTTTTTATTTTATTTATGTAAATATATAAAAAAAAATTATCTAGCCCCACTTTACATTTAAAGTTTTTATCTCTATGTTTTTTTTTTTGTAATTTAATATGGATGATAGGTTGTTTAATACATTGAATTTTGTAAATTTTCATATACATTAATTTGCTTTATATTTTATTTCTTCGTTATGTAAATTTAGTATGGAAAACAACTTTATAGATGGATTGAATTTTGCAAAATAGTACATAGATTATTTTCTTTATATTTTATCTCTTAAATCAAGGATAATATTCTCTTCTATACTAATCTTTATATTGTATTTTTCATATTTACAAACATTCTTATTATTATATAGTAAGAGATAAGAACCCTAATATCAGTAATATGTAATTTTAATTAATTAACTTTAAAAAAATATTTTAATAAATTATATTATGCTTTGTAGATAACCTATCCTAATTATTATTATTTTTATAAAAAACCAAGTATTTTATACATATTAGTGTCTTAAAAAAAGAAATTATTATTTAAAAATATTCAATATAAAGAAAAATCAATATTTTAAAATTTCAATCTAAATTTGGACAAGATCTTCACAAATAATGAAAAAATACTTAAAAATATATCAATTAAAATATGGAGTACAATAAAAAATAATAATTTGTCTATTGCATAATTTATTATGATATTATATAAATATATTTAGTATTTTAAATTAATATTGTAGAATTTTATAGTTTTTAGTAAAATTATCCCGTGAATATCACGGATTTCAACTAGTTTTTATTTAAGAGAGATTGTTTTAGACATTTTCTACCAATCAAAAAGATACAGTGATTGATCCTTTACATTATTTTTTTGGCCAATAATCGTTACATGATTTTAATATAAGTCAAGTGCACTCAATTATGGGTTTAAATTTTGATATAAGTCACGGGACATTTTTAGAATATAAACTATCTATGTTAAAATAATTGCATGAAAATGTCTCTTAAATATTTTTATTTAAGAGATAGTATTCTTTTAGACAATTTCTACCAATCAACAAGATGTAGTGATTGATCCTTTACATTATTTTTTTTGGTCGAATGATCTTTACATGATTTTAATATAAGTCTAGTAGTGCTCACTCAATTATGGGTTTGAATTTTAATATAAGTCACGTGACATTTTAAGAATATAAACTATCTATCTTAAAATAAGGTTGTTTATTTGCGCATACGGAAATTTTTGTAAGCGCACGTATCCTAGGTTAGTGCAGAATAACGTTGCGCGCGAGGATAAAAAGGGATTTAAGAATTTTTTTTTGAATTTGGCGTATACATAGACGCGCAACGACGGCTCACGCACAACAAGGGCTCGCACGTGTCTATACGAATCCTCGAATCGCTGCAACCGAACAAAAAAATAAATGTCAAAATTCCCCCCTATAAATACCAAATTCTACATTGTTGCCATACCTGTATTTCACATCGTTACCTAAAAATGTAGTCCTGAGAGGAAGAGACGTTATCGAGCGATTATCATCTCGGCGAGAAGATAATCTACCTTAATGCATATTTTGATAAATCATATTATGCTTGTTAGACACATAACTATAATTCTTTTAATTTATAGAAAAGTTATTCTTTTGAGCCATTCCTTAAAACGTTTACTTCTTAGTTGCATGGTTGGCATGGTCACTTCTTAAATATGGCGGGCATGCTTTGTTTGACTAAGTTAGTGCTATCGTCTATGCCTGTCTATACTATGGCTATAGTTTTAATCCCTAGGGAGGTGTGTGCTAAGATGAATGCTATGACAAGGAGATTTATGTAGGTCGGCTCTGAAAGTCGTCGACGTATGCATTTAGTAAGCTGGAATGAGGTTTGCAAGCCTAAAGAGTGTGGTGCTTTGGGGCTTCGTTCTATGACCGACCTCAATTTGGCCTTGATTGGGAAATTGGGTGAAGGTTCCTTATGAGAAATGATAAGCTTTGGATTGATGTCTTAAAGTCAAAAATCTGTGCGGACTTCTCTTTGTGATCGCGCTAACGCTTCTTATGTGTGGCGGAGTCTTAAGAAAGGGGTTAATAGTGTCGTCGTTCCAGGGACGTGGTGGTGTGTGAGAAACGGCATGAAAATGAGATTTTGGGCTGATAGGTGGTTAATGGACTGTTGCTTAACTGATATTACGACCTGTCTTGAGCATCCTATTGATTTTTCCAAATCGGCTCATGATTATTGGGTTGATGGGTGGAAGTTCGACGAGCTGCATCATTCCTTGTTGACTTCATGTCTTCAGCACCTGAATGCAGTTGCTTCGGTGGAGGATCACTCCCAAGCTTATGTTTTAAGTTGGAGTTTGTCCCCTAAAGGGGAGTATAGTGTTTCGTGAGGTTATACTTTGATTACTAATTATCAACATGAGTTTACTGTAGACAAGTGGATTTATAAGGCTCTTTGGAAGCTTAAAGTGTCGAAACGTGCTCGGGTCTTCCTTTGGCTCGTGATCAAAGGAGTTGTTCATACTAATCAAGAGCGGGTTCACTGACATATTGTGGTTGATTCCCTTTGCTCGAGTTGTGCGTACGAGGAGGAGTTGTTGATCCACCTTTTGCGTGATTGTGCAGTTACAAAATGCTTTTGGGATATTCTTTACCCTCTTTCTAGGGAAGTTTTCTTTGGTTCCGCTTTTGCTATTTGGTTACATCGATGGATCAGTTAGAGATGGGGACCTTGCGGCGGCAGCATGCATCATTAGAGATGAGGACTACATTTGGCAGATAGGTTTGTCGATAATATTGGTATTTGTACGGTTCCCGTGGTAGAATTTTGGGGTGTTGCTAAAGGTTTGGAACTCACTTGGAGCAAGGGCCACAATATGGTTTGTTTGGAAGTGGATTTACAGCTTGTGATTCTTCTTCTTGGTATACCTATGGAGTGTAGTCATCCTTTAACTAGCTTGGTGCATTAGTGCAAAGGCTTTCTTCGCATGAACTGGAATATCCAGTTTTGTCATATTTTTAGAGAATCTAATAGTGTAGTGTAGCGGACTATCATGCTTCTTTCGCTTTTTTGCTTAACTTAGGCTTTCATGTATTGTTTGACCCTCTAGATGGTGTTAATTATTTACATTTGGATGATGTTAGGGGTCGAGCTATCCCCGTATGCTTACTACTTAGGTCATTTTTTGATTATTAATAAATTTCCAGTGTTGTCTCTCCTTAATGACACCATACCCTCACCTATGACAGCACAAGAGGAGGAGCAGGCTATGAGTGTTTGCTCCGATGGGCCTATTACCTATTCCCAAGCTAAGGCCATCGCTCATGCTACACTGCTACAACTTCTTTGATCTTGAGAGCCGGACTACAGTTCACCCAGCATGTTGAGCCTCATCTCACCATGCTCTCGTTGGCTACAGCATATGAGGCGCTGGACACCATGCCCGACGGATCACCTTAGGCATGCCCTTGCTTGTAGGTGCGCCTGCTCTTGGCTAGACCTGTACAAGTCCGGGCCGGCCCGCCCGGCCCGGCCCGCCCGGCCCGCTAAAAACACGGGCTTGGACATAGGAATTAGTCCGAAAGGCCCGGCCCGGCCCGGCCCGTATATATTATATTATTTTTATATATAATTTATTAATATATTATATCATTAATTTATATATAATTTATATTTTATAATAAAATTAATATCATTTATAATAATATTAATATATTATAAATAAAATTTATTATGCGGGCCGGGCGGGCCCGTGGACGGCCCGGCCAGTGTAGGTGGGCGGGCTTGGACAAAAAAATCGGCCCGGCCCGTTGATGTGGACAAAAAAATTTTTTAGGCCCGGCCCGAACCCGCCCATGTACAGGTCTACTCTTGGCTTAGCCGAGCCTTCTCGGTGCCCATGTATTTTTCATTTATTATTATTGTTGCATGACCAATTACTATTTATTATTTTATGTTATGTTCGACGTGTGTCTTGGTTTGCATATTGGGACTAGTTCATGTTATTTTTAGTAAGGAGAGCCTCCTCTATAAAAGCATCCTTACTCTCTTGTAAACCCTACTTTTGGTTCATTTGGAAATAAAGATCACTTTTTCATTTAGCCTCAACTCTTGCACTCTCCATCATTCTCTACTACCAATCGAAACACATACTCGACAATCCGGTCAAATATCGATTTACCTTAGTCGAGGTCCCTACGCCTTGATCTAGCCACGTCGAGCACTCTTGGCGTTTTGGCTTGTTTCGGCAGCAATTGTTGTCACTCATGTGGTCTCTCGGCCACGCTCTAGGATATGCGTGCCAAGGCTCGCTTGTCGGCACTTGATCCCTTCACTGCATCACACCAGCCCAACGATGCATGTGTTAAGGTCTGGCCTCGTCACATTTCATCGTGCCATCGGTGTGCGCGCCTGATACGGACCCGATGTGGATTTGTATCGGAACCCTTGTAGGTCAAGGGGTTTGAGACGCACCCGATGTGGGTTTGACTCGATAAACGTGGTTGGTAGCCACGGGGTTGAGACGCACCCGATGTGAGATTGACTCGATAAACGTGGTTGGTAGCCACGTGAAGAAGAACGATAATAAATTTAGAGCAAAGGGATAAATTAATTAATTGGTTTCATTGATTGATTCCTCCATAAAACTAATACATTAGTATATATAATAAAATTCTAACCCTAATAGCTAACAAGCTGAGATACTAAAAAGATATTCTTACTAAAAAATTAAAACCAACCTAAATAAAAAGAAAGCACAATATTATAATTAAGACTAATAGACTAATATAACTTAATTATGTAATATAATAAATAGCGTATCAATAGCGTATCAGCGCCCATGCTCATCCAAACTGACTCTTGTTTCGGCACCTTTGGCATTGTTTCGGGAAAGACTTGCAAAGCCAAAATCGGATCCTCAGAGCTATCACTCCTTCAACAAAAAAATAAAGTAACTCTTCAAACAAGCGGTGGTTTTTTTTACAAGGTAAAAATTCGGAATATCAAACAGACTTGGTAAACCGAGAGGCCGTAAGAAAAAACGGCAGCCGAGAACGGCTAAGTGATTCAAAAGAGTCACAAACAAGACAAGCATGATAAACTAGGGATAGTACAAATTCTCGAAAAGACAGAGCAATAACGTGTTTGGGATCAGGGTTAGTAAAGCACTAAAATTCATAGTGTCGTAGGCAAGCGGTCAACCCATCCTAGGGCGTGCGAAAAGGGCAGCTCATGTTCCCTCCACCGAAATGAAGGACCACAATAAGCCACGGAGCATGAAACGACCTGGCCTAATACAACTCGATCCAAAACCAATCATAACTCCAAATCCTCAAAAAATTTGTGCACAAAATAAGCTCGATCCATCCCGCAAACAAACAAGCGGTGGGTGGTTGAATGATATGTTTGGGTGAAAAAGCCTTTTTGTGTTTTTTTCCATTGTTAAATAATAAATGAATTGTTTTGGTAAAATAGGATTATTGGTATAGTTGGTCAGGGAATATGGGCCTAAGAGCCCAATAAATTTCCGGGGGTTTCTTTTGCAATCCGACAGATGTTTTGTTAGGCCTTAAACCCATCAAAAAAATTACTTCTAGGAAGTAGGAAACTTCTTGCCATCCAAACAACCCTTAACTACAAAGTAAAGAGTGACGAAAATCGCGTATAATGCGCGTTAGAAGGACGCGGTGAACGGAATATGAATCCTGTAAATATCAGACCACAAATCGTTCTTCTGCATTAATTTGCTTCACGCCTTCGAAATCCGTCTCAAGATTCTGATCGTTTCCCTCCAATCCTCAAAAGCCCTAACCAGTAGAGAATCATCCAATTATAACGTCCTAGATTGTCTGTATCTGCATAATCCAGACGATCAACTTTGATCTCAAATTCTATTTTCGGTTTTAGATTTGATCTCAGGTAATCATCTTTCTTGCGCTTTCTTTCTCGTTGGCCGTTCATACAGTTTTCTGGATCCTTAGTTTGTATTTTTATCCTTTCAGAAGAAGTTTGTTTGTGAATTTCGATTCCGCTGATGAGTGATGGCCTATCTGAATTTTGTATTTCATTTGATGGAGTCTAATGTCTTACGCCGGTCGATTGTTTTCTTGATATCTTATTGATCCTAAATTTTATGATCTTTAGTTTCCTTTTCGCATGAATCATCGCACGCTTGATTCATTTCACGAAGGAAGCTGATTTTTTATTTGTATTAGAGAAAATTAGTGTTGGCAGTTTGGGAATTCATGCTCTGGCTTGTAAAGTATTGTGAATTTTTTCCCTTTTGAGTTCAATCCTAAGTCGCAAGTTGGACTTTAGGATTTATTCAAGGAACATGGGATGTGGAATGGATTTGACCAATCTGGATTTTTTTCAAGTTAGAAGTGCGATAATAGCATTAAATAATGCCTACTGAAATTAATTAGTTTGCATGTTAGGCAGGATTAGGTTTGTTTGATGTGTTAGCAATGGCAGAATGAATAAATAAGTGCATAAGATAAAATATTACAGTGGTTCAATGTTCCATTATACTTCATTCGTATGTTGACCAACTCTTGCCATAATATATCCAAAACATAACTATTTAATCTAGTGAATTGATGTCATCAATTGCCGCCCTGATAGATACAGCATAGCAACTGATCTGTTCTTTTTTGCTGAGGAGTTCCAAACAAATCCGTTCTCTTCCTCTTTGATGTAGCAGGGTTTAGTGGTCTCGTCCCCATGATTTGTATTAGAAAAAGATTGAAATACAAGGTGATCCAGATAAATTAGCCATGACCGAGTATTTTGTGCATTATAAGTTTTTGAAATTAGAAATGAATCAATAACTGATATCCTGGATCATGTGCTATATAAACACTTCTATTCTATTGCTTCTTTGACTAGCAGAATGTGTCTGTAATCTCCAAAATCTTTTTGATGAAGTATTTTTCAGCAAACTATACAGTTGCAAGAAGATTAAATTAAAACTATCTCTACTTCCACTTATTTGACATTCCCTGTTAATTTGAGGGCTTGAATGTAATTTTCAATTATGGTTCAGGATTGAATGCCATTCTTTCCTTCTGATCAAGTCTTAGTCTTCTTTCTGGCTTAGGTTGTTGAAACAGCATGGGAGGCGGAAAGGACAGGCAAGATGAACAAGACAAAGGTCTCTTTTCTAATGTATTAGGAGGACTCGGGGGACTAGGTGGACATCATGGATATGGCGGATACCCACCACAAGGGTATCCCCCTGCTGGATATGGCGGATACCCACCTCAACAAGGGTATCCACCTGGAGGTTATCCTCCACAGGGATATCCACCTCAGCAAGGATATCCCCAACAGGGATACCCACCAGCTGGTTATCCTCCTTATGGTGCTCCTCCTCCTGGCCATGGTGGATACCCTCCAGCTGCTGGTTATCCTGGAGCCCCCAATCCATATCATTCTGGTCATTCTTCAGGTACCGTCTTTGATTTACTTGCCTTGGAAATTAATGTTCTAGTTTTTTGATTCCTGAGCAAAATTTTCCTTTTTGAACTCCACCTGCTTCTTAATTTTGCAACCACTTGCGCTATATTGAGGGATTTTAAGTTGATTATTAGGCACTATGGCCTTGAAATGATGACAATAATATTTGGCAAGCTATTTGAATGTGGTCATACTTGTCGAGGATTGAATATACAATTAAGGAACAGTATTTGCCTTAATCATTTGAATCTCCATGTTGCAAATGTGATGAACTTTCTATTTCTTAATTACTGTCTACCTCTTTAGTCTATGATCATTTTCTCGAGGGACTCTCTGGTTTTTATTAGGCACTTTGACTTTGGATTGATTCCTATAATCTTTGGCAAGCTTTACAATGTGGAAGAATGCATGAATATTGTAGCAACAAGGCTATACATCTGAGTTATGAATATACAATTACGAAACAATTGTTGCTTGAATGATACAAGTTTGTGTTGCAAAAACTGATGTATCTTCTATGATTTAACACACACAACCTCTTGAGTCTATGATGAATTATGACCATTTTTTGGGGGTTTGGAAGTATTATAAGCATTTCATTATCTGAAGTTAATATTGTCAGTAACACATAACATTGCTTAATTTCTTCATATGGGTTGACCTGATTTATAATGATATGTTAAAATTCTCAGGGTCAAGCCACATGGGACCAATGCTAGCAGGAGGAGCCCTGGGCGCTGTAGCAGCCATGGGAGCCCACCATTTGACACATGGTAGTCACCATGGCCATATGGGCTACGGCGGCTACATGCCCCATGGAGGAAAGTTCAAGCATGGCAAGTTTGGAAAACATGGCAAGTTTGGAAAGCATGGCATGTTTGGTGGGAAATTCAAGAAGTGGAAGTAGTCTCTCATGGCACATCCCATTATAGATCCTTTAAATTTGGTTTGAGTACAGATCTTAGCATGTGGAATAAAAAATTGAGTACTGCTAGCTGTTGCATATGATTTTAATCTTTGTGGTGTGTACATGACTGTAGTTTGGATTCTTGTTTGGTGTTAGATTGATGATATATTTGATTGTGCAGCTCAAAAATGTTGGATATTTGCTTCTTTTTACCCGCTGTATGTAACAACTTCTAAAGAATTGACCTTGAGCTACTTGTAAACATGCTTATAGCGTAAACTAGTGAGACCGTAATTGATAACACTGATCATGTACTCAGTATCTGATGTGGCCGCCTTTTACAGTAAACGTGTTTACCAAGTTAACACACCTAGCTCCTAGGAACATGCTGTAGAAGCAAGGTATGTATTCTGTGGTCAAGTGGTTACAATTTTGAGGGCTTGTTTGCTTGACATGAAGTTAAAAATATCTATTTAAGGTTTAAGAATTTACTAAACGCTGCATTTCATGGGAATTCTACTAGTGGATAAGAATCTTATCCATTACCATAGTAGGAGGTAGATTTTAATCAAATAATAATATCTCAATTCTCATAAAGTAGAAATCTTACCCATGAATTAAATGATTGACTAACTCCATGAGTGTGAATTATGTGCGACCTAAAAGTTGTGTAAAATGAGGCTCATTATTGGCTTTTGGATGCGCTCTATCTATGATCCTTATTAAAAGTACATCGTTAAGTGTCAAAAGTGCATTCAATTTAGGAATGCGTTTTTGATGTTTTGTGATGTACTATAATAGTGTCATTTAGAAATGCACGTTTAAAACTTTACGATGTACTTTTGATGTTTTATGCTGCATTTTTTTGCTAGTAACATATTTGCAAAGAACATTTATTTCGCACAAGATTCAAACTCGATTCTCCATGGCTCCGGGAGTCCGGGACAATAGTTGATAAGTTTATAGTATCATATTTAGAATTCATATTTTCAAGATGAAGAGTCCTGCAAATAATTAATATCATATTTAGCAATCAAATTTCAAATTTTAAAGAAATATAAATAATCTATTGATTTTTCTAACATGTATCCTAAGGGTATATAAAAACATAACATTATTTTTGGAAAAGTATTGCCCATAAAAAAGCATAAACTCTATTAAAAAAACAAAAAACCTTAAAAAAATAAAATTTAACAAATTCTTTCCAATTGAGGTTTCTTGAACATAGGTTAAAAAAATCAAATAAATACATGAAATACGTGTCGGTTTATCTGGTGTCTTATTCACCCATTCTCATGTTCTTTATAGCTTCGGTTTCTCGATACATCAATCTTTTTCGATGCATCAAAGTATTTAAAATAAAAAAAAGACATGAAACACATGGTGTTTTCATTCCGGGTATTATTATCTAAATCTTTTCCCTAATGATAAAAAGCATAAAACAGATTCCCCTAGCACACCATTCTTTTTCTTTAGTTAAAGTGTAACCTAACTACTTGTGTATTTTTCCAGTAGTAGCTATGTACAAGCAATGAACATCCACCGACGAAATATTATGTTAAACTTTGTTTAGTCACACTCGCAAATGATAGTAAGTAACTAGTAAGAGAATTATTGTTTTTTTAATGACCATTCACAGATATGATCAACGGTAGAAACTTGTCTCAGATTTTGATCAGGAGGTACTAACTGATGAAACGACTTTCTTCTTCTTAATGATCTCTTAAGAATTAAGATCGATATGAAAGTAACTAGTGAAAACGACTTCCCTTATCTGAAGGAATCTGTAAGGTTTTTGACCCACTTTTCTGGTGAAAAAAAAATTAACATTATCCAAAACTCCATGAAATGTCTTTACTTTCCAGTATTAACCCATAATTACCCATTTGATCAAGCAACTAAAGCGCCTAATCTTTATATATTAACAGTTACATGATCAATCATCTAAGTTTTTCTGCTCAAGATCAATCATGTCAAGCGGGTCAGGCTCCGTTCAGTATTTTTTTTCAACATTGTTTTTCAGATTAGGTCATTTAAAGTTGTATGGCCATTGGCCATGACCTTAACAATGGACATTATTTGCTATTATTAAAAAAAAAGATTGTAGTCTATATTACATCATGGCTTGCGTCAGCTCAATTTTTGGGTTTACGTCAACCCATTTTTTGGGTTGGGCCATATTTTGTTGGGTTTAATGAGAGATTTATACTTTTAACTTTGGAGCCTATTCCTTGATAACTACGAAGTATGACCTTAAACATCAAAGTTTTGCATCATCAAATGACAGATTTATATTCTGCCTCCTCTCAACAACACCTTAAGAAGAAAGAAAACTTAACAAAAGAGGATGCCCATAAGCTATGAAAACTGAAAAGAAATAAAGAATGACAATTAGCCAATTGCTAAGTTCCACCGCCAGATTTTCCATGGCTAAATCTTCTTTACAGGCCAAAAGAGCATCAGTGGGGTCCACCCAATATATAATCCATATCTAAAAACGCCATCTATTAGCTTCTTCTTTGCTTACAGTAAATTGATCTTTGCAAGCAAGGTAGTTGATTCAAATTCTGCAAAAAGTTTATTCCTCTGAATCTCACAAACATGATCACTCACTTATATATAACCTCACTGGCCACTCCATATCCTTCCTACACTAAAACAAACAAACAGACGAGCAAGAAAACTTGTTAATCAAGAACAATGGCGCAACCACCAACCAGGAGCCACAATCTGATCAGGGGTGATCGGAGGATGTTCTCAGCATCCGACGACACCACAATGCTGAAGCAAATTCAGGCAACCCATGCCCCTGATGGACGCGAAGTCGATGTGGGCCCCGTTCTCAAGCTCATTGAGGACATCTTCCTACATGCCAGACCAATCAGTGAGGAAGATGTTACTGTATGTGATCATGCTACTTTTTTCCTTCAGTAGTAATATTAGTTTTGGGAAGAATATAAGCACTTATTATCCGCCTGTCTAACTTGTTATGCAGGGTGACCAAGTAGCCACATTCTCGGAGGAAGCTGCTAATCCAAGTGCCAATGACACTGATGGCATGCTAGAGGCATTGGCTTTTATCATTCAGAAAGTTTCTTGTGAGGTACGACTTCGGTTCAGAATAGGATGTCATTTTGGGCTCTAATCTTGTTAAGAAATGTTTGTCACGTTAGTTCATAAGAAAAGGATTACTGGTGTGTTATGAGGATTGTTAGTCAAAATTGCACATTTGAATATTTTCATGCAAGTCCTCTATATTTATTAGCTCCATTAAGGTGGGTATTTTGGGAAATTTTATTATATTTTAGTTCAACTATTGTCCCTTAATATTTGTAGCAAACGCTAAATGACATTCGCTATTGAACAGAGGGAATACTGCATAAAAAAATTCTTCTAACTCCACAACTGATGTCTAACATACAAAATCGAACGAAAGATTCTAGTCTAACATACAAGATCCCATTCTTGACAGATATCTTGCAAGTGTTCAGGAGGAGGAGACGCTCACGCATCAACCATGTCACTCTTAAGCATCCTCTCAAGCTACTCATGGGATGCAAAAATAGTGATAGCGCTTGCAGCGTTTTCTGTAACTTATGGAGAGTTCTTCCTTGTGATCCTTCAATACTCCAATAACCATCTAGCCAAGTCTATTTCCCTTTTGAAGCAGTTGCCTAACATGATTGAGCACTCAGCTGCCCTGAAATCACGCTTTGAAATCCTTAACAACTTGATTAAGGCCATGATGGATGTAACCAAGTGCGTCATTGCATTTAGGCATCTTCCTCCACAGTACATTTCATCAGAGAATCCTCCATTGTCGACTGCCATAGCTCACATTCCTACTGCTGCTTATTGGACTATTAGGAGCCTTGTTGCTTGCGCTGCTCAGATAGCCAGCTTCATAGGAATGAGCTACGAGTATTGCTCATTCTTTTCCGTTAATATATATGTAGTTTTTTTAGTCTTTGCAACTTTTTGTCAAGTTTAACTTTTGGTTTTGATGGGAATTTAGGTTTAGTCAATCAGCAACAGAGTCATGGGAGCTGTCAAGTTTGGCTCACAAGGAGAAGAACATCTATGACCATCTTATGCAACAACTTTCCCTGTGCAACCAACATATCGGTCAGTGCTCTCTGGCTCTCTGCCTCACAATGCAAGATAATGCATTATGCATTATGTAGTGTAATCCAAACGCACCCTTTATACATTTTGTGTTTTACTTATGTTTTAAAAAGGAATAGTGCAAACATTAGCTTACCAAAGGATGTGTGTCTTTGAGTCTTGAGTTCAGGATCTAATATAAAGCATTTGGTATGAAATGCAGAGGAAAAGAAGCAAATTGAGGCATATCATAACCTTGTTCGCCTCTTTGAGACACCACACATGGACAACATAAGGATTCTCAAGGCATTGATATATTCCAAAGATGATCAGCTGCCCCTTTACGATTGCTCTGCCAAGAAGAGGGTAACAATAACTCATTTCCTAATGAGCTTTTTACATTACGGTTTTCTTGTTTCCTTCATTTTTCTGATTAAAACTTTATGCAGGTCCAAATTGAAGTGCTTAGGAAAAAAACAGTGTTGCTATTGATATCAGATCTTGATCTCCCTCTTGAGGAGCTCATGATTCTGGACCACATATACAAGGAATCAAGGCAAAGGCCAGAATACCATTACGAGATAGTGTGGCTCCCGGTCGTGGAGAGAAAAGCTTGGACCGATGCTGATCAACAGAAATTCGATACTCTAAAAGGAATGATGTCTTGGTACACCATAAACCATCCTACATTGCTGGAGCCAGCACCGATTCGATACATGAAAGAAGTTTGGCATTTCCTAAAGAAGCAAATTCTAGTCGTGTTGGATCCTCAGGGACGAGTGGCGTCTCATAATGCGCTTCATATGGTCTGGATATGGGGAAATCAAGCATACCCGTTTACCACCACAAAAGAAGAAGCATTGTGGAGAGAAGAGACATGGAGGATTGAGCTATTAGTCGATAACATTGATCCTAACATCGACTCTTGGGTAATTATTCAACCTTTTTACTTTCTTGAAGAAGAAAAAAAATTCCGATTAACCTGACAAGCGTGATGAAATCGACAAAATAAGCTCTTTAATCTCAATGTTGCGTCTTGTACTTTCAGCTGTCTCAGGGCAAATACATCTGCTTGTATGGAGGGGCGAACGTTGACTGGATAAAGAATTTCACGACGGCAGCCAAGAGAGTCGCCAACACAGCAGGAATTGCTCTAGAGATGGTATATGTGGGAAAAAGCAAAGCAAAGGAACGAGTGAGGAAAAACATAGAAATAATAGAGAGGGATGAGTTGAGTCATTACTGGCCAGACATACATTCCATATGGTACTTCTGGACGAGACTTGAATGCATGCTCTACTCCAAAATGCAACACGGAAAGACGGTTGACACTGACCGAATAATGCAGGAGGTGATGACAATCCTGAGTTTTGATGGGTCAGAGCAAGAATGGGCAATCATATTCATAGGATCAGCAGAGATGGCAAGAGCTAATGGATCAGTAATGCTTGAAAGCTTTGATGGGTTTAATGACTGGCAGGATGAGGCCACAAACAAGGGATTTGTGATAGCACTGATTGACCAGCTGAAGAAACGACACACACCTCAGCATTGTAACCGGTTGATATTGCCAGGGATTGAAGGAGGAATTCCCGAGCGTGTGGTTTGTGCCGAGTGCGGTCAACCCATGGAGAGGTACTTTATGTACCGGTGTTGCACTGACTGATTGGATTAGGATTGAGTATTCAGCTTATGATTCTTTGTCTTGTTTTAAAGGTTATGTTTGTTGTTGCTGTTGTTATTATTATTATTATTGCTTTGTTGGGCGTCTAATAGTTTTTATGTTGTTTGAATTTTCAATGTTATGATGATGTTTTAGTTGGTTGTTTTAACTATAGGAGTTGGTGTTTGTTTGTGATGGAATTAATCAAAATCAATCCAGGAGGTCCATTTAATTTCCTGATTCTAATGTGGGTTTGGATTAGTTTTGTATTCTTTCTTCCATTTGCATAAATTAAGCAGAGTGATTGATCAGTGATCAGTTCATGATGGTAAGTAAACAGAATGTTGAATTAACACCAGATTTCAGCATGGAAATTTGAGTACTATGCAACAGAAAAACATGATGAATATTGCAGGAAAAATTCAATCTAGTATAAGAACTAACCTGGAGAGATATTGACATAAATGAAGGGTATTGTACCTGGAGTTCTTCATCAATCAGTTCGGCTAGAGCAGTATAGCCTTGTTTCATCTTGAATTTATAATGGAGTCCTCCAAGTCACAGATTTGTTTGAAGCAGCCATGTTTGAGGATGTAAACAAAAGCTAAGACGCTGTAATTTTGGCCTAAAAAGATTAGCAGAACCACCTTATAGGCGACCACATAAACATCATCGTTTCCAGCAGATTTCAGAATACAGCCAAATCCGTAGTATGAATAAGGTACACGATAACACGAACATATTCGTCAGATCGGAAATGTTCAAAGCTCTGAACTTCCTTGTTGACGGATTGATCAAAGTAAAATTACAGAATGAACATAAGCTCTAAACTTCCTTGTTGCCGATCTGTTTTCTTTCTCTCTCGCTAACGCGTGAAGATCTGGTGGCCAGCTCAGTTAATCTACCTCCTCCGCCGCCGCCAACAGACTAGTAGTTGCCGCCACTAAGCGGCGGATCGACAACCTCAACAGAACCCTCATCCTCCAACGAAACGTCACCAGCGGGGCTTCGAAACGATCCAGGCGAACTCGTTGGACGATTGCGACTTCCGGATGGAGAAATCGCCGAATTGGGGCTTGAAGTGGAGAAAGAAGGCGGGGCTAGAGGAGCGGGAGCCTCCGACAAGGTTGAATTTGGCGCTCATGGTCATCGGCTCATAGTGGGGAGCCGAATGCCCCGATTCCGGGTTTGAGTGATGACATTTTTGACGCCTTTCTGGTGCTCGCATTGTTTCGAAAATCCTGTCTAGATCCGACTTAGGCGTCTCATTTTCAATGATCTCACTTTGAAATGATCAAATTCAACCCCATTTTATTCCCACTCTTAAATTAGTAGAATAAGACTCTTATACATCTAAGTTAACACCCAAATTCGACTTGGGTTCTGGCTCAGCGAACCGTCGATTCCGGAACTCACGAGAAACCGGTCAGAAACAGAACCGGAACCACAGTTTCGATTCCGATTCGTCCGGTTTCGGAACTGGGAACCAGCGTTTCCAAATCGGATGGAACCGGCGATTCCACCAATAAAAAAATTAAAAATAGTGTAACAGCGGTCGCGGTTTGGCTAACCGCGACCGCGATTTTCATCCAGAGGTTAAAAAATAGACTTTTTTATTTATTTTGTTTAAATTTCCTATTTCGGAACCGGGAGAAACCGGCTTTGGAATCGGGATCGGACCGGAACCAGGACTGGGACTGGAACTGGGGAACAGGCCCATGCCCAGTTCCAGTTCCATGGTTCCGAGAAACCGAAACTGCCGATTCCAGAACCGGACCCAGGTCTGACTAAACCGTCTCGATTTGAATCTGAAAACAATCCATTTTTGTTGCTTAGGCTTCCAAATTTTGCCTAATTGAGAAACTTATTTTAGATTTGTCGTTCACCGCCTTCTCACTACCTCTTCGAACTTTCCTCCATCCAACTATTTCTTGACATCTCAGTAGTAGAGCAACGCTAATGACGCAAACAAACGAGCCCATCTCATCCACATCCAAGCACCCGTAGACCCCTCAAATCTATATATCAAACTCGTGTCCCATTATATAAAGTAGAATAATACTCTAGTAAAAACTCCTCATAGAGTAAATCGTGTGGTCAAGCTACAACCGTCGGATTTTGATAAATAAAGGGTGAGTATTAAAAGAAAAAGGGGTGTAAAATATGTGTGTAGGTGAGATACATTGAATAATAAAATATTCCAATAGAATAATTCTGCAGTTACTAGGGGTGGGCACGGTTGGTTAACCGGAGTTTCGGTTAACCGGACATCGGTTAACCGGAATTTCGGTTAGTAAATTTCAATAACCATAACCGTACCGTCCATTATCGGTTAACCGTTAACGGTTAACCGTAAAACTCGGTACGGTTTATCGGTTAACCATAATTTAAAAATCAGCCAAAACAAAAGCCAATCAATGCCTAATTATTATTAATTAACATTAATTTTTATATTAAAAAATAGTAAAGTAGTCATTAACATGCTGAAATACAATAAGTAATTAATATTTAACATAACTCGACGTATAAATCCCAGCCAAAACAAAAAACAATAATTAAAATTTAACATAACTGGAAGTGGAAGTTGACACTTGACACAAATACAATAAAAGCTAAAACAAAAAAGAAATAGAGGCATCAAATATGCATCCACTGGTCGCTTGTAGTGGCCTGCAGCAACTGCAAGAATACAAATCTTTGCTAATGCTATTCCACTAATAACTTAATAAGTAATATAATAAGCCAAATATAGAAATAGCCACTGAGAGTTAGAAAAACATATTATATGTTATAAAATTACACTATAAATATAATTTATAGTGTAATTTACAATATAAATTACACTGACTATAAAAGTTAAAACTCGGTCGCTTGTAATCTCTAAGTCACTGAGACAGTGACTATCAGTATTCAGTCTATCACTGAGAGTTAGAAAAAAATTACACTATAAATATAATTTACAATAGCTAATTTTTTATTTATCAAAATGTATTTATATTTAGATAAAACTAATTACCTATATGATTCCCTTTTAAAAATATATAATATGTTATAAAAAATTTACCGGTTCATCGGTTAACCGTTCGTAAAAATATTGATAACCGTATCCGAACCGTTGAACAGTTAAAAGTATCGGTTGGTTAACCGTAACCGGTAAAAAAAAAACTTTCGGTTCGGTTAACCGTAAAAAGTGACCGGTTTTACGGTTTTTCGGTTACGGTTTTTTTTTGCCCAGCCCTAGCAGTTACCATATACTGTTCAAAATCCTTGATTTTAGGTAAAATTAATATTCTCTCAATAATCTCTCTCTCTTATTCTAGTTCCTTTCTCTCTCTCTCTCTTTCTCGGTGAACTCTCTCTCATGACGATTTGCAAGACATGAACATCCTCTTCAATTCTCGTCTATTTTTCACGAATTGGTAAGTGAATATTTCTGTTTGAGATGATATTTTGCTAAAATTTGGTATTATTATCATTTCCGATCATTATTTTTCTTTTTTTTGTTCATATTGCAGAAATTCAAAGTTAGGTTTTTAGTTCAATAGTTTGTTTGAATTCAGTCAATTTTTGATGAATTTAGAATGAAATTATATCAATTCTTCTTCTTCATAGTTTATTGATGAATTTGGCTCAATAGCTTGTTACATGTGGGTATTTTTAGGGTAGACAAGTTTGACAAGCTTTAATTATGATGGATTTTATTTTTCATATACGCGCGGCTTGTTATTCATGTACACATAGCATTATTGTTCAAAAGAATGTATTTTGTTATTCAAGAGTAATAAAACTGATTTTCAAATCACGTAGCATTAAAATTATTCAATTCACTGTAATGAGTTATTCTATTGTTTTTACACAGATTGATGCATAACAATTGTTGATAGGGTTTCTCGGCCAACAAATAAATTTGTAAGTCAAGACCCCGCTGAGTAGAGTGGAGTCAGGATCGTTCCACAGGAAGCAAGGTTGTTTGTCTATCAATCTAATAAAAATCAAACAAAATCAAACACAATCACTCACGAGATGTCTCGTTAACGACCTTGTCAGGATCGTTACCGAACCACCGAATATAAAAACATCAATTAACGAACTAATAAAATTCTAATTAATACTCGGTACCGAAGCAAGCTTTTAGCAACGAAGATTTATCAGAAATAATTCAATAAAAACAAATATCTAGGATAAGGGACACCACAGCATAGCCAAGCATAAGAATTCGTAAGTAGATAAGATCATGCCTTTAAATAGATAGAGTCATCAACTTTCATTGACTTGACAAGTAAATTAATCTATTTTCATAAACCAACTCACTCAATTGCTTGTTTTGGATCTAAAGCTTGAAACTTTCGTTTTCAAACAATATCAACCTTCAAGTTACTAACTTTCTCTTTCAATCAAGTTAAAACTCAAATTACCTCAACTCCCGTTTCGGTATTAAGCACAACAAACAATCTCAATAAAAATAAAAGGCATTCAAAACACTATCTTACTTCATCAAACATGCTCAACTATGCCGGGCTTAACCCCGACCCTAGAAAAATAACTACTCACTACTCATGATTAAGAAACCAAAAACTTCAATAAAAAAAAAATGAAAACAAAACTCAAACTTAAATTAATAACAAAAATATCGTCTTACAGAGAATCAGAAGAAAAACCAAAACAAAACAATCACCGAACCACAAACTCGATCAACGAACCTCGGAAACCGTCGTCACCGACCCCTCGTCACCGACTTCCGATTCGGCTGCCTTTCCTTCAGCCTTCCTTCCTTCTCCAAAACTAGCTCTAAAACTCTACTCCAAAATTCAGCCCCCCCCCCCTTCTATGCTAGATAGAAGGGTATTTATACTAAAAAATCCTAAAAAACTAAAAAGATAAAAGATAAAAAAATTCCTAAAAAGATAGAAACAATCTCTAAAAGATAGAAATAAAATCTAAAAAGATATTAAACCCTAAAATACATATTCTATTAACCCATAAAGATTCTAAAAAGATACTCAACCGATACGGAAATAAATTCCCGCTCAGGATCGGTGAATAATAAAATAATACTCCGAAATCTTCTTCGTTGTGGCCTCGTTAACGACCCTTCACAGCCTCGTTAACGAGCCTGTGGTTTTGTTTTCTTCAACACCTCCTCTCGTTTTCTTGAGCTTCGACTTCTTAAATCTTGCACTTTCCCGTCCTTCATTGTGATGCTCCAAATTTATCTCCATTTAGCTCCTTTCCTAGCTAAAACCTGCAAAATACACAAAATAGCGTAGATTCCACTTTTTTCGCAGATTTATACAAAACTAACTAAAAACACTTAAAACGAAACCTAAACTAGACAAAATTAATCCTAATAAACAAAGAAAACCTATCAAAAACTATACCAAAAATGCGAACATCAAAATACCCCATACTTAGACTTGCTTGTCCTCAAGCAATAATCAAGATACTAACCAAAACCAAAACAAATCATGTTTATCAAGACATAGCCATCTTCAAAAAGCAACATCTATACATAAGAAAATTATAGCAAAAGACTATTAACATCCTCACACACATATGCACTTAAATAGACATAAAATAATACAATCCAACCTCTCAAGGGATATAATGTGTTTCACTCAACTCTCATGTGTTTGGGCTTATAATTTCAATCTCTCAACTCATCCTATATACAAAAACTCATAGAAATTGGAACTTATATACCAATACTCTCCACCCAAGATTTGTCAAAACAAGCGAAGAATCATCAAGAGAACTTAGGCTCAATGAAAAACTTCATAGAAGCTTCCATTCGGCCGGGTTGTAATGGGGCTTGGTAATAACAATAAGGCATGGAAATATTTTGGTCATGTGGTGCTAATAATATCCGGGAATCAAAGACTCCTAAAAAAAACTCACACATAACATCAAAACTCTCATATAAAATAACCAAACTCACTCTCATATTATGCACACTTATTTTCACTCACCCATTTATCATCCTAGAAAGTCTCATAATCAAAAATAAAAGAATCTCTTGATATTATTTTTAAACACAAATGCACTTCAACTTTTCTTCTTCCTTTCTCTTTTTTTTTTCGCTTTCGCTGACTCGTTAACGAACCCACATCTGGGTCGTTAACGATCCACCGTATACATTTTCTTCCCTTCAAGCTTTATTTTTGTGCATCTTTTTTTTAATCAAGAGACCTTTTTTACATGTAATAACAAGAGACTTCCAATCTACCCTTCCAAATCCCCTTTAATTCAAGCAAATAAAAACTCTTTTCTTTTCAACAGAACACAAAACTTCACCTCTCCAATCTAAGTCCTAATTCCCGGATAGGGTCAAGCTTATCTCGGCTAGGGAACAATTTTTGTGGAGCTAAAAATAAAAGGTTTCAGGCCAAAATTGGTTATCAAAAGAAGGAATAATGTAAAGGTAAATAGAGGATAATAGGGCTCATAAAAATAAGTTCTCTATCATATGATCTTCACAAGTAATGAACTAAAAATCTTATAAGGGTCTCAAGAAATAAATAACCATCACAATTCCAAGAGATAATATGCATAAGGAGAGTAAATCACACAAAAAAGAAGAGGGGTTTATAAATGTTCTCCCTATAAGGCCAAAAATTATTTCTCACAAGGTAGATTTCGTTGGATTGCATCATCTATGTTATAAAGTATATGTGCTCAATTTCATCTAATGCTATTCTCTTCTACTAAAACAATAATTTCAATTTTTAAGAATCCGGCTATACTTTCAAAGACATATTTGCAAGGAATTATATGGTCAAGCTAATGATTGCTATCATAGAACTTTTAAGAAGGGATATCTATCAATTCTAAACTCTTTTTGGATTTTTCAAATTTTTCAATTTTTTTTTGTTTTTTTCGATTTAACAGAAGTAACAACTACATAAAACATAAAAACACCTAGGACATAATTTTTCTACTTTCTTCCCACCCCATACTTAAAATTACAGTGTCCCCACTGTAAGAAAAATAAGAAGAATAGGGAAAAGAAATAGAAAACAAAACAAAAAATTAAAAAGAAAAAGAAAGACATAAAACTTACAAAAGTGGAAACAAGGAAAGGAAACTTCATCTTGAGCTTGATCAACGGTTTGGTGGAGGAAAATAGTGCTCAAAGTGCCCCATGAAGTCATACATTGTCCTCCAACGCTCAGCATCCTCCACCTCTCTTTGACGTTGCCGCTCGTCCTCCCTCGACATGCGTGCGGAGTAGACGGTTTCCCATCTATCCATCCTCCGATGAATGTGATCGGTCTGGAGGTGAAGCTGCTGCATCCGTGCAGAAAGATCCTCGGCCCATGGTGGTGGTATGCTCGATCCTGCGTACTCGGGCTGAGGAGGTGGTGGGTAGTGAGGCTGGAAATGATCTTGGTACATCACCGGGGTGTAAGGCATTAAGCCATATGCATGAGGGTCGACAGGAGCTGGTGGAGGGTCGACAGGAGCTTGCGGCACCTCGTTAACGAAGCTGGTTGCCTCGTTAACAGTGTTGGGCGGTGGCTGGAAATGGTCGTTAACGACCCTGGTTGGCTCGTTGACGAAGATATTGCCTCCTAATTCCTCCGTCTCCATGTCTTCTTCTGTAAAGTTGAGCTCCTCAGTGTCACCCTCGGTGTCGGCTTCCTCGGTGTCATTGCCTACGACCTCGGTATCCTCTTGCTCATCTTCTTCTTCATATTCGTCCACATCGTCCCGCTCCAACCGGGTGTGACATGGCCTAAGTGAGAGCTCATCTTCCGGTTTTGGCTCCAATGGGTAAGGCTGGCCCGTCCACACCTCGTACCAATTTGGTACGTAGAGTAGCTCGTACATGTCGAGGGAAGGTATGACGACTTGATCTCGAACCTTCACTTTGTAGCCTCCCTCGGCTTGCACGAAAATCCTGGCGCTATACCAATAGTTCTTGTTGAGGAGTTGAGCGTGGGCCGGTGTGTAGCGGGTGAGATCCACTCCAAGATTCTTAGCCAAGAGGCTAACCAAATTGCCACACCATACCTCCTTGGACTTGTGGGACTTCTCGACGTAGTAGAGCCATTCGTACCCCAAATTCAAGGGGTCGGGCTCCTCGAAGAGGATGGTGCGGAAGCAAGCGACCTCCGTCCTTGTAGACCGGTTCAATTCCTTCTTCGGCCAGAATAGTGCGGCGAGGACTCTCAAGATGATACGGAAGATGGGGTTGACTATGGTTGTCCCGGATAGCGCCGCGGTGGAGGATTGAACCTCTCCGGTGATGTAGCTCCAAGTGCGGGTCACTCGGTAGTCCTTCAAGCTATAGTCTCTAGATGGGTTTGGGAGCTCCAAGATTACATTGAACTCCGCCATGGTGAAGTCACGGTCCTCGTTACCGAGCCGGAACCGAATGCGTCCCGCCGAGATTTTCGACGAGAAGTTGGTCTCCAAGGTGGCCAAGAACTCGGATGTGAGGGCCGGATAATGTGGCAAGCTCTCTTGCTTCAATAAGTGTGCGGCCCCAAGGATGGCAAAAGCGTCCTTGACATCCGTGTAGATGCCCGTAGAGACGGCGCTAGACTTCGAGAACCATCGGGTGTAATGGTCCTTTTCCAAGAAATCCCGGTAGCGCCGTACTTGGCTCTGACTGCTCAAAATCACATCGTCCACCCGGGGTGGAGATGGAGACCTGTGGTTCCTCCTCTTCTTCTGGGCTCGGGTAGCGGGTCTGCTTGAACTAGCCATGGATCCTACAAAATAATCGACAATTTTCCAAGATAAGATCCATTCAAAAATAATAGGTACGAGACCCCATACTTGGTCTCAAAATTAACCTCGGAATTATTCATAAACTACCCAATTGGGTTGTTCACGAAGCTGGCCTCGGATTAAGCATTGATGAAGTGCAGGGTCGTTAACGAGCCTGGGTGTGTCGTTAACGAGCCACCGAGAGCGAAACCAGTAATGTCCGAAATTGAATCTACCTCTAATTCAGCACAAATCAAGCATGCAATCTTATATTATTCTCCACAATTCCCTCATTGGGTAAAAGCACCCCATACTTACTCAATTACCCATCCCGAACATGCTATAAATTTCCCGAAATTTTGACATGCAAAGTTCGAACTTTTAGATCTAGAACAAGAAAAATTCATGCTTTCTTAACTAAAGGGTTACAATAGCTAATCTATCATGGATAATCTTACCTAAAACATGAACAACTAAGCATAATCAAGAATTTTAGAACGGAATTTAGGCATGCTCATCGATCTCCCTAAAAAATCATGATTCAAGATATGAAATTTAACCCTATAGATACTCAATCATGCAAATTCAAGCAAGGGTTTAGAAATCATACCGGAGAACCGAGAATTAAAAGGACAGGGGTCGGGGTCGGGGTAGGTTAACGAGCTCGTCGTCGACGGTGAAAGGGCCTTCGAACTCCGGTAACGATGGCGTCTCCGGTGGTCGTTAGCGTGGGATTTCCGACTCGGTAGGAGAAAAGGGAAAGGGATTGAGAGAGTTTTGGGTTTGAGAGTGAATGTGGGAGAGATTGTGGTAGAATTTTGGGAGGGGTAGAAGGGTTTTTATAGGAGGGGTAAAGATAGAGGGGGTGGCGGCTAGGGTTAGAAAAGTTAACTAGGTTAGAATTACTTACCTGCCCCGTATTGTGACGAATCGGGTCGTCTGAACTGGGTCGTTAACGACCCTGAGTGGGTCGTTAACGAGCCACCGTAACCTCCTTGAGTGCATTTCGACCCCTTTTTTCCTGAAATCTTGTTAGCTTAAAAAATCTTATTTCTATCCTATTTAAACTAAAAAAGAAAAATAAAAGAAAGCTAGGAAATAATCTAAAAGAAAAATAAAATAAAATAAAATAAAATAAACCTATTCTAAAAAGCGGGTTGCCTCCCGTAAGCGCTATGTTTAACGTCGTTAGTCCGACGAGTTCTCTTGCTAGTCTCATGGTGGTTCATGTCTGGCCATGTTAGGGTCTTCAAATACCGTGCCTGTAGCTTTACTGCCTCTGTGCACTTGAATTGCTAAATTGGGACCTTCTTCTTCTATTAGTAAGCTCGATATCCCTGGGTTAATGGTATAGTCCGAAAGCCAAGGTGGTTTGGGCTTTTCTGTAACCTCTGTAGTAGGGCCTTTGTGCATGGGAGCATCATTGATCGGCAGATATGGCTCGGTAGGGGCTGTGGTGTCTGGTTCGGGTTGAGTCAACTCTAGTTGTGCCACTCCAATTGGGTCATTAGCTTTCTGATCTAAATTGAATTCCACCCGTTCCTCTCCTATATTAAAAGTGAGGAGTCCCTTACGCACATCAACTCTTGCTCCTGCTGTGGCTATGAATGATCGCCCGAGAATTATGGGGACATGAGGGTCTTCAGGCATATCAAGGACAATAAAATCATTTGGTATGAAGAATTTCCCGACTTGAATAGGGTAATCGTCCACTACTCCTGTTGCTTTGACACTTGACCCATCTGCCATGTACAGATTCATGTCTACTGGTTCCAGTGGTCCCATATTGGCTTTAGACCAGATTGAGAGTGGAACAAGACTAGCACTGGCACCAAGATCGCATAAAGCTTTGAACTTGTGGTTGCCTATGCCGATTGTGATTGCAAACCTCCCAGGATCTCCAAGCTTTTCTGGAAGAGCTATGGATCTGACCTCGTCCTGCAGCTCTGTAATAGATCTTTTCCTGCTAAGAATATCTTTCAAGAATTTTGTGTAAGCCGGCATTTCGCGTAGGGCCTCAGCGAATGGGATGGAAATATTAATGCCCTGAAGAATCTTAACGAAACGCTTGAACTTACTCTCAGTAGATTCCATAGATTTCTTAACTGGAAGTGGAAGAGTTTTCACCATTCTCGGAACCAAGTTAGGCTCGAGAGGTGAGAGTACCTGGTCGACACTGGGGTCGTTTGGTGTCCTCGGCGGGTCGTTACCGACCCTGGTGGGGTCGTTAACGAGCCTGGGATTGAGAGGAGGACTCGGTTTAGTAAACTTACCTGGGCTGGGCTCGTCAGGAATCCTCGGAGCCTCGTCATCTTGGCTTGTAGGCTCGGTACTAGCTCTCGCTGGCTCGTTAACGAGCTGGCGGGCGAGATCTTGTTCCTCCTTCTTTTCAGCTTGAACTCTCTCCGGTAGTGTCTTCCCGCTTCTAAGGTGTACTGCTGCTATTTGGCCTCTAGGGTTCTCTTCGGTACGACCCGGGAGTTGCCCTTGTGGTCTTGGAATACGTGCAGCAAGGTCTCCTAGTTGGGAATCAACACTCTTCTTCCAAATATCGAACTCTCTCCATCTTTTATCCAATCCATTGATGCCCTCTTTAATCTCTTGAGCCCATGATGGTGTCTCTTGATGGCCTGGAGGTCGATATGGTGCAGGTCGTCTATCTTTCAGGGGCCCTGTGTAATTATGATTTGCATTCTGATTGCCCCATGATTGATAGTTGTTCGACCTGTCATTGTAATTAGGCTGGTTCCTGTAGGGTCCTCTCATGTAATTCAACTCAGCTATCGTCTCAGCGGTTCTAACCTGCTCAATGTTAGTGCAAGCAAAAGTACTATGCGCAGAAGAACCACATTCTTGACATGATTGAGAGGATTTCAGAAAACTTACCTGTTTCCTCAAACGGTTGACCTCATCTTGTAAGAATTGATTTTTAACATCGGGGTCAACTTCATCTCGATTGGGCACATAGAGACGTTTTTGAGTTTGTGGAGCCTGCTGGGTTCCGTACATATCATCGTAATTCGCCAGCTTGTCCAACAGTTCCCACGCCTCTGTCGGGTTCATCTCTATAAAACCGCACGCAGTATGCGTGTTGATGCGGTTCTTGGTCTCTGCATTGATACCCTGGAAAAAGATTTCTTGCAATACATATAATGGTTGCCCATGAGTAGGGCATTGTCTAAGCATCTCTTTAAATCTTTCCCATGTTTCAACAAATGTCTCATTAGGCAACTGGTGATAAGAGGTGATGCGTTTCCTTAACTCCGTTGTCTTAGCAGGAGGGAAAAACTTTGTAAGAAATTGATCATACAAAGCTTTCCAAGTCCTGATAGACTTAGAAGGTAGACTCTCTAACCAGTTCAGGGCCTTTCCAGTAAGTGACCATCTAAAAGCTTTCAACAGAACATATTCTAGTGAGACACCTTCAGCAGCTATGGTGTCACATAAATCAAGAAAATTTCTAATATGTTCAATAGGGCACTCAGCAGGTTTCCCTTCAAACTGAGCCCGTTTAATCAAGGATATAAATTGAGACTTGATCTCAAAAGGTTTCTCTATCGCAGGAAGCACAATAGGAGATTCTGGCACCCTCAGTTCCGGATGCATGTATTGCTTGGCATTCCTTGGATAGGCGTTTAGCTCTTCTTGCAGTCGAGCCTTGTCTGCATTAGCGCCGTCCTTCTCGGCTTTTAATGCCTCCATTAGGGTCCGGAGGATCTCTAGCTCTCGAGCCATCTCTTCAGTTGTGGCCATGGCTCGGTTTTCTCGGAGTCGTCGGTGCAGGGAACGTTCGGGTTCTGAGTAATAACTGGAGCTATCAAACTGAAGCCTTCTTCGTCCTACCGGCATACACTGAGAAAACAAACAAAGAAAACAAAAAATTAAAAACAAAAACGGGGTCGGGCTAGTCCCGATCCCAAAGATAAACTAACAACTCGTTGCTTATTTGTTGATAGGGTTTCTCGGCCAACAAATAAATTTGTAAGTCAAGACCCCGCTGAGTACAGTGGAGTCAGGATCGTTCCACAGGAAGCAAGGTTGTTTGTCTATCAATCTAATAAAAATCAAACAAAATCAAACACAATCACTCACGAGATGTCTCGTTAACGACCTTGTCAGGATCGTTACCGAACCACCGAATATAAAAACATCAATTAACGAACTAATAAAATTCTAATTAATACTCGGTACCGAAGCAAGCTTTTAGCAACGAAGATTTATCAGAAATAATTCAATAAAAACAAATATCTAGGATAAGGGACACCACAGCATAGCCAAGCATAAGAATTCGTAAGTAGATAAGATCATGCTTTTAAATAGATAGAGTCATCAACTTTCATTGACTTGACAAGTAAATTAATCTATTTTCATAAACCAACTCACTCAATTGCTTGTTTTGGATCTAAAGCTTGAAACTTTCGTTTTCAAACAATATCAACCTTCAAGTTACTAACTTTCTCTTTCAATCAAGTTAAAACTCAAATTACCTCAACTCCCGTTTCGGTATTAAGCACAACAAACAATCTCAATAAAAATAAAAGGCATTCAAAACACTATCTTACTTCATCAAACATGCTCAACTATGCCGGGCTTAACCCCGACCCTAGAAAAATAACTACTCACTACTCATGATTAAGAAACCAAAAACTTCAATAAAAACAAAAATGAAAACAAAACTCAAACTTAAATTAATAACAAAAATATCGTCTTACAGAGAATCAGAAGAAAAACCAAAACAAAACAATCACCGAACCACAAACTCGATCAACGAACCTCGGAAACCGTCTTCACCGACCCCTCGTCACCGACTTCCGATTCGGCTGCCTTTCCTTCAGCCTTCCTTCCTTCTCCAAAACTAGCTCTAAAACTCTACTCCAAAATTCAGCCCCCCCCCCCCCCTTCTATGCTAGATAGAAGGGTATTTATACTAAAAAATCCTAAAAAACTAAAAAGATAAAAGATAAAAACTTTCCTAAAAAGATAGAAACAATCTCTAAAAGATAGAAATAAAATCTAAAAAGATATTAAACCCTAAAATACATATTCTATTAACCCATAAAGATTCTAAAAAGATACTCAACCGATACGGAAATAAATTCCCGCTTAGGATCGGTGAATAATAAAATAATACTCCGAAATCTTCTTCGTTGTGGCCTCGTTAACGACCCTTCACAGCCTCGTTAACGAGCCTGGGGTTTTGTTTTCTTCAACACCTCCTCTCGTTTTCTTGAGCTTCGACTTCTTAAATCTTGCACTTTCCCGTCCTTCATTGTGATGCTCCAAATTTATCTCCATTTAGCTCCTTTCCTAGCTAAAACCTGCAAAATACACAAAATAGCGTAGATTCCACTTTTTTTCGCAGATTTATACAAAACTAACTAAAAACACTTAAAACGAAACCTAAACTAGACAAAATTAATCCTAATAAACAAAGAAAACCTATCAAAAACTATACCAAAAATGCGAACATCAACAATATAAAAGAATTCAAACATTTTTCAGAGTATTTATCATTGTTATTCATAAGTAGTTTAATGATTATTCATAGTATAACTTAATACACGAAATCACAGCTTTTTCACAATATTAAAGATTGTTTTTCAGAAACATGGTAATTGTTATTCAATAGTATAAATTATTTATGTCAATAGTCAATACATTCTCATAATACTAGTGAAAATAATTGAATAAGTTTAGTTATTCAGGACGAACAATGTTGTTTTTCAACCACTTTCATTTAGTTATTTATATTGATATTATTCTATCCATATATGAATTGTAATTGTATCGAATAAGTTTTGTATTATCATTTGTGTTTAACGAGTTTTCAAATGGAACAGGTGGTAATGATCAACAATTGGACATTGGAGAAAAGTCAAATCGCACAAGATCCAATTTAAAAGACTTCGCACTAGGGAATATGTTCCAAATGATGATAATGTTGATGTATTTGACCTCGGTCCAAAAAAGAATTGTAATTCATAAGCATTGTAATTTTTATTCATAACCAGTGTAATGATTATTGATAAAGTAACTTAATACAAAGAATCACATATTTTTCACAATATTAAAGATTGTTTTTCAGAAGCATTGTAATTGTTATTCAATAGTATACATTATTTATGTCAATACATTCTAATAATACTAGTGAAAACCATTGAATAAGTTTACTTATTCAGGATGAACAATGTTGTTTTTCAACTACTTTCATTTAGTTATTCATATTGATATTATTGTATCCATATATGAAATGTAATTGTATCAAATAAGTTTTGTGTTATCACATGTGTTAAACTAAGTTATTCAAACCTCGACTATAAATATTTTATGATTCTATAATTTTTTAAACAATAAAATTGAGTTATTCAAATATCGACTACAAATATTATATGATTCTATAATTATTCAAACAATCATATTGAGTTTTTCAAACGTCGAATAATAGATATTCAACGAATCTGTAGATGTTTGTATTTGTAACTTCGATTATTTAATTTTTTAATAAATATTCTCACTCTTATCAATCCCTAAAATCATGCAACTGTCATATATAAAGAAAAAACGTGGGATTTTTTTAATTTCACAATCCCTTAACTTTAGGAACTTCCAAATTTGAAATCATAAACTAGAAAGAGAAAAGTTCTCTAACCTATGCCCCCATACATCATAAACTAGAAAGAGAAAAGTTCTCTGTAGAATTTTTTGACATAACCAGAATATTGAGCGTTTATTCCAATTTGAGCAAATCTTAGATTTCTTCAAGATAATCTTATCTTTGGTCTAGCCTTCTTTTAGTTTGAGTTTTGGAAAGCGTTGATTGAGATTATTTTGAAATTTTTTTGAACTTAATTAATCAGGAGCTTGTTCCCCTTTAGTTTTTCTACCCAGATCTATTCTCGTTTGTGTCCAGATCCGAATAAGAACACTTGATACTTGGTTCCCCAGATCCGAATTATTAAGTTTTTATGTAGACCAAATTTGTTTCCTCGATTGCTTCGATCGATTTCAATAGCCATAGATGTTTAGAGCATGTCTATCACTACCTCTGACCTTGTGGTTCTCTCAGATTTTCTAAGATTTTACCGTCGACCCGTTCCGTTTCGTTGATGGTCGTGAAAGTGTGTTCAATTGCTTTGTTACACCATGGATTTTTCTGATGTTGAAATGGGAAACATATGTACCAGGGAGAGATTGATTGTTTTGTGGATGACATTGATGGTGCGCAAATAACCGCTAAATAATTAAAGGGGAAATCGAAAACACAAAGGAGAAAAGAGATAAAATACCGCGTTATGTATACGCGTTTGGGCATCAGTTAGAACATGCGAGTTCGTGCATGGTTTGAAAAGCATGGTTGCCAAGTTGGCAACCATGCATTTCCACATGGTGGTTGGCAATTGTGGAAATATGTGTACATGATTTCAGAGATGGCAAAGCAAAATGAAACGTGGGCTTGGCCCATCAAGAACAACATAAAGAAATTGGCCCAATAGCCATGTCTCTAGCCCATGATAAGGCACATAATCGGCTTTTGTACATAAAATCTCCACGTAATGTTCATTCTACATTCAAAGATAAGTAATTCGGCTAAAATGGTTGTTGCCAAGATCAAAGATAAATAACCCTAAACTAGTAACTAGTATAGTAAGCAAGTAAGGGGTCGAACCCAATAGAATCGGGATTCTGATTAATTAGCAAAGAGCAAAGACAGAGGTTTTTGGAAAATTAGGCAAACAAATAAACAAGAAAATATTATTCGGGATTAAATCAATGGAAGGAAAGCAAAGTTTATTCAATCAATTCCACCTTTTTACTCATTCGATCATCAATTCATCCACTTTTCTATTAATTCCCTAGTTAATTTCAATCCTTATAAAAGATTTCCGCTTGCCCACGGTCCAAGCAGAATTATGATATGAACAAGAACGCTTAATTCAAATCATGTAAAGTATTAAGGATAGAAGGATATTAATTCATGCAATCAAGTTATGAGTCTCATGCATAAAATAACAATCAAACACTCTTTCTCAATTTTAGTCCACGGTCCTAGAAAAAAATTGTTTCAAGGATAAATAAGATTGCACAGACAACAATCAAACCTATTCCAAACAATAGATCTAAGTCAATCAAACAAGTTGACCAGGCTTATCAAATCAAACATAGATCATATAAATAAAACCAAGAGTTTTGATATCAATCAAGAGATAGAAAAGTTACCAGAATCTCACCAATTACATAAAAAGGTTTCCTTGATCAAATAAACTCCAAAGGGAAATTAGTTCTCCATAATACTGAAATAAGAATCTAAAAGTAAAAGTATGCTAGAATTGTGTCTAAATTGTGGAACCCTAAACTAAAAACGAAACTAAGCTTAAATAGTAAAAAAATATCCAAGACCTAAAGATATAACAATAATAAAAGATAAAATAAACCGAAACAAAGTCGGTGATGTAAAACCCTCGATCCGCGAGCGCGGAAATAATCCGCGTCCGCAGATCCACTTGATGTCCGAGGCCGCGGATACTCCTCGATCCGCGAGCGCGGAAATTTTTCGCGGCACCGATCTTCTGACAACTTACTAGTGTCAACTTCGGAGGTGGTTTTGACCCACTTAGAGTTGGAATTTGAACTCGTCGTACAAACATGAATTGTAGCTCTTCGAGTTAGCTTTCCAATGATACCAAATTCAGCTTCATCAAATCACCCTAGATCCCGAACGATGCGTCACAAGAAAGTGGCGTCAAAACAACTCCAAATCAACACTTGTCTTCAAAACTCTTGCACTTCTTCAAATCGTGACTTCGGTCTTCATATGACAATTATGCTCAAAACTAACCTAAACACACTCAAATCATACCTAAAATACAAGAGTTAACCTATACTAAATAGAGCGTATCAATAAGAATGCAAAGTGATGATTCACTTAAACACCTCCACCAATCATCCACCTTACATAATTAAATATGTAGAAAAATACAATGGCTTTGGGTGGGGATTTGAAATCCTATCCCACGTCGATCAAAATAGGATAAGCAGCAAGCCACTTTTATTATATATAGAATGGTTGTGAATCGAAATAAAGGATCGACAATCCCCTCTGCCTCGAGAACTATCTCGTTTGTCAAAGTTCAACGTGTTTTGTTCTCCGAGTGAGATCGCACTATTTACGGTATAAGTTCTAAAGGCTTTATTTGTAAAGAGTACAAACAAAAACAATCAACTGAAGGGTGGGGAGGAGGAATAATCCACGTACGAAAACCGTTCGGTTGTACGAGACCCGAGAGTTAGTATTTATAAAAATCCCGTTTATAGCGCGTATTATATCGGGTTTCAACAGACATGAATGAGATCTATTTTTTGAAACTAGGTGTGGTTTTGTCGGTGGAAGGTCCATTTGTTTTGTGGGCTTTCAAAACTCTTAATTTTTTTGTTTTGGGCTTGATTGACATGAGCCCGACCCAATCTCTTAAGTCTTTGTTGTCTCTCCTCTCTTATTGAGCTTTTGCAGGTTGTTTATGTGGTTTGGCCATATCAACTTGTGTTTGTTCCGGGACTTCGGTGCCCGTAAGGTGGAGTTGCTGTTTGGCAGGGTTGTTGATTGCCCTTCGTCTCGAGCTGGTTCCCGGTGACTAGGAGTTTGCCTCCTGCCTTCACCGTTCTTGTGCCAGTTGTAATAACTGCGGTTTTTATGAATATTTTTGAATTTTTCTCGGATATCCTTTTAACCTTTTTGTCCGTTTTAACGCTTAATCCAATATTTTGTTGGAGATTAAATCCTAGAAAATTGTTGGTGATATCCTAAAATCACAAAGAAATGATTTTATGGATCGGTGTGAATTCTAGGATTTTTCAGTGGAAAAAGAATATTTATTCGATAAGCCGTCTTTTTAATTATGTACCGGAAAGGATTTAAAATACGAAACGGAAGCCTTAAAAATTGAAGGTAGCAAGATAAAATCATAAAAAATTGATTTTATTGGTCTACATAGTTTACGGGACGTTTTTCATTTAGTGAGTTTTTCCACCCGAGGTACATAATTTTACCGCTTTAACGCGAATCCGGTTCCGAGACGGGTTTTGAGTTTTAAAACTTCTCTTTTCTCTTGCTTAATTAAGAAGGAATGAGAGTGAGAGGGATTAGGACGACACTTCTTCTCTGCCTTGTCAAAGTTTGGTATTGAAATAGAGAAGAGAAGGCCGATTAGGAAGAGAAGGGATTCGGAGAAAGACGTCTTCCCCGTCGGCGATCTTCTTGGCCAGCCACCACCTTCCACCTCATCTTCTTCCTCACCTCATCTTCTTCACTTTCTTGGGTTGTGGCTGCTGCTATAGACTCGAACTAGGGGGAGGAATCAGGTCGAAACGACGGTCTTGGGAGAATGACTCATCCTCAGCCGGTCTCTTCTTGCCTTGTCGTATGTGACGTCGCCGGCGAGCGTTAGCTTATCCAACCACCAACCACCATGGGAGCCGCTGCCGGGCAATACTCGACCACCCTCGGGCTCGGGGATCGAGCCTTGATCGAGCGAAACGAGCCATGGGCTCGAGTGAAGGTATATACGATTGAAATTAATTAGCGAGTTGATTGCGGAGCCACCGTAAGGGCCTTTCGGTTCCGCTTTGCTAATTAAATTTATGGTTTTTATAATCTTGACGTTGATACGGTCCTACAGGTTCAAACCGCTCGTGAAACGGACGTCCGGATCTTCCGTTATAGCGAAGACAAGTTTTGGTTACCGATTGGCAGGTAAAGGACTTCAGATAATTACTCAGGATTCGTTGTTAATCCGTTTGATCCGAGATTTGGTAATCTTTAAGAACAGTTGCTAATGAACAATTTTTATTTAGAAAATTGTTTCAAAAGTGAAGCGGATAATTAGTTATAATTCCGCCACGATGGCTCCTTGAAGCATGATAACTAAGGATTTATTATATATCGATATTCGGAAATTAAATCGTTTATCGATTAGGAAGTTGTAGGAGTTGAGAATACAACTAAGAAGTGTTTCTGTGAGCTCGTTGCTGAGAAATCCTTTTGTTATATTTGTCAGAGGGATGATACAGATTACTGTTGGAATTGCTAAGGACGTCGAGCACGCCTTATAAGGCAAGTGGACGATTCTCTCTTGCGTTATGATTATTAATGAGGGATTGAATTCCTTTTGATCCTCATGTTGGGAATAATTTGTATGTTGAATAAAGTTTGATAGGTTGTTATTTTGTTAGAAATAAGGACCATGTCGTTATTTCAGTTTTTGCGCTAGAACTGAACTTAGGGCCGTTGTATGATTAGCTGTCTCATGCTGATGCATTGCTATGAAATAAGATGGTAGAGATGGGAGTTTAGACTCCAAGACATCTCTTTAGTGGTCCTGTATTGAAACATTGTTGCCAAATAGGTAGTCCAGGGGTAGGAGCCGAGTCTCCAATGACCTCTTTATAACAAAATCTGTATTGGGGGCGTAGCTTGCTAGCGTACCCCAATATTGGATTCATGACTCATGTCACACTTCACGTTGAAGGAGAACGATAGTGCACTATAGCTAAGTGCAATTGAATCTCGGTTGTTGACCGAGCACATTTGAAGGATCATGGATGGAATAGGCCCTCTGATCTCGGTTGTTGGCTGAATCTCGGTTGTTGGCCGAGCATATATAAATGATCATGGATGAAATAGGCCCTCTGATCTCGGTTGTTGGCCGAACTATATAAGAACTATTAAATGGTGCGAGTGCACGATTGAGAGTAGTGATAGATAAGTGCGTTGGACACATTAATGTACCCGAATGGTTAGTCTATTCGATAACCATTCTTGCTCTCGGTTATGAATGATTCTTAATCAAACATTGATTAAGCCAATCTGGTTAGTCGATGGAGGCTTTTCAAAATGTTATGTGATTAATATGAGTTCCCAACAATTGTTTATGCTTCTTAAAGAAACCACAAGCTGTGGTGTTCTCTCTCTTGATTATGCATGCCTCCTTCTTATTCTCTATAAGACTGCTAACTGTTGGATCATAATCCGAGTCTAATCGGATTTGGATGCCAATATGTTTAGTTACAACCATAAGAACCAAGTTAGATTCTCCGCTTACTAGTCTATCATCAGACTAACCCGTCCATCTTCTTTTCTTTTATATGGTCGGTTGGTGTCCATCGTTGGTTTACTACACATCAGGTATTTCTTGGAATTTGATTCAAGAGGCGGATTCAGATGTTTGGAGCTCCAGAAGTTGAAGAAAGGTTTCCAATGGATATACTTGAGTGAAGATCATGATTAAACTACTTCAAAGCGAAGCTAAGTTTCAGAAATAAGAACTCAAGGAAGACTTGATGAAGATTTTGTTTAAATAGAAGGTTGTTCTATTTATTTATTCTTTTAAGTTAAGGTTTGTATAAGACCTTTTACGTGTTTTTCCGCTGTAATATTCAACTTAATTTTGTTAGGTTTTCAAATAGTTTCATTTACCTTGTTTTTAGTTTGTTCAGTCAGTTTAAAGCCTTGGGTAGGTTCGGTTTAGTCTTAATCGGGGTTACTGGTGGTAATACCTCCCGGGTAGGAAGGGGGTGTTACACCAGTCTTCTCTTGTACCGGTTGTTCGGTCATCGGTTAATCCAGTCTCTCAATTCACCTTGTTTGGTGAATTGAATCCTTACCTACTAAAAAAAAACTAGAATAATTTTGTTAAACCAGCCTCAGATGGTGCCCTCCGCTTTAGGAAACGGGTCACCTAAGCCTTCACTCATGTAACCCAGTTCAGCTCCCCACATGGAGAGGGCGGGCTAGAGTTTGCCACTGGCGGACAGGGCCTGTTATCCGAGGCCCAACTCCATCACCTTGTTGTCCCCACTTGGGTTACAAGCCCACGCTCGTGAGCAGTAATAACCAATCTAGAATTTTACCTATAACCAAACAATCTGCCTCAATCAAGATTGAGACTCCAAAATCCAAGATTGAGACTCCAAAATCCAAACATAACTAGAGTCTTGGTGCGATTTCAATCCTCAAATCATGAGATTCTTGGCGAGATGACTCATGGAAGAAGTAAGAGGTGAGAAGCCACCCTCACCGAGCGAAAAGCTATCAACGACGAATGTCGATCAAAGTCGAAGATGTGTGCTAATTGATGGCTAAAAGTCAAGCGAGAAGCTCGTAATAGTGTTTAGAGCGAGAAGCTCCCAGAAGTTAAAGCGAAAAGCTTTCCAATAGTAGCCTCACACCATCTTAGATTTTTCTTCGAAATCACTCCACACAATTTTTCCCATCCAAGATTGAGATCAAAATCCAAAATCAAATAGATCTTTTGGTAGTATTCCGAACTCAAAACTCGAGATATTCGGTGAGAACAAGAATCCAATTTCTATTGGAAAGAAATTTAACACTCAAAATTGATAGCTCCTTCCTTGTTCTTCCAACATTAGGGGTAATAGGCCCATATGCTTCAAACAAGTTTTGATGAGGCGAATTGAGGGTTCTTAAGCCCTTATGACTGATTTCTCTAACAAATAAACAAAGCTCCAAATCTGAACTGGATCCCCCGATATTTACAAATTTATACTTCAATTTCTTGAAAATTATTGGTCAACCGTTGAGATTTGTCGGATGACTCGAGCACTCGATTAATCTGCCCGATTTGAATTTATTGATGATTCGCAATCTCGCCCCCAATTTTCGAATTTTCGGATTCGGCTTCGTCGTTGTTGTCGGTGTTCTTAGACCGTCGTATTTTTTCTTTCTTTTCAGACTTGTGGTCGGACGGTTTTGATGTTTGTTTTTTCGATCGAACCTAGTGCGAATGTGCGATCGACCATGTGTGCTCTCCGATTGATCGATTTACTCAAATGTCTTTGTTGTAATTGCTGGGCCACGAGCCCATTTGAAGCCCTTTTCTAGGCCCAATCCTTTGGGTTATTTTCCGCCTGTTCTAGTCGTTTTTTCCTGCTGTCATTTATGCGGCCTCTCGGTTTTATCGGATTTTTCTGGTAGACCGAATCCTTACCTTCTCAAAAAAAAAACTAGAATTTTTTTTTGCTTTTGGCCATTTTGGTTAAGCGGTTAAGCATTTAGGGTAGTACTCCGAGATCACCGTTTCGAACTCCATGAGCAGCAGTTTGCCCATTCCTCATTAGAATTGATTAGTAACCTGTTCTCATCCCTAGTGGATGCTCTAAGCGAGCCCAAGTAGAACTTGTGGCGACTTGATATGATCCCTTCTATGACCGCCACCAAGGAAGAAGAAGACATGTCCGTTCGCTCCAACGAGGCCTTGACGGGCGCCTGTGTTAAGGCCATAGCTCAGGCCACAGCTTCCTTCATAGGTCAGGTTACTTAATCCGCGAGCTCGGTTCAAGACTTGCCTTCCACCATGGTGCTTACACTTTTGGTCCAAGGCGACATTCCGAGCCCTTTTGAGGAGCCAAAGGTCGAGCCTTGCCAAGGCGCGTCGACGCAACCTTGTCTTTCCTGGACATGCTCGAGCTTTGCCAAGACGCCACCGTGCCTTATGACTCCCAGCCCGTGCGATTGCAACAGTGAGATCTGTTTTCAAGGCGCGGGCCAGGATCCCCGAGACGCAACCGCGCTCCCCTGCGCCGCCACGTCTCCTCGTGTCATGACGTCGGCGCACCCGAGTCCTTTAGCACCTATGCTAGTCACGTCTTTTCTATTTGCGCCGGACTTTAACAAACACATGTCTATATTTAGTAGGTCTTATAATTATGTGAATTTTTTATTATTATAATGAGTTAGGTTGGACTTGCATGTTCGGGAAAAATACCACTAGGTCAACTTCAATTAGGAACCCTAGAACTATTAATACGCCATGAGTAGATCTGAACAAAGTTTGACTAACCCGCCCAACCCGTATTGTCCGCCAGGAAAAATGGGCGGACATGGACAAGATTTCTAACCGGAAAGGGTAAATAAGTATATTTTAGACCCGCTAGTCAACCCGATTCGACCGAAAACACGCTACAACCCATGCATTAAGAATCCAACTTCTCGACTTCAAATCAGAGCCCGAATAATTGTGGACTTCAAATAGCTGTAGGTGTGCGTGGCTCTCTCACAAACTTTGGATCTAATGAACGATCATGATTTTTTTTATTTTCAATATATATATAAAAACTTTCAGGTTTATTTTGATAATAAAATGATATTATCTTTTCAAAATATTATTTTTAATTTTTTGTTTTATTTTTATATATCCATATACACCCATTTCTTATATGTTTTGATTAAAAAAATATATTGATATATATGAAAAATACAAGTTAAAAATCGTTAAAATAATTTTGTATTTTTTATCTAATTAAATATATGTATTGTACAAAATAATATAATTAATATAGTTGACATAAGATATTATTTGTAGACATTTTAGTAGTTTAATATATATTTTAAGACATTATGAATATAAATTAACACGTTTTAAGGGTTTAGATCATAAATAAGATGCAATACAAACATGAGGTTTTATTAAGCTGAAAACATAACACATGTGAAGATATGTTTCACTTTAGGAATCGAAAAATCTAATCGTGAAGGCAGGGGCGGAACTCGAGCCTTCTCATTGTAGGGCCAAATTTTTTCAATATAGCTAATATTTTTTTCAATTTCAAAAAATACAAAATATTAAAGAATATTTGAACAAAACTTCAAGAATTATATGCACGCTAATAAATTTAGTGTGTGATTCAAGATATTTCAACCATAACTAATTGTTTCAACGCTCTTGAATTCAATTACATTATGAAACTATGCAATCTAGAAAATGATAAAACCACTTAAATTAAGTAAATGACTTGTAAAAATAGTTTGTATATAGTCAATTTTCAAATGCTTATAACTTTTTACTCAGATGTCAGATTGAAACGTATAATATATCAAATCGAAGGTCTCGACAAAAGGAACATATATACATAAAAAAAAATTGGATTGGGGGGCCATGGCCACCTCTGACCCCCATTGAGTTCTGCCTATGCGTGAAGCTATTCTTCACTTTCAATAACATAAAAACTTGAACGAACGCACATGTGAAGCTACTCTTCATTTGAATCCACATATTTTTACATGCACTAGTGCTCTTTGAAAGCATGATAGGGTGACACGATCCTAGACTATCTTGTTTGTTAGTTGCGTTTTTTTTTTAGTGTTTCATGCTTCTATTTGAATTGTAAGTTGTAAACTTTAATTACTTAATTGATATAAATTAGTCAAATTAACATAATTAAATATTTATTTGAATAATATACCGTATTATAAATTAATACCGAAACTAAATAGTGCTATTGGATATATAATAATAAAAGTATAAAGGTAGTGGATTTTAAAGAATAAAATGGGGTTGTGGGTTGTAGAAATAAAGTAGAAGTGAGTTTTAAAATGAGGTGGATAAACTTATACAGTGATAAAATATAACTACAAAATTCATACTAGTTGTACCCGTCGTGCCATGTACGACTATGATTTGGTATTTTATTGCTCGTAGAATGTATAATTTTTTAATCAAATATAAATGGTTAAATTTAATGTTGATAATGAAGTTATATTATTAAGATAAAATAATTATACTTCTCTTTTTCCTTGATGATATTTCATAAATATGTAATTAAAAAAGAAGATAAAATATGAAAGATAAAGATAATTTAGTTATATAAAATAGTTAGAATTTAATTTAAGATGGGACCAAACTTAGTTTGTGATTCGATAAATTAAATATAGATAAAATTAAGTATTATATTATTCATATTTTATTACTTTTCATGTACGTAAATTTAAAGGTTATCAAATATTTTAATTAATTTATTAAATATTGTATTATCTATTTTTATTAATTTTAAACATTAAAATTTTTTATCATTAATTTTTATCCTAAAAAAATCAATACATATATCTATAATTAAAAAAAATCAATATTTGATTACTTGCCCTTTCTCGCAAGCTGTCATTTACGAAGTTATGCACTGAACTGACTCCAATTGCAGCAGCAACACCATCCTAGAATGGCTTGACAACTTTTCCTTGAGCAGGTCTAAACACTCTGTTTACTTCAAGGTCAAAATTTCTGCATTCCCTTCTGCTGTCTACATGATATGGAAATCAAGAAATCAGAAGATTTTTCAAGGGTCGACCATGAGCCCCGACACTTGTGCCAAGGAAGCTATCAACATGACTTGCTTACGCACTAGAGGCAAGCTTAAACCAAAATCAAGTAAGGAAAAAAGATGGGTTGAGAAACTTAGACTGGTATAAATTGTCATCTACTGGGCCTTTACTGATGTTTAGTATGTGATTTCGTGTGTGAATTTGGACCTTTGTAATTTGTTGTTTAACCTTCTGTTTTTTGCTTCACTAAGAGTTGTTCCTCTAGTCGTTGACTTCGTGTAACCGTCTGTGAACTAGGATCTTGGTGATCATGTAAATTTTGTGGGTATATCACTTTGGAAATTTATTTACCATTTTCAAAAAAATAAATTCGTCAAAAAATATATGCTATTTATTTTAAAATATTTTATCTTTAATTTTTAATACTTGTATAAGAAAGTTTTCAAAAGATATTGTTATGCTAAAAAAATATTTGTTTAATAGAAAGAAGTTATAATAGTAGAAATAAAAATTAATTTTTAATTATGAGGTGGGGCCATAATCGTTCTGATGGTTCAAAAAGATTTGTACTTTAATATATAGTTATAAATTGTTAAAAAAATATTTATTTTACAGCATTTTGGTTTTGATAAGCATTAGATTTTTGTAAATAATAAAATTTTATGGTTGAAATAATTTAGTGGGGCACTACCGCACTAGAAGATATTCCGTATAGGACAGAGGATTCGGGTGACATTTTGTGATATTTCACTTGGGTTGATAGAATAATTGCTTTCGCCCATCAATTGGGCTGTTTACTTAAGACTTGACTTTTCTGCAACGACTTGGCATTAGCAAAGTCAATCAGTCATTTGCATTGTTTGGCTTATAATATCATGGTCCCCAATTGCTCAATTATTCTACGAAAAATTCGTTGTGTGTGGACCCTCTAATAATCTTAAGAAGACTTCTTCAAATTCGATTACCATTTTTATATTTCACAAGTTCTTATATACAGTTTGTTATTAATTAGTCAAAATTTATTATAAAAATAAAATTTAGTATCACTATGTTCTTTCATTTTGACGAGTGAATATACCTGAATATTATCCTTTCCGATAATACTAATATTTAGGACTGGTACAAATACATATATGAAGTTAAACATAAAGCGCTAACGTGTCTTAAACGGGTCATTATAAGAAGATTTCAACATAATCCCAAAAGTGTACTCTCCCGTTCCAAATGGTCTTATCTTTTTTTTTGGGTCGAAGATTCCAAAAATGGTCTTATCTAAGGCAAGCTTTTCAGACCTTAGAAACATTTTACAAAAGCTGAGGGTCCACATTCTACAGGCTAGCCCATTTTCCACGCTGTGTTGCTGTATAAAAGTCACACACAACGACCAATTCCAACCACATATCTCAAACACATCCCTCTTCTTCAATGGAGCTAAAACTCCTCATCTCCCTCCTCTTCACCTTCATCCTCACCTCCCATGGAAGGCTCAACCTCGATCCCTCCGATCACACCGCCTTCAAACTCATCCAAACCGACCTCGGACTCAATCCCACATCACACCCCCAAAAGCCCTGCAACTACCCCAGAGTCGTCTGCGAAAGAAGAATCTCAAACTACACCTCAATCCTCAAAATCACCCGCCTCGTTTTCGAGTCCCAGGACCTCGTTGGCTCGGTTTCTCCGGCCATAGGGAAAATCTCCGAGCTCAGAGAGCTGACCTTAGCCAATAACCGCCTCATTGGCCAGCTTCCAGCTCAGCTCTCTGCCTGCCGGAAGCTCGAAATCCTTAACCTCAAGGACAACCGATTCTCAGGCCAAGTCCCATCCAATATATCGAAGCTCGTTCGTCTTCGGGTTCTCGATTTGTCTTCCAATAGGCTTTCGGGTGACTTGAGCTTCCTCAAGCATTTCCCTAATTTGGAAGCTCTCTCTGTTGCTAACAATCTCTTTAGTGGTAAGATCCCGCAATCCTTGAAATCCTTTCGGAATCTTCGGTTCTTCAATATATCAGGCAATGATCATATTCAAGGACCGATTCCGAATCTACCGGGAGTTGAGCTTGAGCAAGTTTCCATGGTTCCTAGAAGGTACATATTTGTTGAAACCGTAAATTCCACTTCAAAAACCCATCACTTTTCTCCAGCATCATCTCCTAAATCTAGCAAGAATGCGACTTCGCCGTCATCATCAGCCGCACACAAACATAAGAAGCACAAGAAGACGAAAGAATGGCTTTTCGGATTCTTGGCTGGAGCGACGGTTGGGAGCGCGACCGGATTGCTGTTCTCGCTTATGATCAAAGTGTTGGTGGTGATTGCCAGAGAAAGGAAGCAAAACGGGATGTCAATTTTCAGCCCTTTAATCAAGAAATCGGAGGATCTTGAGTTCTTGACTAAAGAAGATGGATTGGCCAATATGGAGATTATTGGAAGAGGAGGGTGTGGTGAAGTCTACAAAGCCGAATTACCCGGAAGCGACGGCAAAATAATTGCAATCAAGAAGATCATTCAGCCTCCGAAGGAGGCTGCGGAGTTAGCCGATGAAGAAAGCAAGCAATTGACCAAGAAAATGCGCCAAATCAGATCGGAGATTCAAACCGTTGGCCAAGTCCGACACCGAAATCTGTTACCTCTTTTGGCTCATGTCTCAAGGCCAGATTGCCATTACTTGGTCTACGAGTTCATGAAGAACGGAAGCTTGCAAGACCTTCTCAGCCAAGTGCGAGACGGGACGAGGGAGCTGGATTGGAGCATAAGGCACAAGATTGCAATAGGAGTGGCAAGTGGTCTTGAGTACCTTCATATCAACAATACTCCGAAAATCATACACCGAGATTTGAAGCCCGCAAACATACTCTTGGATGATGACATGGAGCCTAGGATTGCGGATTTCGGGCTCGCGAAGCCCATGCCCGAGGCCCAAACTCACGTGAGCAGCTCCAACGTGGCAGGGACCTTCGGGTACATTGCACCGGAGTATCATCAGACTCTCAAGTTCACCGAGAAGTGTGATGTGTATAGTTTTGGGGTTGTGCTTGGTGTTCTTGTGATGGGAAGGCTTCCTTCCGATGAGTTCTTTCTGACGACTCAGGATATAGGGTTGGTGAAATTGATGAGGAGAGTTATGGTTTCGGAGGATCCTAAGAAGGCGATCGATGTGAAGTTGGCGGGAAATGGGTACGAGGAGCAGATGCTTCAGGTTTTGAAGATTGCTTGCTTTTGTACCGTTGATAATCCTAAGGAGAGGCCGAATAGTAAGGAGATTCGGCTTATGTTGTCCCAGATCAAGCAGTTCGAGTAGGCGTCTAGCCTGTTTGAGATATGATGCAGCTATCTTGATTTGATAAATATGTGTGATAGTCACCCTAAATATAATCACGAAATGTGATTTACACTACGCATTGTTGAACCTTATATTAAGTACGATGTATGATGTAATATGTTTTGCGTCTTTCCGAGGTTTATGTTGCAATATATATTTTTTTATAAGGAACAGTTTGGAAGAATAATTAATCAGTGCCAGCAACCATGACTATAGGTATTAGTTTATTACAAGAATTGTTTAGTTTTTGGCTGATGAAATATACACACAGATTTTTAATAAACGCATAACATTTATTCTGGACGAGCTCGCGTCCTGGATAAGTGTCACTGCAACGGCATAATTTTTACTCTAATGATTCTAATCAACATACATAATTTTAATAAACACCGTTAGAGCACACTTTCTAAAAGTATGCTCTAATGACTCTATTCAATGGCATAATAATTGTTTATATGTACATCCATCCCTAATCTTCCTATTTCATTCAAAAATCTATCCATCTAAATTCATTGAAAAATGTCTTCGTTTGAAGAGTGGGTGCCTTCAACGTCGTACGAAGAGAAAGATGAAGAATACGAATCTGATTCGAGTACCAAAGCAGACGAGGTATTTTGTTTTACACTTTTATCATTGCACCATTATGCGGATTCAGCGACCACATTTTAGCGACCACACAATATGGTCGCTAATTAGCGACCACGTGGTTGCTAATGAAAGAAATTTAAAAAAAAACTTTAGCGACCACAACACACGTGGTCGCTAAATACTCGCGGAAAATTATGGCGCCAAGCTTTAGCGACTACATGGTCGCTAATATCTGCGAGCATGTTGTCGCTAAAGCTTGGCACCAAACACCCGAATATTGTCGCGCATTTGGCGAGTAGCCATAAAATTCTTATATATAAACCGCGTCCTCATTCATTTTTAAACAAAAATACCCACAAAACTTTTCATAGCAGAGAAGATTTCCGTCAGATTGGATTTTTCCCTCTTCGATGTATAGGTATGTAATTAGTTTTTTGTTTTATGTAGTAAAATAATTATAGTAAAACAATGTTATAAATGGTTAGAATAATTACTTTCGTATACATAGTTGTAAAAAAATTGTAATTGTAATTTGATATTAGTTAAGTATAGAGTGAGAACTAAGCTAAGTATAGAACGTAATTAGTTTTTTTTATATAGTAAAATTATTATAAGAAAATAATGGTGTAAATAGTTAGATTACTTTCATATACATAGTTGAAAATTTGTATTTATTTGTAATATGATATTAGCTAAGTATAGAATGATCGAGAAATAAGTAAGTACAAAATGATATAAATTATGACCATATGGACGCTAATTTGCGTCCACGTAGCGTCCACATGGTCACTATAACTGAAATAGCGATCACATGGTCGCTAATAAGCGTCCACATGGTCGCTAACTTTGAAATTTTAAATTGAATGGATATAGTTGTGTATTGCTTTACATGTAAAAATGTGTGAATATAATGGATATATTTGCGTATTATAAACGGATTTTTGACAGACCAGTTTGTTGCTAGCGTCAAGCAATTTGTTGAGTTCTGCAAGTCGATGTCGTGTTTTAACCCGCATGAATTATGTTGTTCATGTCTAAAATGCAAGAATAGGAAACTGATTTCTGTAGATGATGTGCGTTTTCATCTTGTTACCAAGGCTTTTCTTCCTAACTATTATCAGAGTTCACACGAAGAGACAAATGAGATGTATACTAAATTGATGGCTGAGACTAGACAACATGGAAGTTCAACTAGTAATGATTTGATGCATGTTCTCGAGTATGAGAATCAAATGGAGCAGATGGTATATGATGGTTCTAATTATCGACCTCATTACACTGACTCCGTACAAAATGAGGAGGTATGAACCAAGAGGGAGCATTATTATCCCGAATCGCCTAATCCCGATGCACAACGTAGTACGACATGTTGGCGGTCGCAAATAGGCTGTTGTGGCCTGTATGTGATATCACCCAGTTGGAGGTAGCGACTGAGCTACTTAGCCTGAAGTCAAAGTTAAGGTTGACGGAGCGAGGATACGACATGATTTCTGATTTATGTGGACGCGTATCTCACCCCGAGACATTACCGACCACATTCTATGACGCAAAAAAAACTTGTTGAAGGTCTTGGTTTACCGTATGAAGCAATAGATTGTTGCCCAAAGTCTTGTATGATATGTTGGGATGCAGATGCAGAGTACGTAGCCTTCAAAATATGTTTACATCCTAGACGGAGGTAAGGAAAAGCTCATTCCCTACTCTCGTATGTTTTACTTGCCAATCACGCAATGTTTGAAGAGGCTATATGCATCGGTGGTGACTGTTGAAAGGGTTCTTCACCAACAAATAAATTTTATATATCAAGACCCTGTTGAGAACAGTGAAGTCAAGTTCGTCCACGGGAAGAGAAGTCTATGTTTAATTACTATACTAAAACTTGAAAAGCAAACAAACAGAAGCACCAACCAAAAAAAGAACAAATTAAAGCAAATAGAAATTGTAACGCACTAAGAGGCTTAGTACCGATCATGAAGGGGTCGGTAACGAGGCAAACTTCGAACGAGGATTTTTCAACAAGCGAGAAAAGATCTAGGATTTAGGGTTTACCACAACATAGCAATGTATATTAAATCATATGAATAAGAAAATTCATGCCTTTGCACACAAGTAATCAACTTTCGTTAAACAAATAAGCAAATTAATCAACTTTCATAAGTCAATTCACTTATACCTACTTATCACGATCTAAAGTTCTCAACTTTTGTTTCAAACTTTATTCCTATTTAAATTCACAACCTTTTCTTTTGATCAAGTCATAAACATGAATTAACTTCAACTTTCATCATAGTGGTAAGTATTCCTACCTGTCACGCGGGTGACCCGGGATCGATCCCCCGTAACGGCGCCAATTTGTTGAAAGGGTTTCTTGACCAACAAATATTTATAGATCAAGACCCCGCTGAGTACAGCAAAGTCAGGTTCGTCCACGGAAAGAGAAGTCTATTTTTAATTACTATACTAAAACTCGAAAAGCAAATAAACAGAAGCAACAACCGAAACAAGAACAAATTAAAGCAACAAGAAACTGTAACACATAGACAGGCTCGGTACCGATCTTGAAGGGGCCGTAACGAGGAAAACTGAGAACGAGCATTTTTCAACAAGCGATAAAAGATCTAGGATTTAGGGTTTACCACAACATAGCCATGCATATTAAATCATATGAATCATAAAAATCATGCATTTGCACACAAGTAATCAACTTTTGTTAAACAAATAAGCAAATTAATCAACTTGCATAAATCAGTTCACTTATATCTACTTATTATGATCTAAAGTTTTCAACTTTTGTTTCAAACTTTTTCCCTATTTATATTCACAACCTTTTCTTTTGATCAAGTCATAAACATGAATTAACTTCAACTTTCATCAAAGTAAGCGCAAACAAGTAGAAACAAGATCAAAGGCAATCAAATCATACATTATACTATTATCATGCACAACTATGTTGGGTTTTTACCCTAACCCTAGAATAAGAGAACTACTCACTCATGGTTGAAAGACAAACAAGAGAATTGAAAGAAAACATGTCTTTGAATTAAACTAGAAAACTTACTTGAATTCACAATAACAATTGCCTTCAAACTCAAACAAGAACACAAAGAAAAACTCCCACAATTATCTTCCTTGTGCCCTAAGCAATCCCCAAAACACGTCTTAAGAACTCTCTAAAACGCGCGTCAAAATTAGATGATAGAACTCCCCCAAAAACTTGTCCAAACAAAGGCTTAAATACTAGAGAAATCTATCTAGGAATGTTTTCTTAAAATTATAAAACTATCTATCTAAAAAGATATCGCAATATTCTCATTAAAACACAAGTCAGCGTCGCATACCGACACGGGGAACCTTCGGTAACGACCCCCATCAGGGTCGGTAGGATTCTTTTGCTAATTTCTTCCGGTCTTGATCTCCTAAGGCCTTGGTACCGAACCCTCCTGGGTCGGTAACGAGCCTGTTTTTGGTTTATTCTTCTCTTTTTCTTCACTTTTCGTCTTTGGATTTTCTTGGGTCTTCTTTCCTAGCTTTACTCCACTCCCATGATGCTCTTTAATGCTCCATATCTGCTTCAAAACTACGAGAAAACACAAAACTTGCATAGTTTCCACACTTTTCACAAAATATGAAAAATAAAGCAAAAGACACACAAAAAAACAACTAAGCACAACTCAAAAACCTAGAAAAACACTCTAAAACAAGGCTAAAACACAGACATCAGTGACGGCTGAACATATGCGATAACCTGCAGAGCACGTACAAGAAGATGGGGTGAAGCGACACCCATCAGATGCACAACCATGGAGTCATATATTTTAATGAAGCGTGGCCATATTTCATCGCAAAATCGCGAAATGTAAGACTAGGGTTGTCCACAGACGGTTTTAATCCGTTCGGTTCTTCGGGGTGGCAGTACTCTTCGTGGCTTGTGATTTTGACACCATATAACATTCGGCCGTCAATGTGTATGCGGGAAGAAGTTATGTTTTTGACGATTATTGTCCCTAGACCAAAAATCCCGTAAGCAAACACTGGATGTGTACTTGTAGTTGTTGATAGCCGAGCTTCAAAATTTGTGGATTAATGAGGCGAACACATACAACTAGTGGAGGAAGCAAAATTTTGTCTTGCGTGCAGCTGTACTATGGAATATTAGCGACCTCCCGGCATATTCCATGTTGTTAGGTATGTTGTTCTATGTTAAGAAATAGCTCATTAATTATAATCGTGCTATTAAATTTATTGAGTTGACCATTCATACGTTTTTTTAGGATGGAGCACTTCTGAAAAATACACTTGTCCTTATTGCATGGAGGACACATATCCATTCTATTTGTGTAAACTTTATGCATAAATTTATTTTCCAAACAAATCTTAACGGTGAAAACATTTTAATGAAATAACTCATCACCAAATAAATTGATTTCCAAACAAATTATTTCTTAATTAAATGTTAACGTCCGGATCTAATGAAATATTCATCTCATTTACTTAGATTCTCCAAAAGCTTATCATAAAGAGAAAATTTAATCTAAATAATGGCTTTCATAATTGATAATTTCCAATCACAATAACACAACATGCTTGATTTATCGTACCCTTGTTGATTTAAACTGATCTACCATTTTCTCCAAAATTGGTTCATGAGTTTTTTTACTTTTTTATTCTAATTAATTAAATTATTTATGCTTAGAAATTATAAAATCTTTCCCCGAGTTTATATTATTTACTTGTTTTGAAGAAATTTCCTAATTCGCCCTTTTTTCTTTCTTTTTATTTAAAAAAAGTAATATTCAAATATAACTTCTTCTACTTTTAAACAAATGAGGTTGAAGTTAAGCTATCTCTATCCCTTTATTCTTTTCCATGTCATACTAGTTCATGAACCATGAGAAGTAATATTTAAATTCACAACTTGCACAAAGTAGAGTACCACAAGAAAAGAAGAACAAAGTAGTATACCATAAGAAAAGGAATACAAAAATGGCATATTTTTTTTACAACTCAAAACTTATCTAATAGACATTTCAATTCTTCACTCTACATACACAAAACGGAATTGTTCAATCACACCCTCAATCTATAAATACCCCTCCACATTCACCACTCTCCTCACACCCTTCACTCAGTTCAATTATCACAAGCACATACACATACACACAAAATGAGTTGCTCGACTATCCCTGCAGATTTCACAACTGTGTCCGGATCAAGAATGAGTCTGGTCGTGGATAGGTCGAATGCGGGACGAGAGTTCAAGGTTCGAGACATATCCCAAGCCGACTATGGGCGCCTCCAAATCCAGTTGGCAGAGTCGGAGATGCCCGGGCTAGTGTCTTGTAGGCAAGAGTTTGCTTCCTCAAAACCTTTGAGGGGTACGAGGATAACTGGAAGCCTTCACATGACCACCCAAACGGCGGTGCTAGTTGAAACACTAACTGCCCTTGGTGCTACCGTTCGTTGGTGCTCCTCCGACGCCTTCTCCACCTAGGACCATGCTGCCGCAGCCATTGCACGTGACTCTGCCTCCGTCTTTGCATGGAGGGGCCAATCTCTCCAGGTTCATTACTTAAAAACTTTTCAATCTTCTTGTACAACATATTCTTCATTGGCCAAATTACCATATGATGTATATTTATATATGTACATATACCTTCCTTTTTTTTAATGACGACCACGCACATGCGTTCGAAAACCCAGGTGTATATATACATATATACATGTATATGCGGTGCACTTAACAGGATGTCATAATATGTACATAGCTATTACCAAATGGACACCAGTTTAAATACCCGTAGTTGTTAACATTTGCTATTTTTACGGCCATTTGGTTTTGTTAGGCATATAAACCGATTTCTAACACAATTCGGACTTGCGTGTCATCTTATAACTAGTTGTGTTATATGTGTGGCTATTCATAATTATAAACTGCTTAATGTGAATATTTTTAGTTTTGTACCTAGTGAAGATTATGTGAAAACATAAGTAATTATTTATAACATGTGATATCATTAAGTTTCACTTACAAACCTTATTCTTGATGTTATCATTTGCACATGTCATAAAATACTATGTCTTGGATGACCTATATATCAGTACGTAATAATGATATTAGTGGGCACTATTGATGGATTTTAGGAATACTGGTGGTCCGTGGAGAGGGCATTGGATTTTGGTCGTGAAGGCGGACCAAATTTGCTAATTGATGATGGTGGAGATGCAACACTTTTGATCCATGAGGGGGTAAGGATAGAGGAGGAACATGAAAGGTTTGGGAGATTGCCCGATCCCAAGAGTGCTGATAATGAGAGGTCAAGAATCATGCTGCAAGTGATCAGGGATGCGATTAAGGTGGATCCAAGGAGGTTTAGGAAGATCCGGGAGGCTGTGGTTGGTGTATCCGAGCTTACTAGCAGTGGTCTAAGACGATTGTACCAGTTGCAACAAAATAAAACCCTCTTATTTCCCGCCATTAGTGTCAATGATATTGCCACTAGCAGGGTAAGTAAGATCACAAATGCAAAATTTATTAATTACTTTGTTTATAACAGTAACTTTCGGAGTTTGAGTGTATCCACTTTATTTTGTAGATCGAGAGCATCCATGGAAGTCGTCAATCCTTTCTTAGCGGATTCCTTAGAGCCACTGATAATGTCGCAATAGCTGGCAAAGTGGCTGTTGTTATTGGCTATGGAGATGTTGGCAGGGGCTGCGCAGTTGGTCTCAGGGGGATTGGTGCTCAAGTATTTGTTGCAGAAATTGACCCAATTCGTGCTTTTGAAGCCTCCGTAGAAGGATTTCCTATTCGTTCCGTGGAAGACGTTGTCTCAGAAGCTGACATCTTCGTCACTGCCACTATGAACAGGAATGTCATTAGGGTCCAACACATGAAGCAGATGAAGAACAACGCTATTGTCTTAAACGTGGGTCAGTTTGAGAATGAGATTGACATTGAGGGTCTCAGGAATTGTCAAGATGTTAAAAGGGTCACGATCAAGCCTTTTATCTCCGATCGATTCATCTTTCCTGAGTCAAACAGGGGTATCATTGTCCTTGCTGAAGGGAGAAAGTTGAACTTTGCATCTGCATCCGGTCACCCAAGCTTTTTAAGATCATCCTCGTTCACCAACCACATAATGGCCTTACTTGAGCTTTGGAATGAAAGAAAGTCCTCTAATTATGAGAGGAGGGTGTACTTTCTTCCGAGGCACTTGGAGCAGAAGGTTGCAAGGCTACACCTTAGTCACATAGGAGCAAATATCGATAGGCTCACTCCTGAGCAAGCAACTTACCTTAATGTTCCAATTGAAGGTCCATATGGTCCTAGTAACTGTAGGCTAGGTCAGTGAGCCTCAAAGAGAGACAATGAGATGAATAAGGATGCATAATCCATAATTGTCGTTCGAGTTGAATAAAACAAATGAGAAACGTCATTTCCTTGTTTAGCTTATCGTTCCATTTAATTATCGACTAACACGTGAAATTCCTTTGAAAAATAATCATGTCATATAACTATATTCTTCTCAATCAAGGTATTGTAACTGAAAAACATATTATATATCACAATTGCATCTTTTTTATAAAAAAAACTTCAAAGAAAGAGTCTTCTCACATATATTAGCAAGGACAGTGATACAAATAAAACAATTATAAATTAATAAATGGAGGAGAAACGAGGAAGTATTTTATAACAACACAAAATTACTCTATAAAAATTCGTTTAGCCACCATTATCCAAATTTATTAGCTATTTTTTTGGTCAAAAGGGAATCAACATTCTCCTCGCTTTTTTTAATAAAAACTTAAGGCTAAGAAGCAACAAAAAGGGGATAGGCAGGCCTCTAACCGCATCTAAAAGATACGAGAAATGACGAAAGGTTGTTCAAGCAATCATTCGCTAAAACTCGTTTCCTCTACGTATTTACATTGCATGTACAAGTTTGGTGTTACAACTGGAGTAAAGTTGTCCGAAGTAGCTAGTCTATTCATGAATAAATTTTCCCTTACATTTCAAAAAAAAAAATCACAAAGTCGAAGGACAAATTGAAATTGGAAAATGGACCTGAGGTTAACGAGCTTTTCTTCTTGAGAGTTCATGACTTGAAAAGGAAAAGTTAAACTTTAATTAATGGAATGTAGCTTAATTAATTCCCATATCCTTCCAAGGAAAAACTATAAGCTTAACTTAAGCCATGAAACCATACATTATATAATTAATTGTGCTCGTACCCTACATCTAAAGAGTCGAGATGTATTAAAAAATACACACGAAGAAAGCAATCAAACCATCAATGTTCATTGCATTTTAATGCGATGACAACTATGAAGCGCAGAGAAAAAAATATAACGAATGCCTCTTAGCCGCAATAGATTTTTGAAGGAGCTAAGAAAAAAAATCATTTTGATAATTATATGTCTTGCAAAGGCTTTAATTCATTAGGAAGATATTTACAACTAAATAAGCATCACCTTCATAACCAATAATTAATTTGCGAGACATGGGAAAGTCCCTAATGCAAGAAAAATAATATCCTACAATCTATACATAGAATAGTCAACAAAGTCATCTATGTTGATATATATTCGTAGATGAATTTCTTAATTTCGATGTGATAATATTCCTTTTTATGTTCCTAAAACTAATTTAAATAGCACAAAAAGTATAAGTTACTGTTAAACTTAAGGATAAGGACTTTCTTCATTCACCTTTATTAATGTATATATATAAGCTACATTGAAATTAGTACCTTCTACACTATGAGTATCAAATTAGGGCTTTCAAATTACAAGGCATCTTTTGGTTTTACAATTAAGAAACATACTCTAACTTCATAATAATAAAGCCTCTATGAACTAATGAAATATTCATCTTAATCACTTAGATTCTTCAAAAGCTTATCACAAAGTGAATTGAATCTAAATAAAGGCTTTCATATTTGATAATTTCAAATCACAATAACACAACCTGCTTGATTTATCGTACCCTTGTTGATTTAAACTGATCTACCATTCACTCTAAAATTGGTTCATGTTTTTTTTTGTTTTTTTTTCCAACGAATTAAAATATTTATGCTTAGAAATTATAAAATGTTTCCTCAAATTTATATTATTTACTTTTTTGTTTTTAAGAAATTTCCTAATTCGCCCTTTTATTTCTTTCTTTTTTATTTACAAAATTAATATTCAAATATAACTTCTTCTACTTTTAAACAAAAGAGGTTGAAGTTAAGCTATCTCTATCCCTTTATTCTTTTCCATGTCATACTAGTTCATGAACCATGAGAAGTAATATTTAAATTTACAACTTGCACAAAGTAGAGTACCACAAGAAAAGAAGAACAAAGTAGTATACCATAAGAAAAGGAATACAAAAATGGCATATTTTTTTTACAACTCAAAACTTATCTAATAGACATTTCAATTCTTCACTCTACATACACAAAACGGAATTGTTCAATCACACCCTCAATCTATAAATACCCCTCCACATTCACCACTCTCCTCACACCCTTCACTCAGTTCAATTATCACAAGCACATACACATACACACAAAATGAGTTGCTCGACTATCCCTGCAGATTTCACAACTGTGTCCGGATCAAGAATGAGTCTGGTCGTGGATAGGTCGAATGCGGGACGAGAGTTCAAGGTTCGAGACATATCCCAAGCCGACTATGGGCGCCTCCAAATCCAGTTGGCAGAGTCGGAGATGCCCGGGCTAGTGTCTTGTAGGCAAGAGTTTGCTTCCTCAAAACCTTTGAGGGGTACGAGGATAACTGGAAGCCTTCACATGACCACCCAAACGGAGGTGCTAGTTGAAACACTAACTGCCCTTGGTGCTACCGTTCGTTGGTGCTCCTCCGACGCCTTCTCCACCCAGGACCATGCTGCCGCAGCCATTGCACGTGACTCTGCCTCCGTCTTTGCATGGAGGGGCCAATCTCTCCAGGTTCATTACTTAAAAACTTTTCAATCTTCTTGTACAACATATTCTTCATTGGCCAAATTACCATATGATGTATATTTATATATGTACATATACCTTCCTTTTTTTTAATGACGACCACGCACATGCGTTCGAAAACCCAGGTGTATATATACATATATACATGTATATGCGGTGCACTTAACAGGATGTCATAATATGTACATAGCTATTACCAAATGGACACCAGTTTAAATACCCGTAGTTGTTAACATTTGCTATTTTTACGGCCATTTGGTTTTGTTAGGCATATAAACCGATTTCTAACACAATTCGGACTTGCGTGTCATCTTATAACTAGTTGTGTTATATGTGTGGCTATTCATAATTATAAACTGCTTAATGTGAATATTTTTAGCTTTGTACCTAGTGAAGATTATGTGAAAACATAAGTAATTATTTATAACATGTGATATCATTAAGTTTCACTTACAAACCTTATTCTTGATGTTATCATTTGCACATGTCATAAAATACTATGTCTTGGATGACCTATATATCAGTACGTAATAATGATATTAGTGGGCACTATTGATGGATTTTAGGAATACTGGTGGTCCGTGGAGAGGGCATTGGATTTTGGTCGTGAAGGCGGACCAAATTTGCTAATTGATGATGGTGGAGATGCAACACTTTTGATCCATGAGGGGGTAAGGATAGAGGAGGAACATGAAAGGTTTGGGAGATTGCCCGATCCCAAGAGTGCTGATAATGAGAGGTCAAGAATCATGCTGCAAGTGATCAGGGATGCGATTAAGGTGGATCCAAGGAGGTTTAGGAAGATCCGGGAGGCTGTGGTTGGTGTATCCGAGCTTACTAGCAGTGGTCTAAGACGATTGTACCAGTTGCAACAAAATAAAACCCTCTTATTTCCCGCCATTAGTGTCAATGATATTGCCACTAGCAGGGTAAGTAAGATCACAAATGCAAAATTTATTAATTACTTTGTTTATAACAGTAACTTTCGGAGTTTGAGTGTATCCACTTTATTTTGTAGATCGAGAGCATCCATGGAAGTCGTCAATCCTTTCTTAGCGGATTCCTTAGAGCCACTGATAATGTCGCAATAGCTGGCAAAGTGGCTGTTGTTATTGGCTATGGAGATGTTGGCAGGGGCTGCGCAGTTGGTCTCAGGGGGATTGGTGCTCAAGTATTTGTTGCAGAAATTGACCCAATTCGTGCTTTTGAAGCCTCCGTAGAAGGATTTCCTATTCGTTCCGTGGAAGACGTTGTCTCAGAAGCTGACATCTTCGTCACTGCCACTATGAACAGGAATGTCATTAGGGTCCAACACATGAAGCAGATGAAGAACAACGCTATTGTCTTAAACGTGGGTCAGTTTGAGAATGAGATTGACATTGAGGGTCTCAGGAATTGTCAAGATGTTAAAAGGGTCACGATCAAGCCTTTTATCTCCGATCGATTCATCTTTCCTGAGTCAAACAGGGGTATCATTGTCCTTGCTGAAGGGAGAAAGTTGAACTTTGCATCTGCATCCGGTCACCCAAGCTTTTTAAGATCATCCTCGTTCACCAACCACATAATGGCCTTACTTGAGCTTTGGAATGAAAGAAAGTCCTCTAATTATGAGAGGAGGGTGTACTTTCTTCCGAGGCACTTGGAGCAGAAGGTTGCAAGGCTACACCTTAGTCACATAGGAGCAAATATCGATAGGCTCACTCCTGAGCAAGCAACTTACCTTAATGTTCCAATTGAAGGTCCATATGGTCCTAGTAACTGTAGGCTAGGTCAGTGAGCCTCAAAGAGAGACAATGAGATGAATAAGGATGCATAATCCATAATTGTCGTTCGAGTTGAATAAAACAAATGAGAAACGTCATTTCCTTGTTTAGCTTATCGTTCCATTTAATTATCGACTAACACGTGAAATTCCTTTGAAAAATAATCATGTCATATAACTATATTCTTCTCAATCAAGGTATTGTAACTGAAAAACATATTATATATCACAATTGCATCTTTTTTATAAAAAAAACTTCAAAGAAAGAGTCTTCTCACATATATTAGCAAGGACAGTGATACAAATAAAACAATTATAAATTAATAAATGGAGGAGAAACGAGGAAGTATTTTATAACAACACAAAATTACTCTATAAAAATTCGTTTAGCCACCATTATCCAAATTTATTAGCTATTTTTTTGGTCAAAAGGGAATCAACATTCTCCTCGCTTTTTTTAATAAAAACTTAAGGCTAAGAAGCAACAAAAAGGGGATAGGCAGGCCTCTAACCGCATCTAAAAGATACGAGAAATGACGAAAGGTTGTTCAAGCAATCATTCGCTAAAACTCGTTTCCTCTACGTATTTACATTGCATGTACAAGTTTGGTGTTACAACTGGAGTAAAGTTGTCCGAAGTAGCTAGTCTATTCATGAATAAATTTTCCCTTACATTTCAAAAAAAAAAATCACAAAGTCGAAGGACAAATTGAAATTGGAAAATGGACCTGAGGTTAACGAGCTTTTCTTCTTGAGAGTTCATGACTTGAAAAGGAAAAGTTAAACTTTAATTAATGGAATGTAGCTTAATTAATTCCCATATCCTTCCAAGGAAAAACTATAAGCTTAACTTAAGCCATGAAACCATACATTATATAATTAATTGTGCTCGTACCCTACATCTAAAGAGTCGAGATGTATTAAAAAATACACACGAAGAAAGCAATCAAACCATCAATGTTCATTGCATTTTAATGCGATGACAACTATGAAGCGCAGAGAAAAAAATATAACGAATGCCTCTTAGCCGCAATAGATTTTTGAAGGAGCTAAGAAAAAAAATCATTTTGATAATTATATGTCTTGCAAAGGCTTTAATTCATTAGGAAGATATTTACAACTAAATAAGCATCACCTTCATAACCAATAATTAATTTGCGAGACATGGGAAAGTCCCTAATGCAAGAAAAATAATATCCTACAATCTATACATAGAATAGTCAACAAAGTCATCTATGTTGATATATATTCGTAGATGAATTTCTTAATTTCGATGTGATAATATTCCTTTTTATGTTCCTAAAACTAATTTAAATAGCACAAAAAGTATAAGTTACTGTTAAACTTAAGGATAAGGACTTTCTTCATTCACCTTTATTAATGTATATATATAAGCTACATTGAAATTAGTACCTTCTACACTATGAGTATCAAATTAGGGCTTTCAAATTACAAGGCATCTTTTGGTTTTACAATTAAGAAACATACTCTAACTTCATAATAATAAAGCCTCTATGAACTAATGAAATATTCATCTTAATCACTTAGATTCTTCAAAAGCTTATCACAAAGTGAATTGAATCTAAATAAAGGCTTTCATATTTGATAATTTCAAATCACAATAACACAACCTGCTTGATTTATCGTACCCTTGTTGATTTAAACTGATCTACCATTCACTCTAAAATTGGTTCATGTTTTTTTTTGTTTTTTTTTCCAACGAATTAAAATATTTATGCTTAGAAATTATAAAATGTTTCCTCAAATTTATATTATTTACTTTTTTGTTTTTAAGAAATTTCCTAATTCGCCCTTTTATTTCTTTCTTTTTTATTTACAAAATTAATATTCAAATATAACTTCTTCTACTTTTAAACAAAAGAGGTTGAAGTTAAGCTATCTCTATCCCTTTATTCTTTTCCATGTCATACTAGTTCATGAACCATGAGAAGTAATATTTAAATTTACAACTTGCACAAAGTAGAGTACCACAAGAAAAGAAGAACAAAGTAGTATACCATAAGAAAAGGAATACAAAAATGGCATATTTTTTTTACAACTCAAAACTTATCTAATAGACATTTCAATTCTTCACTCTACATACACAAAACGGAATTGTTCAATCACACCCTCAATCTATAAATACCCCTCCACATTCACCACTCTCCTCACACCCTTCACTCAGTTCAATTATCACAAGCACATACACATACACACAAAATGAGTTGCTCGACTATCCCTGCAGATTTCACAACTGTGTCCGGATCAAGAATGAGTCTGGTCGTGGATAGTTCGAATGCGGGACGAGAGTTCAAGGTTCGAGACATATCCCAAGCCGACTATGGGCGCCTCCAAATCCAGTTGGCAGAGTCGGAGATGCCCGGGCTAGTGTCTTGTAGGCAAGAGTTTGCTTCCTCAAAACCTTTGAGGGGTACGAGGATAACTGGAAGCCTTCACATGACCACCCAAACGGCGGTGCTAGTTGAAACACTAACTGCCCTTGGTGCTACCGTTCGTTGGTGCTCCTCCGACGCCTTCTCCACCCAGGACCATGCTGCCGCAGCCATTGCACGTGACTCTGCCTCCGTCTTTGCATGGAGGGGCCAATCTCTCCAGGTTCATTACTTAAAAACTTTTCAATCTTCTTGTACAACATATTCTTCATTGGCCAAATTACCATATGATGTATATTTATATATGTACATATACCTTCCTTTTTTTTAATGACGACCACGCACATGCGTTCGAAAACCCAGGTGTATATATACATATATACATGTATATGCGGTGCACTTAACAGGATGTCATAATATGTACATAGCTATTACCAAATGGACACCAGTTTAAATACCCGTAGTTGTTAACATTTGCTATTTTTACGGCCATTTGGTTTTGTTAGGCATATAAACCGATTTCTAACACAATTCGGACTTGCGTGTCATCTTATAACTAGTTGTGTTATATGTGTGGCTATTCATAATTATAAACTGCTTAATGTGAATATTTTTAGCTTTGTACCTAGTGAAGATTATGTGAAAACATAAGTAATTATTTATAACATGTGATATCATTAAGTTTCACTTACAAACCTTATTCTTGATGTTATCATTTGCACATGTCATAAAATACTATGTCTTGGATGACCTATATATCAGTACGTAATAATGATATTAGTGGGCACTATTGATGGATTTTAGGAATACTGGTGGTCCGTGGAGAGGGCATTGGATTTTGGTCGTGAAGGCGGACCAAATTTGCTAATTGATGATGGTGGAGATGCAACACTTTTGATCCATGAGGGGGTAAGGATAGAGGAGGAACATGAAAGGTTTGGGAGATTGCCCGATCCCAAGAGTGCTGATAATGAGAGGTCAAGAATCATGCTGCAAGTGATCAGGGATGCGATTAAGGTGGATCCAAGGAGGTTTAGGAAGATCCGGGAGGCTGTGGTTGGTGTATCCGAGCTTACTAGCAGTGGTCTCAGACGATTGTACCAGTTGCAACAAAATAAAACCCTCTTATTTCCCGCCATTAGTGTCAATGATATTGCCACTAGCAGGGTAAGTAAGATCACAAATGCAAAATTTATTAATTACTTTGTTTATAACAGTAACTTTCGGAGTTTGAGTGTATCCACTTTATTTTGTAGATCGAGAGCATCCATGGAAGTCGTCAATCCTTTCTTAGCGGATTCCTTAGAGCCACTGATAATGTCGCAATAGCTGGCAAAGTGGCTGTTGTTATTGGCTATGGAGATGTTGGCAGGGGCTGCGCAGTTGGTCTCAGGGGGATTGGTGCTCAAGTATTTGTTGCAGAAATTGACCCAATTCGTGCTTTTGAAGCCTCCGTAGAAGGATTTCATATTCGTTCCGTGGAAGACGTTGTCTCAGAAGCTGACATCTTCGTCACTGCCACTATGAACAGGAATGTCATTAGGGTCCAACACATGAAGCAGATGAAGAACAACGCTATTGTCTTAAACGTGGGTCAGTTTGAGAATGAGATTGACATTGAGGGTCTCAGGAATTGTCAAGATGTTAAAAGGGTCACGATCAAGCCTTTTATCTCCGATCGATTCATCTTTCCTGAGTCAAACAGGGGTATCATTGTCCTTGCTGAAGGGAGAAAGTTGAACTTTGCATCTGCATCCGGTCACCCAAGCTTTTTAAGATCATCCTCGTTCACCAACCACATAATGGCCTTACTTGAGCTTTGGAATGAAAGAAAGTCCTCTAATTATGAGAGGAGGGTGTACTTTCTTCCGAGGCACTTGGAGCAGAAGGTTGCAAGGCTACACCTTAGTCACATAGGAGCAAATATCGATAGGCTCACTCCTGAGCAAGCAACTTACCTTAATGTTCCAATTGAAGGTCCATATGGTCCTAGTAACTGTAGGCTAGGTCAGTGAGCCTCAAAGAGAGACAATGAGATGAATAAGGATGCATAATCCATAATTGTCGTTCGAGTTGAATAAAACAAATGAGAAACGTCATTTCCTTGTTTAGCTTATCGTTCCATTTAATTATCGACTAACACGTGAAATTCCTTTGAAAAATAATCATGTCATATAACTATATTCTTCTCAATCAAGGTATTGTAACTGAAAAACATATTATATATCACAATTGCATCTTTTTTATAAAAAAAACTTCAAAGAAAGAGTCTTCTCACATATATTAGCAAGGACAGTGATACAAATAAAACAATTATAAATTAATAAATGGAGGAGAAACGAGGAAGTATTTTATAACAACACAAAATTACTCTATAAAAATTCGTTTAGCCACCATTATCCAAATTTATTAGCTATTTTTTTGGTCAAAAGGGAATCAACATTCTCCTCGCTTTTTTTAATAAAAACTTAAGGCTAAGAAGCAACAAAAAGGGGATAGGCAGGCCTCTAACCGCATCTAAAAGATACGAGAAATGACGAAAGGTTGTTCAAGCAATCATTCGCTAAAACTCGTTTCCTCTACGTATTTACATTGCATGTACAAGTTTGGTGTTACAACTGGAGTAAAGTTGTCCGAAGTAGCTAGTCTATTCATGAATAAATTTTCCCTTACATTTCAAAAAAAAAAATCACAAAGTCGAAGGACAAATTGAAATTGGAAAATGGACCTGAGGTTAACGAGCTTTTCTTCTTGAGAGTTCATGACTTGAAAAGGAAAAGTTAAACTTTAATTAATGGAATGTAGCTTAATTAATTCCCATATCCTTCCAAGGAAAACTATAAACTTAACTTAAGCCATGAAACCATACATTATATAATTAATTGTGCTCGTACCCTACATCTAAAGAGTCGAGATGTATTAAAAAATACACACGAAGAAAGCAATCAAACCATCAATGTTCATTGCATTTTAATGCGATGACTACTATGAAGCGCAGAGAAAAAAATATAACGAATGCCTCTTAGCCGCAATAGATTTTTGAAGGAGCTAAGAAAAAAAATCATTTTGATAATTATATGTCTTGCAAAGGCTTTAATTCATTAGGAAGATATTTACAACTAAATAAGCATCACCTTCATAACCAATAATTAATTTGCGAGACATGGGAAAGTCCCTAATGCAAGAAAAATAATATCCTACAATCTATACATAGAATAGTCAACAAAGTCATCTATGTTGATATATATTCGTAGATGAATTTCTTAATTACGATGTGATAATATTCCTTTTTATGTTCCTAAAACTAATTTAAATAGCACAAAAAGTATAAGTTACTGTTAAACTTAAGGATAAGGACTTTCTTCATTCACCTTTATTAATGTATATATATAAGCTACATTGAAATTAGTACCTTCTACACTATGAGTATCAAATTAGGGCTTTCAAATTACAAGGCATCTTTTGGTTTTACAATTAAGAAACATACTCTAACTTCATAATAATAAAGCCTCTATGAACTAATGAAATATTCATCTTAATCACTTAGATTCTTCAAAAGCTTATCACAAAGTGAATTGAATCTAAATAAAGGCTTTCATATTTGATAATTTCAAATCACAATAACACAACCTGCTTGATTTATCGTACCCTTGTTGATTTAAACTGATCTACCATTCACTCTAAAATTGGTTCATGTTTTTTTTTGTTTTTTTTTCCAACGAATTAAAATATTTATGCTTAGAAATTATAAAATGTTTCCTCAAATTTATATTATTTACTTTTTTGTTTTTAAGAAATTTCCTAATTCGCCCTTTTATTTCTTTCTTTTTTATTTACAAAATTAATATTCAAATATAACTTCTTCTACTTTTAAACAAAAGAGGTTGAAGTTAAGCTATCTCTATCCCTTTATTCTTTTCCATGTCATACTAGTTCATGAACCATGAGAAGTAATATTTAAATTTACAACTTGCACAAAGTAGAGTACCACAAGAAAAGAAGAACAAAGTAGTATACCATAAGAAAAGGAATACAAAAATGGCATATTTTTTTTACAACTCAAAACTTATCTAATAGACATTTCAATTCTTCACTCTACATACACAAAACGGAATTGTTCAATCACACCCTCAATCTATAAATACCCCTCCACATTCACCACTCTCCTCACACCCTTCACTCAGTTCAATTATCACAAGCACATACACATACACACAAAATGAGTTGCTCGACTATCCCTGCAGATTTCACAACTGTGTCCGGATCAAGAATGAGTCTGGTCGTGGATAGGTCGAATGCGGGACGAGAGTTCAAGGTTCGAGACATATCCCAAGCCGACTATGGGCGCCTCCAAATCCAGTTGGCAGAGTCGGAGATGCCCGGGCTAGTGTCTTGTAGGCAAGAGTTTGCTTCCTCAAAACCTTTGAGGGGTACGAGGATAACTGGAAGCCTTCACATGACCACCCAAACGGCGGTGCTAGTTGAAACACTAACTGCCCTTGGTGCTACCGTTCGTTGGTGCTCCTCCGACGCCTTCTCCACCCAGGACCATGCTGCCGCAGCCATTGCACGTGACTCTGCCTCCGTCTTTGCATGGAGGGGCCAATCTCTCCAGGTTCATTACTTAAAAACTTTTCAATCTTCTTGTACAACATATTCTTCATTGGCCAAATTACCATATGATGTATATTTATATATGTACATATACCTTCCTTTTTTTTAATGACGACCACGCACATGCGTTCGAAAACCCAGGTGTATATATACATATATACATGTATATGCGGTGCACTTAACAGGATGTCATAATATGTACATAGATATTACCAAATGGACACCAGTTTAAATACCCGTAGTTGTTAACATTTGCTATTTTTACGGCCATTTGGTTTTGTTAGGCATATAAACCGATTTCTAACACAATTCGGACTTGCGTGTCATCTTATAACTAGTTGTGTTATATGTGTGGCTATTCATAATTATAAACTGCTTAATGTGAATATTTTTAGCTTTGTACCTAGTGAAGATTATGTGAAAACATAAGTAATTATTTATAACATGTGATATCATTAAGTTTCACTTACAAACCTTATTCTTGATGTTATCATTTGCACATGTCATAAAATACTATGTCTTGGATGACCTATATATCAGTACGTAATAATGATATTAGTGGGCACTATTGATGGATTTTAGGAATACTGGTGGTCCGTGGAGAGGGCATTGGATTTTGGTCGTGAAGGCGGACCAAATTTGCTAATTGATGATGGTGGAGATGCAACACTTTTGATCCATGAGGGGGTAAGGATAGAGGAGGAACATGAAAGGTTTGGGAGATTGCCCGATCCCAAGAGTGCTGATAATGAGAGGTCAAGAATCATGCTGCAAGTGATCAGGGATGCGATTAAGGTGGATCCAAGGAGGTTTAGGAAGATCCGGGAGGCTGTGGTTGGTGTATCCGAGCTTACTAGCAGTGGTCTCAGACGATTGTACCAGTTGCAACAAAATAAAACCCTCTTATTTCCCGCCATTAGTGTCAATGATATTGCCACTAGCAGGGTAAGTAAGATCACAAATGCAAAATTTATTAATTACTTTGTTTATAACAGTAACTTTCGAAGTTTGAGTGTATCCACTTTATTTTGTAGATCGAGAGCATCCATGGAAGTCGTCAATCCTTTCTTAGCGGATTCCTTAGAGCCACTGATAATGTCGCAATAGCTGGCAAAGTGGCTGTTGTTATTGGCTATGGAGATGTTGGCAGGGGCTGCGCAGTTGGTCTCAGGGGGATTGGTGCTCAAGTATTTGTTGCAGAAATTGACCCAATTCGTGCTTTTGAAGCCTCCGTAGAAGGATTTCCTATTCGTTCCGTGGAAGACGTTGTCTCAGAAGCTGACATCTTCGTCACTGCCACTATGAACAGGAATGTCATTAGGGTCCAACACATGAAGCAGATGAAGAACAACGCTATTGTCTTAAACGTGGGTCAGTTTGAGAATGAGATTGACATTGAGGGTCTCAGGAATTGTCAAGATGTTAAAAGGGTCACGATCAAGCCTTTTATCTCCGATCGATTCATCTTTCCTGAGTCAAACAGGGGTATCATTGTCCTTGCTGAAGGGAGAAAGTTGAACTTTGCATCTGCATCCGGTCACCCAAGCTTTTTAAGATCATCCTCGTTCACCAACCACATAATGGCCTTACTTGAGCTTTGGAATGAAAGAAAGTCCTCTAATTATGAGAGGAGGGTGTACTTTCTTCCGAGGCACTTGGAGCAGAAGGTTGCAAGGCTACACCTTAGTCACATAGGAGCAAATATCGATAGGCTCACTCCTGAGCAAGCAACTTACCTTAATGTTCCAATTGAAGGTCCATATGGTCCTAGTAACTGTAGGCTAGGTCAGTGAGCCTCAAAGAGAGACAATGAGATGAATAAGGATGCATAATCCATAATTGTCGTTCGAGTTGAATAAAACAAATGAGAAACGTCATTTCCTTGTTTAGCTTATCGTTCCATTTAATTATCGACTAACACGTGAAATTCCTTTGAAAAATAATCATGTCATATAACTATATTCTTCTCAATCAAGGTATTGTAACTGAAAAACATATTATATATCACAATTGCATCTTTTTTATAAAAAAAACTTCAAAGAAAGAGTCTTCTCACATATATTAGCAAGGACAGTGATACAAATAAAACAATTATAAATTAATAAATGGAGGAGAAACGAGGAAGTATTTTATAACAACACAAAATTACTCTATAAAAATTCGTTTAGCCACCATTATCCAAATTTATTAGCTATTTTTTTGGTCAAAAGGGAATCAACATTCTCCTCGCTTTTTTTAATAAAAACTTAAGGCTAAGAAGCAACAAAAAGGGGATAGGCAGGCCTCTAACCGCATCTAAAAGATACGAGAAATGACGAAAGGTTGTTCAAGCAATCATTCGCTAAAACTCGTTTCCTCTACGTATTTACATTGCATGTACAAGTTTGGTGTTACAACTGGAGTAAAGTTGTCCGAAGTAGCTAGTCTATTCATGAATAAATTTTCCCTTACATTTGAAAAAAAAAAATCACAAAGTCGAAGGACAAATTGAAATTGGAAAATGGACCTGAGGTTAACGAGCTTTTCTTCTTGAGAGTTCATGACTTGAAAAGGAAAAGTTAAACTTTAATTAATGGAATGTAGCTTAATTAATTCCCATATCCTTCCAAGGAAAAACTATAAACTTAACTTAAGCCATGAAACCATACATTATATAATTAATTGTGCTCGTACCCTACATCTAAAGAGTCGAGATGTATTAAAAAATACACACGAAGAAAGCAATCAAACCATCAATGTTCATTGCATTTTAATGCGATGACTACTATGAAGCGCAGAGAAAAAAATATAACGAATGCCTCTTAGCCGCAATAGATTTTTGAAGGAGCTAAGAAAAAAAATCATTTTGATAATTATATGTCTTGCAAAGGCTTTAATTCATTAGGAAGATATTTACAACTAAATAAGCATCACCTTCATAACCAATAATTAATTTGCGAGACATGGGAAAGTCCCTAATGCAAGAAAAATAATATCCTACAATCTATACATAGAATAGTCAACAAAGTCATCTATGTTGATATATATTCGTAGATAAATTTCTTAATTACGATGTGATAATATTCCTTTTTATGTTCCTAAAACTAATTTAAATAGCACAAAAAGTATAAGTTACTGTTAAACTTAAGGATAAGGACTTTCTTCATTCACCTTTATTAATGTATATATATAAGCTACATTGAAATTAGTACCTTCTACACTATGAGTATCAAATTAGGGCTTTCAAATTACAAGGCATCTTTTGGTTTTACAATTAAGAAACATACTCTAACTTCATAATAATAAAGCCTCTATGAACTAATGAAATATTCATCTTAATCACTTAGATTCTTCAAAAGCTTATCACAAAGTGAATTGAATCTAAATAAAGGCTTTCATATTTGATAATTTCAAATCACAATAACACAACCTGCTTGATTTATCGTACCCTTGTTGATTTAAACTGATCTACCATTCACTCTAAAATTGGTTCATGTTTTTTTTGTTTTTTTTTCCAACGAATTAAAATATTTATGCTTAGAAATTATAAAATGTTTCCTCAAATTTATATTATTTACTTTTTTGTTTTTAAGAAATTTCCTAATTCGCCCTTTTATTTCTTTCTTTTTTATTTACAAAATTAATATTCAAATATAACTTCTTCTACTTTTAAACAAAAGAGGTTGAAGTTAAGCTATCTCTATCCCTTTATTCTTTTCCATGTCATACTAGTTCATGAACCATGAGAAGTAATATTTAAATTTACAACTTGCACAAAGTAGAGTACCACAAGAAAAGAAGAACAAAGTAGTATACCATAAGAAAAGGAATACAAAAATGGCATATTTTTTTTACAACTCAAAACTTATCTAATAGACATTTCAATTCTTCACTCTACATACACAAAACGGAATTGTTCAATCACACCCTCAATCTATAAATACCCCTCCACATTCACCACTCTCCTCACACCCTTCACTCAGTTCAATTATCACAAGCACATACACATACACACAAAATGAGTTGCTCGACTATCCCTGCAGATTTCACAACTGTGTCCGGATCAAGAATGAGTCTGGTCGTGGATAGGTCGAATGCGGGACGAGAGTTCAAGGTTCGAGACATATCCCAAGCCGACTATGGGCGCCTCCAAATCCAGTTGGCAGAGTCGGAGATGCCCGGGCTAGTGTCTTGTAGGCAAGAGTTTGCTTCCTCAAAACCTTTGAGGGGTACGAGGATAACTGGAAGCCTTCACATGACCACCCAAACGGCGGTGCTAGTTGAAACACTAACTGCCCTTGGTGCTACCGTTCGTTGGTGCTCCTCCGACGCCTTCTCCACCCAGGACCATGCTGCCGCAGCCATTGCACGTGACTCTGCCTCCGTCTTTGCATGGAGGGGCCAATCTCTCCAGGTTCATTACTTAAAAACTTTTCAATCTTCTTGTACAACATATTCTTCATTGGCCAAATTACCATATGATGTATATTTATATATGTACATATACCTTCCTTTTTTTTAATGACGACCACGCACATGCGTTCGAAAACCCAGGTGTATATATACATATATACATGTATATGCGGTGCACTTAACAGGATGTCATAATATGTACATAGATATTACCAAATGGACACCAGTTTAAATACCCGTAGTTGTTAACATTTGCTATTTTTACGGCCATTTGGTTTTGTTAGGCATATAAACCGATTTCTAACACAATTCGGACTTGCGTGTCATCTTATAACTAGTTGTGTTATATGTGTGGCTATTCATAATTATAAACTGCTTAATGTGAATATTTTTAGCTTTGTACCTAGTGAAGATTATGTGAAAACATAAGTAATTATTTATAACATGTGATATCATTAAGTTTCACTTACAAACCTTATTCTTGATGTTATCATTTGCACATGTCATAAAATACTATGTCTTGGATGACCTATATATCAGTACGTAATAATGATATTAGTGGGCACTATTGATGGATTTTAGGAATACTGGTGGTCCGTGGAGAGGGCATTGGATTTTGGTCGTGAAGGCGGACCAAATTTGCTAATTGATGATGGTGGAGATGCAACACTTTTGATCCATGAGGGGGTAAGGATAGAGGAGGAACATGAAAGGTTTGGGAGATTGCCCGATCCCAAGAGTGCTGATAATGAGAGGTCAAGAATCATGCTGCAAGTGATCAGGGATGCGATTAAGGTGGATCCAAGGAGGTTTAGGAAGATCCGGGAGGCTGTGGTTGGTGTATCCGAGCTTACTAGCAGTGGTCTCAGACGATTGTACCAGTTGCAACAAAATAAAACCCTCTTATTTCCCGCCATTAGTGTCAATGATATTGCCACTAGCAGGGTAAGTAAGATCACAAATGCAAAATTTATTAATTACTTTGTTTATAACAGTAACTTTCGGAGTTTGAGTGTATCCACTTTATTTTGTAGATCGAGAGCATCCATGGAAGTCGTCAATCCTTTCTTAGCGGATTCCTTAGAGCCACTGATAATGTCGCAATAGCTGGCAAAGTGGCTGTTGTTATTGGCTATGGAGATGTTGGCAGGGGCTGCGCAGTTGGTCTCAGGGGGATTGGTGCTCAAGTATTTGTTGCAGAAATTGACCCAATTCGTGCTTTTGAAGCCTCCGTAGAAGGATTTCCTATTCGTTCCGTGGAAGACGTTGTCTCAGAAGCTGACATCTTCGTCACTGCCACTATGAACAGGAATGTCATTAGGGTCCAACACATGAAGCAGATGAAGAACAACGCTATTGTCTTAAACGTGGGTCAGTTTGAGAATGAGATTGACATTGAGGGTCTCAGGAATTGTCAAGATGTTAAAAGGGTCACGATCAAGCCTTTTATCTCCGATCGATTCATCTTTCCTGAGTCAAACAGGGGTATCATTGTCCTTGCTGAAGGGAGAAAGTTGAACTTTGCATCTGCATCCGGTCACCCAAGCTTTTTAAGATCATCCTCGTTCACCAACCACATAATGGCCTTACTTGAGCTTTGGAATGAAAGAAAGTCCTCTAATTATGAGAGGAGGGTGTACTTTCTTCCGAGGCACTTGGAGCAGAAGGTTGCAAGGCTACACCTTAGTCACATAGGAGCAAATATCGATAGGCTCACTCCTGAGCAAGCAACTTACCTTAATGTTCCAATTGAAGGTCCATATGGTCCTAGTAACTGTAGGCTAGGTCAGTGAGCCTGAAAGAGAGACAATGAGATGAATAAGGATGCATAATCCATAATTGTCGTTCGAGTTGAATAAAACAAATGAGAAACGTCATTTCCTTGTTTAGCTTATCGTTCCATTTAATTATCGACTAACACGTGAAATTCCTTTGAAAAATAATCATGTCATATAACTATATTCTTCTCAATCAAGGTATTGTAACTGAAAAACATATTATATATCACAATTGCATCTTTTTTATAAAAAAAACTTCAAAGAAAGAGTCTTCTCACATATATTAGCAAGGACAGTTATACAAATAAAACAATTATAAATTAATAAATGGAGGAGAAACGAGGAAGTATTTTATAACAACACAAAATTACTCTATAAAAATTCTTTAGCCACCATTATCCAAATTTATTAGCTATTTTTTTGGTCAAAAGGGAATCAACATTCTCCTCGCTTTTTTTAATAAAAACTTAAGGCTAAGAAGCAACAAAAAGGGGATAGGCAGGCCTCTAACCTGTAACACCCCGTCTTTCGACGAGGCACTACTAGGGAATAGACCTTGCCAAGTACTATTATTTAGGTTGACAACTACACTGTAGGACCTTACAACTCGGGCACGACGAGAAAACATAATAAAATATCCAACCTTTATTTAGTAAAACTTAGAAAAACGTATCATGCATGAATCCCCGAAAATTATAAATAATCAAATACGTCACAACGCCTACTGAACTGAACCATCCGAACCAAAAATAATAATAAACGAAACTCAATACCAACTCTATCTAACAAATATTAAAATCAACATCCCTACTATTATAAATAACTAGCAAAAACAAATCCCACTATGACACGCGCTCTTTACCGCTCCGGCCCGCCATCTTGCCTCGGTTTCTGCACGGCTCCCTGATTCATACCTGGAACTGAAAAATTGTTCCCCGAAGGGTCAGCGTCTAATCTACCAAGCTAGAAAGAATATGGAAACTGTAGAACGGTTTGAAATCAGTTATCTATAGTCAGCATACAAATCCACAACCGCAATCATAACTCTAAAAGCCAATACCTAAATTAGTTATATCAGTCACACAAGTCACATACGCATTCACAATCACAATCACACATCAATGAAATTCTTCCTTTGTCCACAATCCGTCTTCCAAGGCGCTCATCACCGCGCCGAGTGCAGAGGCAGGCCCTCCCACTCCACTTCCCAATCTCCCTTCTAACTCCGGGCTAAGCCTCCACTGGAGCGCTTGCCAAAAACACACAGATAATAATTTTCATTTGAAGGGGTACGATTTTCCCAGTCACACGGGTCAAAGTAGCCAACTCTTCCTCAACACCAGCTACGATGGGCCGTGTCGGAAACGGTACCAACACAGAGAAAACGTTTTAAAATATTTCCCGATAAAACATATTTAAAATCATTTACGCACACAACACTCAAGGAGTTCAAATCAATTTAAAAGGTATTTCGGGACTAGTTCCCAAAACCTGCCCTACAATATCGATACTCAATCTAACAAGGGAGAAAAGAACCGAGCAAGTCGAAAAACGACTTACCTTGAGTGAAGGGTATCTGGCAACTACGGAAAATTAGAAATACGAACAATCGGGATCTCCTAGACATAATAACGATAAATTTAGTAAGAAAGAGGGCTCGAAGTGAAAAAGACTACCAAATATTATAAACCGAACCCGTAACACACCGAATGACCCTAACTAACTACCCAACTGAACCCGACTAATTAAATAAAATTTAACGTATTCAATCCTTTTGACATACCTTGTATATATATACGTATATATTAGTTTTAATTGAACTCACTAATTAGCTAACTTACTAATTAATAGCAATCCACGATCACATTTTCAACCCAAAACCAATAACCCACCTTGATTATTGAACCCAGCCCAATATCCCATCCTTTACGCAAATAGTTGAACTGGCCAAATTCAATTTATCTCCCTACCCAATATTACAACATATTAAGCCCGTTTGACTATTCCACGCGGGCCCGCCTCTCTTCTTCTTCAACTATTGCCCTGCAATTTGAGGCCGCCATTACCTCGGCACCGGCGTTCGTTCAACTAGCCAACCACCACCACCCAACTGCCTTAGATATTTCATCCTCCCCTCCCCCTAAACCGCTTGTCCAACCGGCCTGAGACGGACGCCCGCATCCGGTGCACTAGCCGCGTCACCGGCGAAAGTGAATTCGCCTTCCGCCGGTGGTTTCTCGGCCTGACTAAATTCCGACCCAGCAACGACGCTTGCTCAATCTAAACCGTTCTGACTATTGGAACCAAAGAGGAAGGAAAAAGAAAGCCATCTACTTACCCGTGACTATTCGATCGGCAGACGGCAGCGGTAACAAGCTCCGTCGACTAGCGAGTGCCCGACCTGGCTTAAGCCCCTACAAACAGAGGAGGAGCAAGGCTGCTCGGGTTTAAGAAAAGGGAACGAACGAAAACGAGGAAATAACAGGACTTCCATGTCACCGGAGGAGATGAACAGGGGAATTGGCGGCCTTACCAGGAATTAATGTTCTTCACCGGGCACCACCGAAAATACCTTAGGCGAGGACGACACCAAAGAAGCGAGTTCGTCTAGTTTCTTAAGGATTTTTTTTTTTCTTAGATCCGAGGTTAAAGTCCGATTTATAGCGTAATTGGTTGGACTTAAAAAGATACGATAAGAGGAATCCGTTCGGATCGGATTAAACGAGATTAAGGATAGATTCTTCTTGTTTAGGTGTGATTTTCCGTTAGCATCCGAACTCTAGGAACCTGATTAGATGGTCATAAAATATAGGGTCTGAAAAAAAAATAAAAATAAAAATAAAAAAAATAAATAAATAAATAAAATAAAACTAATGTATATATATAAGGTGTTAAGGAATTGATTTAACTAAATAATTGTATCGAATTAAATGCTATCTTGGAGTTTCTTGCGGGTCAAGATTTCGACTACTTGTAATCTAAGAAATTTGTTTTTCTTCTCTAGACGGAAAAACGAAACCCGAGTATTACATAACCGCATCTAAAAGATACGAGAAATGACGAAAGGTTGTTCAAGCAATCATTCGCTAAAACTCGTTTCCTCTACGTATTTACATTGCATGTACAAGTTTGGTGTTACAACTGGAGTAAAGTTGTCCGAAGTAGCTAGTCTATTCATGAATAAATTTTCCCTTACATTTCAAAAAAAAAATCACAAAGTCGAAGGACAAATTGAAATTGGAAAATGGACCTGAGGTTAACGAGCTTTTCTTCTTGAGAGTTCATGACTTGAAAAGGAAAAGTTAAACTTTAATTAATGGAATGTAGCTTAATTAATTCCCATATCCTTCCAAGGAAAAACTATAAACTTAACTTAAGCCATGAAACCATACATTATATAATTAATTGTGCTCGTACCCTACATCTAAAGAGTCGAGATGTATTAAAAAATACACACGAAGAAAGCAATCAAACCATCAATGTTCATTGCATTTTAATGCGATGACTACTATGAAGCGCAGAGAAAAAAATATAACGAATGCCTCTTAGCCGCAATAGATTTTTGAAGGAGCTAAGAAAAAAAATCATTTTGATAATTATATGTCTTGCAAAGGCTTTAATTCATTAGGAAGATATTTACAACTAAATAAGCATCACCTTCATAACCAATAATTAATTTGCGAGACATGGGAAAGTCCCTAATTCAAGAAAAATAATATCCTACAATCTATACATAGAATAGTCAACAAAGTCATCTATGTTGATATATATTCGTAGATGAATTTCTTAATTACGATGTGATAATATTCCTTTTTATGTTCCTAAAACTACCCTAAATAGCACAAAAAGTATAAGTTACTGTTAAACTTAAGGATAAGGACTTTCTTCATTCACCTTTATTAATGTATATATATAAGCTACATTGAAATTAGTACCTTCTACACTATGAGTATCAAATTAGGGCTTTCAAATTACAAGGCATCTTTTGGTTTTACAATTAAGAAACATACTCTAACTTCATAATAATAAAGCCTCTATGAACTAATGAAATATTCATCTTAATCACTTAGATTCTTCAAAAGCTTATCACAAAGTGAATTGAATCTAAATAAAGGCTTTCATATTTGATAATTTCAAATCACAATAACACAACCTGCTTGATTTATCGTACCCTTGTTGATTTAAACTGATCTACCATTCACTCTAAAATTGGTTCATGTTTTTTTTTGTTTTTTTTTCCAACGAATTAAAATATTTATGCTTAGAAATTATAAATTGTTTCCTCAAATTTATATTATTTACTTTTTTGTTTTTAAGAAATTTCCTAATTCGCCCTTTTATTTCTTTCTTTTTTATTTACAAAATTAATATTCAAATATAACTTCTTCTACTTTTAAACAAAAGAGGTTGAAGTTAAGCTATCTCTATCCCTTTATTCTTTTCCATGTCATACTAGTTCATGAACCATGAGAAGTAATATTTAAATTTACAACTTGCACAAAGTAGAGTACCACAAGAAAAGAAGAACAAAGTAGTATACCATAAGAAAAGGAATACAAAAATGGCATATTTTTTTTACAACTCAAAACTTATCTAATAGACATTTCAATTCTTCACTCTACATACACAAAACGGAATTGTTCAATCACACCCTCAATCTATAAATACCCCTCCACATTCACCACTCTCCTCACACCCTTCACTCAGTTCAATTATCACAAGCACATACACATACACACAAAATGAGTTGCTCGACTATCCCTGCAGATTTCACAACTGTGTCCGGATCAAGAATGAGTCTGGTCGTGGATAGGTCGAATGCGGGACGAGAGTTCAAGGTTCGAGACATATCCCAAGCCGACTATGGGCGCCTCCAAATCCAGTTGGCAGAGTCGGAGATGCCCGGGCTAGTGTCTTGTAGGCAAGAGTTTGCTTCCTCAAAACCTTTGAGGGGTACGAGGATAACTGGAAGCCTTCACATGACCACCCAAACGGAGGTGCTAGTTGAAACACTAACTGCCCTTGGTGCTACCGTTCGTTGGTGCTCCTCCGACGCCTTCTCCACCCAGGACCATGCTGCCGCAGCCATTGCACGTGACTCTGCCTCCGTCTTTGCATGGAGGGGCCAATCTCTCCAGGTTCATTACTTAAAAACTTTTCAATCTTCTTGTACAACATATTCTTCATTGGCCAAATTACCATATGATGTATATTTATATATGTACATATACCTTCCTTTTTTTTAATGACGACCACGCACATGCGTTCGAAAACCCAGGTGTATATATACATATATACATGTATATGCGGTGCACTTAACAGGATGTCATAATATGTACATAGCTATTACCAAATGGACACCAGTTTAAATACCCGTAGTTGTTAACATTTGCTATTTTTACGGCCATTTGGTTTTGTTAGGCATATAAACCGATTTCTAACACAATTCGGACTTGCGTGTCATCTTATAACTAGTTGTGTTATATGTGTGGCTATTCATAATTATAAACTGCTTAATGTGAATATTTTTAGCTTTGTACCTAGTGAAGATTATGTGAAAACATAAGTAATTATTTATAACATGTGATATCATTAAGTTTCACTTACAAACCTTATTCTTGATGTTATCATTTGCACATGTCATAAAATACTATGTCTTGGATGACCTATATATCAGTACGTAATAATGATATTAGTGGGCACTATTGATGGATTTTAGGAATACTGGTGGTCCGTGGAGAGGGCATTGGATTTTGGTCGTGAAGGCGGACCAAATTTGCTAATTGATGATGGTGGAGATGCAACACTTTTGATCCATGAGGGGGTAAGGATAGAGGAGGAACATGAAAGGTTTGGGAGATTGCCCGATCCCAAGAGTGCTGATAATGAGAGGTCAAGAATCATGCTGCAAGTGATCAGGGATGCGATTAAGGTGGATCCAAGGAGGTTTAGGAAGATCCGGGAGGCTGTGGTTGGTGTATCCGAGCTTACTAGCAGTGGTCTAAGACGATTGTACCAGTTGCAACAAAATAAAACCCTCTTATTTCCCGCCATTAGTGTCAATGATATTGCCACTAGCAGGGTAAGTAAGATCACAAATGCAAAATTTATTAATTACTTTGTTTATAACAGTAACTTTCGGAGTTTGAGTGTATCCACTTTATTTTGTAGATCGAGAGCATCCATGGAAGTCGTCAATCCTTTCTTAGCGGATTCCTTAGAGCCACTGATAATGTCGCAATAGCTGGCAAAGTGGCTGTTGTTATTGGCTATGGAGATGTTGGCAGGGGCTGCGCAGTTGGTCTCAGGGGGATTGGTGCTCAAGTATTTGTTGCAGAAATTGACCCAATTCGTGCTTTTGAAGCCTCCGTAGAAGGATTTCCTATTCGTTCCGTGGAAGACGTTGTCTCAGAAGCTGACATCTTCGTCACTGCCACTATGAACAGGAATGTCATTAGGGTCCAACACATGAAGCAGATGAAGAACAACGCTATTGTCTTAAACGTGGGTCAGTTTGAGAATGAGATTGACATTGAGGGTCTCAGGAATTGTCAAGATGTTAAAAGGGTCACGATCAAGCCTTTTATCTCCGATCGATTCATCTTTCCTGAGTCAAACAGGGGTATCATTGTCCTTGCTGAAGGGAGAAAGTTGAACTTTGCATCTGCATCCGGTCACCCAAGCTTTTTAAGATCATCCTCGTTCACCAACCACATAATGGCCTTACTTGAGCTTTGGAATGAAAGAAAGTCCTCTAATTATGAGAGGAGGGTGTACTTTCTTCCGAGGCACTTGGAGCAGAAGGTTGCAAGGCTACACCTTAGTCACATAGGAGCAAATATCGATAGGCTCACTCCTGAGCAAGCAACTTACATTAATGTTCCAATTGAAGGTCCATATGGTCCTAGTAACTGTAGGCTAGGTCAGTGAGCCTGAAAGAGAGACAATGAGATGAATAAGGATGCATAATCCATAATTGTCGTTCGAGTTGAATAAAACAAATGAGAAACGTCATTTCCTTGTTTAGCTTATCGTTCCATTTAATTATCGACTAACACGTGAAATTCCTTTGAAAAATAATCATGTCATATAATTATATTCTTATCAATCAAGGTATTGTAACTGAAAAGCATATTATATATCACAATTGCATCTTTTTTATAAAAAAAAACTTCAAAGAAAGAGTCTTCTCACATATATTAGCAAGGACAGTGATACAAATAAAACAATTATAAATTAATAAATGGAGGAGAAACGAGGAAGTATTTTATAACAACACAAAATTACTCTATAAAAATTTGTTTAGCCACCATTATCCACATTTATTAGCTATTTTTTTGGTCAAAAGGGAATCAACATTCTCCTCGCTTTTTTTAATAAAAACTTAAGGCTAAGAAGCAACAAAAAGGGGATAGGCAGGCCTCTAACCGCATCTAAAAGATACGAGAAATGACGAAAGGTTGTTCAAGCAATCATTCGCTAAAACTCGTTTCCTCTACGTATTTACATTGCATGTACAAGCTTGGTGTTACAACTGGAGTAAAGTTGTCCGAAGTAGCTAGTCTATTCATGAATAAATTTTCCCTTACATTTCAAAAAAAAAATCACAAAGTCGAAGGACAAATTGAAATTGGAAAATGGTTGAGGTTAACGAGCTTTTCTTCTTGAGAGTTCATGACTTGAAAAGGAAAAGTTAAACTTTAATTAATGGAATGTAGCTTAATTAATTCCCATATCCTTCCAAGGAAAAACTATAAGCTTAACTTAAGCCATGAAACCATACATTATATAATTAATTGTGCTCGTACCCTACATCTAAAGAGTCGAGATGTATTAAAAAATACCCACGAAGAAAGCAATCAAACCATCAATGTTCATTGCATTTTAATGCGATGACTACTATGAAACGCAGAGAAAAAAAATATAACGAATGCCTCTTAGCCGCAATAGATTTTTGAAGGAGCTAAGAAAAAAAAATCATTTTGATAATTATATGTCTTGCAAAGGCTTTAATTCATTAGGAAGATATTTACAACTAAATAAGCATCACCTTCATAACCAATAATTAATTTGCGAGACATGGGAAAGTCCCTACTTCAAGAAAAATAATATCCTACAATCTATACATAGAATAGTCAACAAAGTCATCTATATTGATATATATTCGTAGATGAATTTCTCAACTACGATGTGATAATATTCCTTTTTATGTTCCTAAAACTAATTTAAATAGCACAAAAAGTATAAGTTACTGTTAAACTTAAGGATAAGGACTTTCTTCATTCACCTTTATTAATGTATATATATTAGCTACATTGAAATTAGTACCTTCTACACTATGAGTATCAAATTAGGGCTTTCAAATTACAAGGCATCTCTTGGTTTTACAATTAAGAAACTTACTCTAACTTCATAATAATAAAGCCTCTATGAACTAATGAAATATTCATCTTAATCACTTAGATTCTTCAAAAGCTTATCACAAAGTGAATTGAATCTAAATAAAGGCTTTCATATTTGATAATTTCAAATCACAATAACACAACCTGCTTGATTTATCGTACCCTTGTTGATTTAAACTGATCTACCATTCACTCTAAAATTGGTTCATGTTTTTTTTTGTTTTTTTTCTAACGAATTAAAATATTTATGCTTAGAAATTATAAAATCTTTCCTCAAATTTATATTATTTACTTTTTTGTTTTTAAGAAATTTCCTAATTCGCCCTTTTTTTCTTTCTTTTTTATTTAAAATATTAATATTCAAATATAACTTCTTCTACTTTTAAACAAAAGAGGTTGAAGTTAAGCTATCTCTATCCTTTATTCTTTTCCATGTCATACTAGTTCATGAACCATGAGAAGTAATATTTAAATTTACAACTTGCACAAAGTAGAGTACCACAAGAAAAGAAGAACAAAGTAGTATACCATAAGAAAAGGAATACAAAAATGGCATATTTTTTTACAACTCAAAACTTATCTAATAGACGTTTTTGTATTAAAACGGAATTGTTCAAAGTAGTATACCATAAGAAAAGGAATACAAAAACGGAATTGTTCACTCTACATACATAAATTAATAAATGGAGGAGAAACGAGGAAGTATTTTATAACAACACAAAATTACTCTATAAAAATTCGTTTAGCCACTATTATCCAAATTTATTAGCTATTTTTTTGGTTAAAAGGGAATCAATTGTAATAACCGCTAATTCTATGTAAAATGAAATGGTTAAATTTTATTTAATTAATTCTCTAAAATAGAGAGTTTAATTCTTATTATGATTTTCATATGTATAATATTAAAAATTTATAAAGGCATATCATAATGATGAATAAAATTTAATTGAATAAAATTTCTGATTTTATATTAATTATACTTACAATAGAAATAAAAATAAGAAGAATGGGTAAAATTAAAAATGTGAGAGGTAGAACTCGAACTCAGAACCTCTTACATTTTCCAAACCAACACACACTCCCATTTACGCTATCCTATGGTATTTTATCTACCCATTAAAGAATTTTAATCCTTTTATTTTTCTTATTTCTTCTTTTTCATTCTTAGAAGAAATCATACTTGACTGATTGATTTGACGTAAGTTGAATCAAATTGCTTCATCTCTCACCATGTCCACTAGAACTCTCCCTTCTCACCTCTTCTCTTCACCAATCTCTTGCTTCCATCCTTGCAAAGAAACACACACTCAACAATTCATCAATGATCTACCCTTTCCATGAGAGGTCCAAGTTTGAAGGTGTGGATAATGGTTTTTCCTCCTCCCACTATAAATAGAGGTGAATTTTAGTAAGAAAGGCACATCAATTACGCTCCTTCTCCTTCGTTCTAATTCAAAACTAGAAATCTCAAATTAATTTTCCCCAAATATGATTTTTTTTTAAAAAAAAAATCCCAAATACCTTTTATTAGCCCATCAAAAATTTTATTAAAGGAAAAGAGAAGAAGAAGCCCATAAGTTCGTCCATCTTGAAATATAGTGCCCATTCCACTCTTGTTTTTGCTCGGTACAATTTCTTGGCTCATATTTTAATTAATATATTTTTATAACATAATTTCTACATATATAAAATATTTATTTAAATAAATTGATAAATATTGCACGTGAATTTTATAAAAGGAAATAAATGGGGCAATACATGAAATAAATTCAAATAAATTATAAGAGTATTATAGATGATTTTTAGGCATGAAATTTCTGTTTTAAAAATAATATTAACTTGGGTATATTTTTATTCTAAATAAAAGAAATAGTATAACATAAGTGGGTTTATTAAAATAAGATTCTATTAAAAAGGAAAATAGACTTGCATGTCTTTTAATCCTATTATAAGCTTTGAGATAATATTATTAGGGTATTTTGTATAAGATAATTTATAAAGAATAAGATTGAGAATTTAATAGAAGTAATTGCATATGGGTAAAAAGGACCTTATCTAACTTAAATCATTCTTGCATGTCAATTTTAAGACTAATAATAAGTTGGAAAATGTTATGAATAACCTTATACTTAATAAAAAGTTAAATAGTATTTATTCAACCAAATTAAATAAAGATTGCTAATATGTTTTAAAAAAGAAAATTCTTGAATTTATTCCAACTTTTACATGAAACTTTAAATGGGTATAAGTATTTTTATAAAGCTATTTTAAAAACATATATTTGAAAATAATAACCAAGGATTATTATTAGCTATCACTTTCACCTAAATTATTAAATAAAATAATTTATCTTGTATATTTTCTATTAGTGAATGGAAAAATAAGAAAAAATAATAGTTTATTAAGTGAGATAAGAATTTAATATAAATTCGCCCGTTAAACATCTCTGGTATCGGTAGGTCGAAGATTCGAATCTGTCTAGACTGTCTAATTTTGAATCATTCGAAAAGAAGTCGTACGCAAATCAAGGCAAGTGAAATTTCTCCTTGTAGCCTCGACATTTTGTTTCCGTGAAATTTCTCGATGTTGGGAACAACTTGTTTACTAATAATAAATGAATCTAGGGATATCGATTGTTAGAAATAATGACCCGCTTATTATCGTTATTACGATTATTAATATTCGGTAGGACTATTATGCTAGTCTTGTTTGTGTGACCTTGCTTGTTTAAGATCTCTTTTCGAGATCGGTATGGATTAAATAGTAAGGGGTGCGTGATTAACCCGACACCTCTATATAACCTACTATGACGTATGGCACCATGTCTAAATTCCGCGACTTTAAGGATCATGATCCACCACTGCTCATGTTCGGAGGATGGAGGTGCGCACCCTAGCTAGGTGCCAGAACTTCGTTCCCATAACTGGACCCGGGCCCATTCATGGCCCCCACACTCTTAAAATCCATTAACATAAGTGAAAGTTTTATAACGACATAAGATAAGTGCCAAAGCACAATTAAAAGAAACTAAAACTGGGTTGGAATAGTACAAGTTGCTAGGAAGACCACCCGGCTCTCGGTTCTTGAAACGATTGTCTTTCCAATCTGAATGCTTATTCGGGCTTGTCAAGATGGGTTTGGGCCTTAAGCGCCTTCAGGCCACCTCCCCGATCTGGAGCACCGAATAAGATGAGGTTGGTTGAGGTCTGACAAGGGCGCACGAGGTTATAAAAACTTGTATGAATTAACAATGTTCCCAACATACGTCCTATTCTAAGAAGTTCTACAATCCCGTAGTCCTTCATTTTGATTTCAGAGTTATCTCATTTCGAGATTTACTCATTTCCGTTCTTAAAGCTCCACATAAAGATTCTACATCTTAAACACATCCCGATAATCTCTCCCGATTATCTGTAAATTACCATATTACCCTTGAGAGTTTCCGTTCTCACTTGCTTAGTCTCCTTAGACTAATTCCACTATTTCCGCATTTTTGCCTGGTATTTCTCGCCCTTCGCGACAAATGCCAGACTCTAGGAAATTCACATCGATGTTTTGAAGACAAAGTCTAGAAGGCTCGAGAAGAGTTAGTCAAGAATAGAAGGTCAAGGCAAGACGACGTTGAAGGAAGGAAAGAATTTTCAAAGAGCGAAGCATTTAGAAGATAATGCACCAACTCTTCTATTTTAACCAAGCAAATCATCATCATATGAGTTGTCTTGGAGAAACATACTTGTATTTTCAATATGTCTTTTCAACCCTTTTTATATAGGCTTTGTTTTCCGATGCTAAATCATTTGTAAAACGATTCTCAATGTAATGAACGAATGTTCTTATCAATGAATAAAATTCTGCTTTTAGTCATTTATTTTTTAATTACGTTTATTTAAATTATTTAAAGCATTGGGTGACTTTGGACGGTAAAGTCCGAATTCACTGGCGGTAATACCCATCGTTGCAAAATAAGATGTTACATCAACATTCTCCTCGCTTTTTTTAATAAAAACTTGAGGCTAAGAAGCAATAAAAAGGGGATAAGCAGGCCTCTAGCCGCATCTAAAAAATACGAGAAATGACGAAAGGTTGTTCAAGCAATCATTCGCTAAAACTCGTTTCCTCTACGTATTTACATTGCATGTGCAAGTTTGGTGTTACAACTTGAGTAAATTTGTCCAAAGTAGCTAGCCTATTCATGAGTACATTTTCCCTTACATTGCCAAAAAAACACAAAGTTGAAGGACAAATTGAAATTGGAAATGGATCTATGGTTAACGTGTTATTCGTCTTGAGAGTTCATGACTTAGAAAGGAAAAGTTAAACTTTAATTAATGGAATGTTGCTTAATTAATTCTCATATCCTTTCGAGGAAAAACTATAAGCTTAATTTAAACCACGAAACCATACATTATATAATTAATTGTGCTCTTACCATACGTCTAAAGAGTCGAGATGTATTAAAAAATACCCACGAAAAAAGCAAGCAAACCAAGATGCGTTTTTTAGTTGTTTTGATGCACAAGTGACTCCTTGTGATGCATATAAAATAGTTAGTTTTGACTCACATACGACTAATTATGATTCACAAACAAATATTAATGCACACAATTTCGATGCCCATGCGACGATCTTTATATACAAACATTCGGTTTTGATGCACAACAACGATTTTGATGCACAAAATCACAATTTTGATACACATTTGGCCATTTTTTATGCACAAACGAACAATTTTGGTACATAAACAAACAATTTTGATGGAAAAACGTGTTGTTTGATGCACAACCCGCGCGAACGCCTTATATTTGTTTTTCCCCCAAAAAAATACGCAAATAATTCGTCAAAAATTCAGTCATCGCGTATTTCTCCCTTTAAATGATACGATCAACGTCCTTAATTTTTTCCGCATCCAAGGGTTCTTATTCTTTCTCATTTCTCACCTAAACCTCCACTCTCACCAAAATTGAACCCTACAAATATTGCCTAATACTATGTCACAAAAATGTAACTACTTTAATAGTTTGTAAACTAAATAGCCCAAAAACAAATTCAATTTTTTCACATAAAAAATAGACTCCACACTATATTTAATCCTCAAAGTCGAGCCTGAGCGGCTAAGCCTATGTCTTGTTGAGCCATCTCAACGAAGTATTGTGAGATCCATCCTTTTTTTATTATATAACCATTTGGACATGTCTAAATTTCAACGCATGATTGAAAATTTGAGCTTTATTTAATGTCCTGTTACTTTGTACTTTTATTACATGTATTTTCAAGAACTAAAAGTTTAAATAAAAACTATCAGATACTTACCATAAGGTCGCCCCTATAGCTCAGTGGTAGAGCGTCAGTCTTGTAAACTGAAGGTCTGTAGTTCGATCCTGCATGGGGGCAAATATATCTTTTTTATATATTTTTTTTTAAATCCAGCCCATTAAACATTTAAACCCGAATTTTAGCCCAATAGCCCTTGACCCGAACTCGTTGGGGTGAACAAATCGGAGCCCAATTTCTCAACCCTACACTCCAATCCACAATCCACATCTCTCTCTCAAACTCGCTGACTGCGGAGCTCACCGGAGTTCTTCTCACGCAATGGGCAGCTTAGTACGCGGAATTCTGAGGAAGGCTCCGCCGTTCCAAGTAGTTTTATCCTTTTCCGTCAAAAATACAAACCCTAGCCCGCCAGCAATCCCTAATCTTCCTCTTCATTTGCTACAAAATCCACCTGATCATGAGCGATCGAGCTCGAATCCGTCGCCAAACGCAGATTCTTCAGCTCAATACAAATTTCAATCACCAATTTTTCCGAGTTTCCCGTTTGGATTTTTCCCAGACCCGATCCATCCGTCGGTACCGGAGATGGAAGAGGTGGAGCGCTCTGATGAAACGGCCACAATCTGGGCGGACAGTGTGAAGAAGAAGAGGAAGAAGAAGATGAACAAGCACAAGCTAAAGAAACTCAGGAAGCTCCTTCGCAGGAAAACTTAGATCTTTTTTTGGTTGTTTCTCTATCTGTTAAGTGTCTCGTTCTGCACTTTCTCATAGCATCCTAGTCTAAATGGATGGATTGGTTGGTGCTTTTTGACAATTTTAGTGTTGAATATGGTACAAGGGTTTCATATGCTTAATTTGAGTGAGGGCTACATGAAACTTGATCATGTGTTTGTATCCTTATGATTTCTCAGCATTGCCTCATTGCCCTGTTGTGAAATGCTGCTGTCTTGATCATACATCACATATAGAAGTATTACTCATTGAAACACCAGCCCTTTTATACAGTATATGCCTCATAGCCCTGTTTAGTGAGTCAATCAATATTATGCTATTTACAGTATTATAAACAAGTCAAGACTAGGCAATATTATGCATGTTATATGTTGAGTTTCTCTTTCAATTCATTTAATTTTCTGCGGATAGATCACAAGTACCAAATTCTTGATGAGTGTGTTCCCATACCCTTGGAAGATGTTATTTCATATTTGTAGGTGCAAATTGTCCAGTGACTAGAATCTCTTAGAGTTTCTGGCCTACCCTTTCATATCCATTGTTTTTTCCCAAGTAAGACTTAAATTAACATTAGTGCTTAAATATATTCCAGCTCTTCTTTGACTGAATCAGTAATAATCATGCATTGGGATGACACCCTGCACTCATGAACCGAATAAAATGCTGTGTGATGACCGTTGTAATTGCGTTATGTCTATGTTTCTTGTGTTTCATTAACTCATTTCTGTCAATTGGTTTCTTGGCAATATAGCATATAGTCTTGTGGAGAATTGTACTAGATGGTGAAGTTCATCCGTTTAGTTTTAAGGAGTTAATTAAAGTTTGTGTTTTGCTTTCCTAGATTTCCCAGAGTAAGTATATCCAAGGCTCATTGGGATACTTGTGGGGATGATTAGCAAAGTTCTGTGTTCATCATGGCATTTTATTCTTCTGATAACCCTGATCTTCTTTAATAGTTGCGATGATTAGCAAGTTCCTAGTGTGAAACAGAAGTTGAATGATATGCTGCTTAGCAATGTGAATTCTGTAAATGCTGTTGATTGTAAAACAGGGGGCTATAGGTTTTAGAAATTTATAACATTATAGTTTTAACTTGGAGTATTTGGCTAGCTTTTGCACTGACAAATGTGTTTGTAGGGACTGAGCAAGTTAAGCCATAGTCAAAGGCTTTTTTTTAGCTGTACTGCCACTGGTAGTAGCCTACTGACTTCTAGGAAAAAATTTGTATCCTGTGCTGATATAATCTATGAATTTTTATACAGCTTTCCTGATCTGCATAAAAGCAAGGTGTGGTGATGAAGCATGAGAATTGGGGGAATTTAGTTAATTACTAACCCTTTGCTCATATTTTTATGCCTTGCATATTGTCGCAAGTGTAGGGAGTTCAGAACTTGTTTCTTGGCGAGCTGGTGAGTAATTTGTAGGATGAGGAGAGTTTGTCAGAAGCTTAACCAGAAATTAGCAGGGATGCCTTGACTTTCAAGTACTGTATTTGTACAGATGAGTGTAGTGGTTGGATAATACTCGATGAGCTTAATTTCAAGTACTGTATTTAGATAGCCTTGACTTTGTAATTTAGGAAAGCATATCTATTTTAGCAATACATGTACATGAGTATTTGAACCCTAGTTGTGCTTTCTCTCATTCATCCATATAACCAACCTCATCGAGTCCGAGTATCCTTCATCAAATACTCGCCCAAAGATAATCGATCAACCTTTCCATTCAAGCAAAGGAAAATTAACGGGTGCAAGATTGGGCCATCATCAACACGAAACAGATCAACCTTGAGTCGTCACATATGATATCGCTACACAAGATCCTACATAGAATAGTATGTAGAATTGGGATGGTACACAAGATTATATTGAGTTCCATTAAGATCCTACATAGAATAAGATTCTACCTAGGATTATGATTTTTATGCAATTTTAGATTGTCAGATCGCTAGAATCATAAAATTGAATTGAGATTTTAACACTATTGGTGCGATGGACCAGTCAAGGGGAGTGTTCATCCGTCCGTACATGAGCGATAAGCTCAGTAGAGTTTTTAACTAAAACCATTGACAAAATAGAAGTAGAAGTAACCTACCAACCCTGTATACCTTTTTATTTACCCACTTTCACTTTATATTTCCACGTGTCTCCTTACATATCAACCGTGGATCCATTGTTACTTGATATCATGCTTGAAGGTCGGCAAACCCGATAGTATTTTATGACCAACAACCAAAGCGATGCCTTAAGTTCATCTAGCACAATGAATCAAGAGTAGCCCAAATCGAATTGACTCGAATACCATGATGTCTATCCCTATATAATTAATAAGCCCAATATATAAACTCCGTCGAGTAACATATTAGTTTTAACTTTGAATTGAGAATAATCAATAGGAGTACTACTACCCACTTTTGACGTAGGATTTTATTTCCACACTACTCTATTAACTGTGTGTGCCCTATGATATCCTAGTTTTTTATTTAGGGTGTTTTAGCATATAAAATAGGAGTTTCTTTCATTTGAAACAAACTCTTATCCTGATTTCCTGAAAAATAAAACAAATGCACTTTTTGTAGTTCGTATTGCACTTTTCCTACTTCGGAGTGCATTTTTTCTCATTCACACTTTTCATACTTTGTAGTACACTTTTCGTATTTTTTGTAGTACAATTTCCGGATTGCCACTTTTCCTACTTAGTAATACATTTCTCTTAGTTAGTAGTGCACTTTTCATTTTTAAGGATAAGAATTTATTTTATTTGAACCAAACTCTATAAAACAGTAGGATGACATTCTCAATCTCTTTCTTTGAGAGTATGGAAAACTCTATCCTTTAATTGCTTGTTAACATGCGATCGTTAACGTGCAAAATGCAAACACCGCTTCATGAGCTAAATGCTAAACAGACACTAAACGCACATTACCAAAAGCTCTTAGTGGTTGAAATGTGACGCTGCTGCCGTTGATCTGCACATACATAATAATACCGCACTTGTGGTCCATTAGGAGGACCAGTGCATGAAATCACAACTAGACCACAACAAATCAAACTAACAAAATGAACCAACCCTTAATTATGCATTAATTAAGTCCCTTATAGAGCAAATCAAATCACAATTACGTAATCAATTACGTATAAATAATATATATAATTACAGGCTTGATGTATATACATTAGATGTAGGGAATGGTATTTATTTAAATTATTATAGGTTGTGCACAATCAGCTTTCATGATTTCATTTGTAATTTAGCTTAGATGTTGATTTAATTTGTGTAAGTGCGAACCACGTGATTTTTTACAAATTTCAATGAATTAATAATAAAAACTACTAATCAATTTCTTAAGCCTATCACGTTATTTGATTATTAAATGTATTGTGTGATTTGAGTATTCTGAAAAGCTATTTTTGCTATTCTCTAAAGAAAGATCTTTAAAGGAGTTTCCATGAAAGTGGGTATAATGTGCACAAATTGTTCCCAATCACAAGTTTTCTGTTTGTCCTTTTATACTAAACAATTTTATATTGCGCAGTAACATAATATAATTGTATATTATATTTGACTTTCATATCACATCATAAGATGTTATGCATGTTATATAGTATTGACTTACTTGAGTGATGAGTCCACTAAAAGTCTCCTTGAGGAAAGAAGATCGAGGAATTTCCTTTGTTTCTTATGGACTACTGGGGCATACAATTAGTCTCTACTTCTTTAAATAAGAAAAGAATTCTGTCTATCAAACAAATTACAAATTTGATATACTGTATTAGGAGGTCGAAAAATTCGACAATCAGATAAACTAATATAAATAAATAAAAACACAAAATAAATAACAATCATACAAAAAAGGTCTCATCAAGGCGTCAAAATCTAAACTACATAGGAACAAATTATGCAGTGTGACACGAGAAAAAAGAAGAAAAAAATGTCAACTACGAAAAGTAAATAAGATCAAATCCTGAGAAACAACAGTGAATATCTTAGATTTAAAAAGTGCCATCACTGGAGCGAGTTTTGTTTGGGGTGGCGCCTGTAGTACAATTTCCGGATTGCCACTTTTCATAGAGAGATTTGAAAATTGCCAATTTTTTGTAGTACAATTTCCGGATTGCCACTTTTCCTACTTAGTAATACGAGAAGTTTTGTTTGGGGTGGCGGCTGCCCTCGGCAAACCCATCAAAGTTGACATGAATACCATCACTGGAGCGAGAGGGCGTTTTGCTCGTGTGTGCATTGAACTGGATATTAGCCAACCTCTGAAGGGTACAATGTACGTGAATGGGGACAGGGTTCAATTAGAATATGAAGGCCTGCACATTATTTGCCTTCATTGTGGAAAATATGGGCATTCCAAAGATGCGTGCCCTAACTTGATTAGGAAGGCTGTTGATGGTACGAAACCTGTGGAGAGACCCACGACCACGTCTTCCGCCACTGCCATGGTAGTTCCAGAGGTTGAAGCCGCCGATCACTTGGGGCCATGGATGACGGTCGCCAGAAAATCTAGACCCCAAAAAGGAAAAGATATCGTCAAAATTGGTATCTTACCCGAATCGAACAGATTTGCACAACTGGATGAGATACATGATCCTACAGTTGCCCCTAATATCCCTCCCCGGGATAAGGATTTCGTCATTAGGTACGATCCGGGATCTTCCTCTGGGCGCAATAACAGGAAAAGATCTTCGGGGCCGAAAAGAGCTCGATCAAACGTCAAGGGTGATAGTGGACCAATAATCATTCCAAATGTGGGGTCTGCTGGTGGAGGGCGTGACGCCCAACAACAAAAAAAACTCAACCTGGAAGTATGGTGCCAGGAAAGGCTTTGACCGTGTATTTCGAATCCAAGTTCCAAGCCGGCTTCTAGTCAGAATGGATCGATGGCTAATTTGAGCTCAATCATGAATACTACTACTGCTAAGGGTAAAACTATACAGTCCAATACTGAGTCAGAGAGTATGGCTATTGAGGTAGAGAACCCGGCTCCCCGTATGGTTCGTCTTGGACCTGGAACTATGATCTTTAATGATACGTCTTTAGTGCAACATGCTACTAAGGAAACGATGCAAATGCACGGGGATAGCCAAGAGGATGTGATGTTGACTGATCACCAACATGGTGATCTTTCTGCTTGATTATGTGTTGTTGTTTGTCCCTCTCCGCAAAGTTTCTGATGATTAGTCTTTTTTGGAATTGTTGTGGGGATGCGAAACCGAGCTTTAAACGCTCGATAAGATATTTATGTCGACATTTCCATGTTGACATTTTGGGTATTTTTGAGCCTCAAATTTCTGGGGATCAATCTGAGTTTGTTTGTAGTAAGCTTGGTTTTGAGAATTGTGTCCGTGTTGAAGTTGATGGTCGTGCTGGGGGAGTGTGGTTATTGTGGCATGACTCGATCAGACTTTCTATTGTGGCAACTTATGATCATTTTATTCATGCTCGAGTGTTGTTGGATGTTGGTGCTTTGAATATGATCTTTGTTTACGGTCCGCCTTCTCCCTCTCGTCGTTCTGGCTTCTGGAACTCCTTGGAGAATGTTGTGGCGGCTGTTTCAGAACCGGTTGTGATAGGTGGTGACTTTAACTCAATTTTGGATTATAGCGAAAGAAGTGGTGGTTCGGGGGAACTTTCTGATGATTCGGTTCGGTTCTTGGATTGGATCAACTCCCTAAACTTGATTGATATGGGCTATTCGGGTTCTCCGTTCACTTGGTCTAGAGATTCTAGGACTCATGGCAGGATCTTTAAACGCCTTGACCGGATTTTAATTGATGCTTTGGGTAGAGTTCGCTGGCCAAATGCATGTGTTAAGCATCTCCCACGGCTTAGCTCGGATCATAATCCCTTGTTGCTTGATCTCGATCCGAGTCTCAACCACAACCCTAGCAGACGCCCCTTCCGTTTCCAAGCGGCATGGCTCCTTCATCAGGATTTCCCTGATGTTATTTCGGCCAACTGGGATGCTGGGGTGGAAACTCCGGGCGCTCTTGAGAAGATCACGCCGATACTCCAGTCTTGGAATAAGAACGTATTTGGTCATATTCATAAGCAGAAACGGCAGCTCCTTGCTCGGCTACAGGGAATTCAGACTGCTTTAAATGCCAATGCTCACGCCGGGCTTTATAAACTTGAGAACCGATTGAAACGAGAGTTGGAAGTCGTTCTTGAGCGGGAAGAGATTCTTTGGTTTCAAAAGTCTCGGGAGAATTGGATTTTGTATGGAGATCGGAATACTTCCTATTTCCATATGTCGACTGTCATCCGTAGGAAAACTAACCGTGTTGAGGGTTTGAGAGCATCTGATGGTTCTTGGATTTCTGATGCTACTGAGTTGGAGAAATTAGCGATTGATTTCTTCCAAAACCTCTATACGGGGCAATCTGCTAAAATGATTCCCGGGAATTTCTTGTCTGGCCATTTTCCCTGTCTTGCGCCGTCGGATATTGCTCCCCTAACGAAAGTGGTTTCTAAGACTGAGATTGTTACTGCTTTGAATCAGATGGGTGCTTATAAAGCTCCTGGTATTGACGGCTTCCAAGTTATCTTCTTTCAGAAATGCTGGGCAACTGTGGGCCCTTCAGTTTGCCAAACAGTTATCAAATTTTTTAACTCCGGTCGTCTGCCTTCGTCTTTAAATGACACACTGCTGGTGCTGATTGCTAAAGTTGCTCAACCGGATACTATCTCACAGTTCCGTCCTATCAGCCTTTGCAATGTGATTTATAAGTTCATCACTAAGATTTTGACTAACCGGTTAAAACCTTTAATGAGTCGGCTTATTAGCCCGGCCCAAGGCAACTTCTTACCATGACGTTTCATTATTGATAATATTGTGCTAGTCCAGGAGGTTATTCATTCCATGCAACGAAAAAAGGGGAAGAAGGGGTGGATGGCCCTTAAACTTGACCTTGAGAAAGCCTACGATCGGTTGAGCTGGGATTTTATTATTTTCACGATTAGTGATGCAGGGCTTCCCTCTGATTGGGGTAGATGGATTCGGGAATGCCTTGAGTCGTCTACAATGCGTTTACTTTGGAATGGGGAGATGACTGATCGCTTTAAGCCTTCTCGGGGAATCAGACAGGGAGATTCAATTTCCCCGTATTTATATGTCTTGTGCATTGAGAGGTTGAGCCAACGCATTAATCAAGCAGTGAGCGATGGAACTTGGAAGCCGGTGAAGTTGTGTCGGAACGGCCCAGCTTTATCCCATGTTCTCTTTGTTGATGATATTATTCTCTTAGCAGAGGCTTCTGTGAGTCAGATTCGGGTTATTAGAAACATTCTTCATGAGTTTTGTGCTGCTTCTGGTCAGAAAGTGAGTCTTCAAAAATCCAAGTTGTTTGTTTCCCCCAATGTTAATCCCACTTTGATGGCTCAGCTTCAGTCTGAGAGTGGTATTAAGATCACTAATAATCTTGGTACTTACTTGGGGATGCCTTTGATTCATCAGCGGGTGTCTAAGGACACTTATGATCCTCTGTTGTGCAAGATTATGAGTCGTCTAAATGGTTGGAGGGGCAAGAACTTAAGTTTAGCTGGGCGGGTAACTCTTACTCGTTCGGTGCTCTCTTCCATTCCTATCTATGCCATGAATACTACCAGCCTTCCAAAGAAGACTTGTGATAGTATTGATATGTATTGTCGACGGTTTATTTGGGGTGGTGACGCTGATAAAACGAAACTGCATTTGGTCTCCTGGCCGACCATTTGTATGTCAAAGCAGTTTGGGGGGCTTGGAGTGAAGTCCATGCGTGAAATGAATATGGCCATGCTTGGAAAAATTGGGTGGCGGCTTCTTAATGATGATGACAGTTTGTGGGCCTCGGTTCTCAAATCAAAGTATGGGGTAGTGAATGCTCTCAAACCTTCGTCCACCTCTGTGTTGAACCGGGCGTCGCACACTTGGCGTAGTATTCATAAGGGTATCCACGATGTTGTTGGCCTGGGTATTCGTTGGACGGTGGGTAACGGCCGCCACGTCAAATTTTGGACCCATTCTTGGGTGCTTGAGGTGACGTTGCTCTCGGTTGCCATTGATATTGTTGATGATGCCCTTCTTAATGTGTGTGTTGCTGATTTCTGGGAAGTAGGAGTTGGTTGGAAATGGCACACTTTTAGTCGCTTCCTCCCTTCTAGTGTTTTGCTTAAAATTGCTGCTGTTGCAATCGTTGAAGATCCGAATGCCATTGATTGTATTTCTTGGAGTGGGACCTCTTCTGGGCAATATTCAGTTGCTTCTGCTTATTGTCGACTAAGAGGTGATGGATTTCCTTCTACCCCGGGAGTAGATGTTTTTCGAGTCATTTGGAAGCTCCACATTCCCGAGCGCATTCGTTACTTTATGTGGTTGGTTAGCCATGGACGTATCTTGACCAACTTGGAAAGGAGGAGGCGCCACCTTGTTGCCTCGAGTCTTTGTCAATTGTGTGGGCTAGAGGACGAGTGCATTGGGCATATTTTAAGAGATTGTCAATGGGCGCATCAGACGTGGTCCCAGTTGGTGCCTGCGTCGGAGCTGCAGCATTTTCTTGGCTTGCCGACGGTCGACTGGTTCCGATGGAATCTCCTTTCGGCTGGTTGGAAAGTTAAGGGTTTGTCATAGCCGATCATTTTTGCTACGACTTGTTGGTGGCTATGGAAATGGAGGAACGGGGTGATCTTCAACGCGACTCCTCACCCTCCAAATCGGTCGACCTTTATCCTTGGACACGTGATTGATTTTGGAAGGGCGTGGAATATGGCACATAAACTGAGGGCGAGTCGGAATCTTGAGGAAGTTCATATTAATTGGGTTCTTCCACAAGAATCTTGGGTGAAAGTCAACACGGATGGGGCCGTCAACCAACAGTTGGGCCTAGCTGCTGCTGGTGGGGTGATCCGGGATGATTATGGGCGGTGGTTGGCTGGGTTCGTGCACAACATTGGGGCTTGCTCAGTCCCCACTGCTGAGCTCTGGGGAATTTTGCAGGGTTTGCGGTTAGCTTGGGATAATGGCTTCCGGAAGGTTTTGGTGGAGGCGGATTCTCAGTTGGTGATCAGCTTGTTGCATAGGCCGCTCAATCGAGCTCATCCTCTTTTTAGCCTGGTTTCTCAATGCCAAGGCTTCATCAGTAGAGACTGGGTTATCCAGTTTCGACATATTTATCGTGAGGCCAACCGCGTGGCGGACGGGCTTGCGTCTTTTGGTTTTTCTTTTCCGTTAGGCTTTCATTGTTTAACTGATCCTCCGGATCAGGTTCTTCCTTTATTGTTAGATGACTTTAGGGGTTTGGCTACACCCCGTTTGATTTCTAGTTAGCCTTTCTTAATAAAACGCGGTCTTAACCGCTCTTTCTGACCAAAAAAAAACTAACAAGAAAATTAAGTCTTCAGAGATTACACATCTACGACTTCACCAAATAATCGTCGAATTATTAATTGAAACACACACAAAGATTATCTCAACTAGTACTTCTATTGCTTGTATATATCTTTGGTGAATTTTTAATTTTGATAAAAAAAACTCTTTAATATTAATCTTAATATATAGTGGTGGTGAATTGGTTAGGGTCCTTGCTAGGGATATACTCCTTCATATATATATTTGGATTTGATAGTTTTAATTATAAATCTATAACTATATATTAAAGCTATACATTTTCGAGCCACCGCGTTGATTTTGATCCCACCTTATACTTAAAATTATTATTTTTATTTATATTAATTTAGCCTTTTCAATTAAATTCCTTTCTATCTATTTATGTGAAAAAAAAAATTAAATTTGAATTTTAATAAAAAAATAATGAAAAATAATTTTATCTTTATCTTTTTATCTATTTAGGTAAAAGTTTATCTTAAATCAAATTTTGATAAAAATAAATAAAAGTAAGAAATTTCAATATGTAGATAGTTACTTGCCAAAATTGAAGTTTGATAAAAAAAAAATTACATTATCTTTTCCTTAATATCCTTTTTGGCTTATTCATGTAAATATAGGAAACAAAATTATCTTTAACTAATTCAATCTTTATTCATTTTTTTTATCTTTTTTTATTAATTATCTTTTTAATTGTTTACTTAGAAAATTTTTACAGAATTGAATTTGATTAAAAAATACTAAGAATTTACATATTTTGTCTTTTTTATCTATTTTTTATAAAATTGAATGATTCTAATAAAAATAATTTTTATTTGTACTTTTTCAATAAGTTATCATTAAGCCATCAAAATGATATGGGACTCACCCTAATAATTTTGGTTTCGTCTCATATCATAACAATTGTAAAATTTTATATAACTTTGTTATAATAAATAAGTTATTAAATAAATTAATATCATATAGTCGTGTTTATTAAATAATTTAAGTATTAAATCCATATAGTCGTGCATGACACGACGGGTGTAACTAGTTAGGGTATAAAAGTCGTACAACAAATTAAACGGACGATATTTGAATTGATTAAACCCATAAATTTATAAAGTTTGTGGGCCCAATAGGTAGATAAATTGGGGATGTGTCGGTACAGGCGTACATGTTCGCATTGGTCTAGCACATAAACTTATGGAATCTACTATATATTAAAAGCAATAAGGTTTGGAGCCTCCACGTTGAGCCACATCAGCTTTTGCCACATGTCGCTTCAAGAATACGCCACATCGGATTTTGCCACATGTCATGTTTTCCTTAAGCCTAGTCATAATATTTTTTACATCTCATATGTCACGTCATAATATTCTGCCCTGTAACTGCCCCGTCATTTACATGTCATATTATATTTTACCAAATATTTCATTATCAGATTGTGTAATCTTTTGAAATAAAAATCTTTTGAATACAAAAATCTATTCCTTAATTAAAGAATTTTATCTAACAAATTTCCTAAATAGATATACCTACAAATCTTTCTCTTAAAAAAAATTACGTACAAATCTTCCTTAAAAAAAGGCTAAGTACAAATCAACATTAAATCAACCTAATAAACTTTAATCTTCAATTGATAAAATCTTTAGTTTAGTTAGGCTAAGTACTAATTGAACATGTTTATATTAAAATTAATTTTTAATTTGTTCCAATTTTTTAAAGAAATATTAACGTGTTTTTTGTACAATTTTCTTTATAATAAGCTTTCAACTATTTGATGAATGTGGATTTTTATTCTCGAAAAGATTTACATTTAAAAATATTAAAAACAAATGTAATGAAGATTAGTTTCCAAGAACTATGATATTTTTGTGAATAAAAACTAAGTTAATTTTAAACTACTCTTTTATACAAAATCTCACGTTTTCTTTATTTATTTTAAACTATGTAACATTGTCCACATGTCGTTCCGAGAATGTTCCATGTCAGATTTGCCACATGTCATCACCTGATCACCATATTAAACCATATATTTTATTTTCAAAACACAATAAAAAATTACAATTTTTGGTTTCATAAAATCCTAAAAAAATCTAAAATATATTTTTACTTTTTATCGAAAATACACTTTAAAAATAAAAGAAAAGATAATACCAAAATAGAGAAGATATGTCAAACAAAAATATAGAATATAATATCTACGGAAAACAATAAACAAATTATACATTTTGGTTTGATAATATCCCAACAAAATCTAAAAAATAATTTTCATGCAATTAAATACAAGGAAATGAATTTTTACCAAAAATGGGAATGCAAGTTATTCAGAAAATTTGGTGATAATTTTGTTATAGAAAAATTAAGGAAAAGATACACTCACACTTTCGAACATGGTATGTTCGATTTTATAAATCAAGCAAAATCAATATTATTTAGGTAAGAAATTTTAACCATATTTATAATTGTATGTACCTATTTTCTTTGTTATTTAAAACATATGGGTCTTATTTATTGAAAGTTTAAAATAAAAAAAATACAATAAACATTTATGTTTTTTTTTGTTCTATAATGTGATGTAAATTATTTTCACATAGTCAAAGTCTTGGTAATTTAGTTAGTAGGCTCTGTTCTAAAAATTTTACCTATGTATTTGAAGCACCCAACTCATTTAGTATTTTCATTTGCATAGACGCCTGTTTGAACCGTCTAATTAACTAGGTGGACCTTCTCTGCTCAAAGTTGTTTAATATTTAATAAAATATTGTTGGTAGCGAGGTGATGACAACCATGACTACTAGGTTACAAATTCGAATTCTCATTCAACTATAGTAATGACTTAATAGCTCTTACTATACCAATTTTTTTTCCACATAAATAACACTATTTTTAGATAATCTAGATTTTAAAATTTAATAAATGATAATTTTTAATAAAATTCTACAAAATCTCATTGATCATATCACGGGTAAAAAATAAGGCCATTACATTAAGTCACCTCAATTTCACAGGGGGTCTGTTCCGCGATGTTTATTTTGAGCTTATCCAACCTTGAGTCAAAAAATTAATTTGTACCATCTTTTCAATGTAAAGAGTTGATGAAGCTTACTCAAGCTTACATGACATGATCGAAGTTTAAATTTCACCTAAAATTTAAGCTACCCCTCCCAACCTTATTCGTGCTTATGGATGCTTATTTGATTTTTTTTCATTGATTGCCATTAAAATTCAATTTTGGATGTGTATTTATTCTATGATATAAACATATGTTAAATCGATCAATATACAGAATGATTCATTTTAGATATAAAATTCAAATAAAACCTTAAGAAAATCCGCACATGGCGCGGGAATTACGCTAGTTTCATGCTAAAACGAGACAATAAGAGAAGTAATCAAATAATATACTCCGTATATATTAGACTTGATTTCTTTGAATTTAAAAATATAGAATAGAATATATTCTCGACATAACTCCAAACTCCATAAGTTTATAATCATCTCAACATTATATAAATTTATAATACATTCACTTTTTATTAGTTCAAAAAAAATACTATTAACAGAAGATGGGAATTTAAACTCACAAATTAATAATAACCAATGTCATCAACTAGCTAACAAGCTAGTAACAACTATACTTCGAGACTGGGAAATTGAACGCATGTTGTAGGAAATTGTTGGCTCAATATCAATCATTGGACGCATGTTGTAGGTAATTGCATGTTGGCTCAAATATCAATCTCCTATAATAAGACATAGGAGTATATTATAGTCGAGCCATGCCGTTTTTTTATATAGAGTATAAAATAGTAATCATTAACCTAGGTCATGACTTTGGTATATGTCCAACATGGCTCAATTGCAACATTTCTAAAGCCTATATCGCCATGAAACATGTCACGTGACATTACACAACAAAAGCAATTATGAGATTAAAGAAAGGCCACTTATATGTTTCTTCCGTATTCACATTAAGGAGTTCGATTAGACCTGTTAAAATATGACCCGACCCGACAATCCGACCCGAATTGTCTGTTTTTGGGGGGTTAAGACCTGAAAATTAAACCCAAAAACTAAAATAAACCGAACCCGTTAAACCCGAAAATTTTTGGGTTAGGGTCGGGTTCAACCCGTTGGGTCAAATTTTATTACGATGATGTCATAATGTGTCATATATTGTAACTATTATTATTGCATATTTCATTGCTCTAATTCCCGACAGTGTACAATAGCGGGAAATGAAAACTTATTCCCGCTAAAAACACCCTAGAACTTATATTTTAATATATTTTAAATATTGGTTTAGGAAAATTATTCTAAATTATTATTTTAAAATATCAATTAATATAATTTTTTATTTTTATATTATTATTTAAACTTATTTAATAATAATTGAAAAATAAAAATTATGTTATTGACCCACTGGTCAACCCGAACCCGCCCGATAACCTGCCATGACCTGACCCGGCTTAACCATTAACCCAATTGACCCGAACCCGTTTGAACTCGAACCTGAAAGGATCGAACCCGAACCCGACCGATCCGACCCGATTGACAGGTCTAAGTTCTATGTATAAATAATTTACACTTAATTATCGCGAGATAATTCATGAAAATTAAGCTGTTTGTTATTAAGATATTTAAATGTAAATTAAGTTCTATGTATAAATAAATTAATTAATTAATAAAGAGTTCTACTTATGTTTAAATCCGATAGGTGAATCAATGTGCAATGAGTTTAGAACATAAATGTCGTAAAATATTAATCCGTATTTTAAAATTAGTTAACAATAGAATTAGTAATTTAATCTAATTTTATAATAATTGAGGAATATTGTCAATATGTTTCTAATCTGAGTAATTACGTCCCGATTCTATTAACTTTATTTTAATACACCTATCAACCTATGTAGCCGGCCATGCATGCGTAACATTATTTGTAGCCATGTTATTGTTATGATTGTAAAAGTTTCAATATTAGAATATAGTCCGTTTTAACCTATTACTTGGGTGCATATGCATGTTTCAGGCTCAATCTTAATTTAATGAAGTAATTAGGCTAATTAGCCCACAACCCACTTACCCTTTAATTATGGAAGGTTGTTGCTTTAAGTGAAAATAATGATGCGACAGAAAGAGCAATTAACATAAATTAATGTTAATTAAATGTTGATTTCTGTTTCAAAAGAGCAATTAACATAAAATAATGCTACAGTGTATATTAGTTCATTGTATTTATATAAATTTGGGAAGGTTGTTGATTTGTTGCTCTCCTTTTATCAATGGAAGATCAAACTATGTTGATTTCTACCAAAAAAAAAAGATCAAACTATGTTGATTTGATCATCCAACCACTCACAGAAGTTTTTTTTTTCCTTTTAACTCTGATGTTATCATTGTGCCACTCTTATTAGTTACTAACTACTTCAATTCGTATGGAATTACTAACTAGGTAGATATAAGATTTTTTTGGCTCGGTATATAAAGTACTGTTTGGTGTTTAACGCAGTGACTTGCATTATGCTCGAAAGATGTAATTCGATCTCAAAGACATTTTTTTGTCTGAGATACTTAGATCATTACAATAAAGAAGTAGATTCAAATTCGCGACCTAATGATCACAAACGTCATCACCTACTAATAGGGGCGAGTTAAAATATTCGATCCATCAATCCGATTTGTCGATTCAACTGATTTGGCCGATCCAATCCGATAAAATCGGAATCGGAATGGATCACAAAATTTTCTATTTGTACCTGATCCAACTTGCGAATTTTTTTCCAGATCATCAGATACGGATCAAGGTTTTGAGATATCCAATATATCCGGTACTATGTATATTTTAGGAAAGTGCACATAAATACTAAGTAGGATAGATGTTTATAGAGTAATTTTGTAAAATTTCAACTCATTAAGGGTTCGATTCTCCTCCGCCGTTTAAACTTTCTCCTACAATTTAACCGGGTAGGTGGATATTAGGTTTGAATATATGTCGATTCAGTACATTATTGGGTCTAAATGTTATTTTTTTTCTTTCAAAACGTATAGACAGGATATTCGTTACTAGATATCTAATCTAAACTGATATTTATTATCGAATATCCAACCATTAATCGATCGGATACATATCACAATTTTTAGGAAAATTTTTAATTATTTGGTATACTGTATTGGATTAAATTCGATATATTTGATTGTTCAACCCTACCTAACAGCTACACTAGTTAGGCTTGACTGTTAAAGACATATTTCAAACATCGACAGATCGATTGATCCTATCAATCAGTAATTAGACTAACGGCATGAAACATAATAACGGGAACGAAAAGCTAATGACAAAGGTAATGTTTTGTTCCTATAGATTTTATGAAATTTTTTACGATGGAAATAAAAAAAAATTAAAAAAATTTCAATTTTAGAAACTAAACTCCGGTAAGAAAAACTATAACTCTTGTGCCATTTCAGTGTTTGCCTATTACTGATTAGCCAAGTGAAAAATGTAAATAATTTTTTTTTTTAAAAAAGGCATGAGAATTAAGCTACTTGTTCAATTTGGAGAGACATTTGCCTTCGGACATTTGGTTCAAAGATTAAGCCTTGGGGTAGTATCCCGAGGTCAACGTTTCGAACCCCATGGGTGGCGGTTTGCCCATTCTCCTCTAGAATTGGTTAGTAACCAGCTCTCATCTCTCTAGAATTGGTTAGTAAGTAGTGATTATAGCGACCTTATTCGTTATCCTATCAAATAAAAATAAAAATTTAGAGAGACATTTGGCAAGGAAGATCACATCAACTCCCCGTTTCATTTGTTTAGCTTAAACTCCATATCATTCGTATATTATTGTTGGGGTTCAATTGTGAATTCCACACGGGAAGTTGGGAGAGAAAATAAGTCACTCTTATAATCATAATTTGATTTTGGGATAGAATCCTATGAGTTTGTGTACTAGGCTTGGCAATTGAGTCCATCTTCCTCGTAACAATTATAAACGGGCTTTGAAACCTATGTAGTAAGGACATAAATTATGTTTTTTTTTATAAACTAATATGTTAACCCTAAATAAATAAATTTAAATATTCATAAATAAATAAGATATTTCCATTTTGAAATTTTAAATAGATGTCCTTGGGACATAAAGTTAGAAAAATTATACCCTAAAACAACATAATCAAGAGACTATATGTTTTGTGTTTGAGCATTTAGTCAAGCTGTTAAACCTCTACAGAAAATATTTATAGATCTCTGATTCGACTCTGGACAGAGCCCTTCATAAAAAAAAAAAAAAGAGAGAGACTACTTTTATGTTTTAAGGGAAAACGACATTTACACTTGGAGACGGAAGTCGGTTCTCTCTTCCTAATCCTAATCCCTAAAAAGTCTTGAGTAATGAGACAAGACGTCGTAGTATGTGATAACGTTGGAGGGACGGTGAAGCCTTCAAAGCAAAGGATAATGTCCCTCTTCACTTTTATTAGAAAAAGACGTTACCATATATAGAATCAATCAAGTCAGTAGTCACTAGCCAGTAGTTAGTAGTCAGTAAACTGAAGTAAATAAAAAGAAAGGAAGTGTTATATGAACCGTTGCTTCGACGTACGTCGTGACGAGCCGACGTATTCTTAGGGCGGTAAACTAATTAAGTCATTACATTGTAAACCCACCGTGACTAATTATTATACTACTAGTTAGACTTGAGGTTTCATAAAAGTTACACTAAATTATATATTCAAAAAGAAAAGTTGTACTAATATATAGTATTAAATTCATGATACATAATCACACTAGGCAAATGAAAAATCCCTTTTGAATTCCAACAATTAAACCCTATTTCCAATTCATATATAAATTTCAATTCAATGATCTATATATATGACGCACACTTGATGTCATTGTCCCCATCGCAAACCGTCACCCGCCATATCTTCAATTCCCCGTCAAGGCTTCCACTAACCACCGAAACGACGCCGTCCTCCTCCTCCTCCTCCACAGCCACCAGCGACTTCACCGGCTTCCTATGCCCATCCAACACCGCCAAACAACAAAACCCTCTCCCTTCCCCGTACCCGCACTCCCCCCAAATCCTGACCGTCCGATCCGCGGACCCACTCGCGAACATCCCGCGACCAACGGCCACGATGCAAAGCACGGCCCCCTCGTGCCCTGACAAAACTGATCTCGCCCGCATCCGATCCGGCGCCTCCCCTTTTTCCCTACCCCACACCACCACTTCCCCCTCGCAACTGCCCGATAACAAACTCAGCCCGTCACGCGCCAGGGCCAGCGCGTTCACCACACACGCGTTATCACGGCTGAGCTCTGCCACCAGGGCCAGACGGCGCCTCCCACTCGCTCCTCCTCTCTGCCACACCTTAATCTTCCCGTCTGCTGAGGCCGTGTAAACGGCGCCGTCTCCGGCCACCGAGGCTTCCACGGCGTTGATTGCGTCATTGTGGGCCCCTAACACCGATTCTATGCACTTCGAATTCGACATTTTCCAAACCTGCATGTATATATGCAATAGTATCATGATATAGATACATGTCAATAATAAATAGTTAATTATACTTTAGCTTGTACAAACTATAGTTTGAACATAGTAACATAGGTTATGTATAATACATGATAGAGGGTCTAATCTTTGTTAGATTATTTGTTGAACAGATTTTAAGAATAAATTGAATGATATTTATTTTGTCTCTTTTAACAACCTTGAGAGTCCTATCCCAAGAGACGGAGTAGAGAAGCCCGTCGTTGGTAGCAAGGTCCGAAACGGCGTCGTTGTGCTCAATCCAAAGCCGTCGCTTGTGACGCCTGACAACGACGTAATTCTTCGGAAGCACAAAACGACAAAGACGGTCAGTCAGTGTCGGAAGCGTCTTGACCAAACGGTGTCGTTTCGAGCGTCTAAGCTTCCACACGCGGATCCTGCAGTCCTGGTGGGCCGTGAACACCTTCCCACTTTCCCCGTCGAACGCCACCGATTTCACGAGCCCCGAGGAAGGGATTCCCTTCACCCCATCGCCTCCGCCGTTGAACGTGTCGATGAGGGAGAGCGTGGCGAGATCGTAGACGTTGATCTTGCCGCTGGAGGCCGCATACAGGATCCTACCGTGGACCGCGAGGCAGCTGATCATGTGCCTGTTGGGGCTTGCCAGCGTGGCCACGCACTGCGAGGAGAAGCAGTGTTTGGATGCTGTGGCGCAGCAGTAGAGGTGGTGCACTACGACGTCGTTTGCTGAGTTTTGGTGTGAGAGAGAGCTTGGCGTGGGTGACAAGCTGCTTGTGTAGCTCCTGAAACTCATCGTTTTGGTGCTCTCGGAACAACTACTCGTCGCACCGGAGGCCATTAATAAAGTTTCTCAACCGTGCTCCAACACTTTGGGATATGTCTGAGAGAGAAGTTGTGATTAGGAGAGGGAGATTCGATTCATGAACTAAACCACACAACTCTCGGAGGGAATTTAAAGAGGAGAATTTAATTATTTTTAAAAAATTGAAATAATATTATATCACTAAGTTATTATTGAATCTCGCTCAAATGAATTAGTGTGATATGCGGCTAATATAATGGGGGAAAATATTTAATTATATAGAATGCGAGTATTTTAAGTTTGCAGTTGGGGCCACATGGCAGAAGGGAAGAGGTTGAGATCTCCAGAGGAGATTTTCATTTGGCCATGTGGCAGCTGTTATAGTACTGAGATGATTAGTTGGGTCCACTAACTCGTGTTTTTCTTAAGCTTGATATAAGTAGAACTTTTCAATAATGTCAGAATGTCAGTTGTTGGTTTCTCATGTGATTTTTAACACGGAGATATATAGGATGTACTATATACATTCTTATATGTTGCAATGGGCGGTTTGATTGATCGAGTACCTCTTAAGATCAATTACTAAGTGACACGAATATTTGTAAATGAAATTTAATAAAAACTTTATTAGTTTTTGATTAAAAAAATTGTACCACACCAGCCAATAATTTCACTTTCAAGATTTATCAATTTTTTTAATCTTGCGAAATAGAGTTTGGGAATGACCGAATGAGAGAGGATTATAGAGTGTTTATAGCTTTATTTAGGCATTATTATTTTTTAAAATTAAATGTTAATAATTAGCTCTTTTTTTGGTCGAATCTTAATAATTAGCTTATGCTACATTGTAGTGGCATGTCCTATCATTCCAAAACTCAGAAAACGATGATTTTCGTCAGTTTTATTTATCTCATATATATCATGCATCATACAATGCTTATTGATGAGATTGACTCCATTAACATCCTTTTTAGGACTTAATTACTTCTTCCATGATTACTCTTTCATGGTACTGATAGAGTTGCAGTCACTAGTCTTGTAGGGGCCTTCCAATGGAACATTAATGTAATCAGCTTGCTCACAAGTGAGGGTGGTGAGTTTAGCTCCAAGCTTGCCAAGGTGTAGCTTTGCAACCTTTTCCTCCACTTGTCTAGGAAGCATGTAGAGCATCGGCTCGTATTTAGAACAACCCCTGTTGTTCCAAAGATCGAGTTGGGCCATCACCTGGTTAGTGTAGGAGCATGATCTAGCTAAGTTGGAAGGACCACATTCACACGCAAGGTGCATTTCTTTGCCCTCCGCAAGGACAATGACACCCCTATTGGTCTCCGGGAAGACAAACAAATCGCTCATAAGGGGTTTAATTGTCACCCTCTTTATACAAGGATAAGCCTTGAGGCCTTGAAAGTCAATCTCGTCTTCAAACTTTCCCAAGTTGCAAACAACGGCATTGTTCTTCATTTGTTTCATGTGTTGAACCGTGATCACATCCAAGTTCCCTGTGGTGGTGATGAAAAGGTCTCCTTCGGACACAACATCTTCTAAGGTACGAACCGAGTGTCCATGCATGAGGGCCTCCATGGCATAAACGGGATCGATTTCTGTGACAATCACTCGGGCACCAGCCAACTTTAGGCTAGTAGCGCAAGCCCTGCCAACATCTCCAAAACCACACACAACTGCGACTTTGCCTCCAATGGTTAAATTGTCTATGGCTCTCATGAGACCACCAATCACGGGCGACATATTTCCATGGATGTTATCAATCTGCGCATTTATTGTATACATGAAAGCAAGTTTATTAGTGAATAATTCTTTTGATATCACATAATCAACTACTTCAAAAAGGATTGTTGTTCCTAATTGACAATGGTTAAGAGTACGCGGGACATCTCCATCGATCCATGACTTGTATATTACCCACCCATGTCCGGTATAAACTTTATTGACAGTATTGTTGGAATATATTACTTCACACATCTAAAGAATCAAAAAAAAAAGAATGAGACTAAACAAGTCTACTGTATAAGATTGGTGGGTCACTCCTCCTATTACCATTTTATTTACTGCGCATGTGCGTACGAAAAGACACTACCCCTTAATTGGCCAATGGACTTTGTCTAGTACATTATTATGTTACATACCCGGCTAGTAAGAGCAGTATTATTGACGTTGATGGCAGGGCAGAGGAGGGCTCCATTGGTTTGCAACCGACGCAACCTCATAACACCGCTACTAGTCTGCTCAGATACGCCAACCAAGCTCTCCTTCATCTTTCTAAACCTCCTTGGATCTACGTTGATCCTTTCTCGGATCATATTGATCATCACCCTTTGGCGCTCATTGATGATGTTCCTTGGTTCTGAGAACATCCCACATCGCTCATACTCTTCCTCTGCCCTAACACCCTCGTGAATGAATAGGGTGGCATCTGCACCGTCATCAATGAGTAGGTGTGGCCCGCCCTCTTGACCCCAGTCCAAGGCTCGCTCCACGCACCACCAATATTCCTAACAATCAACAAAACCAACAGGCAACATACATAATCAATAATGACAAAACATAAAAGCAAAGAACTTTTTAATCTTTTAGGTTTAGATGAACACACTTCGATGCGTACATTAACATTATAATGGAAAATGAAATTACAAAACTAAACCTTGAAATGGATTTTAAATCAATATCTCAACCTATAGATTGGTAGATCAATATATAGATTAGCCTTATATTATATATACATGATAAGAAAGTGAAACCTAACCTGAAGAGATTGGCCTTTCCATGCAAAGACAGATGCACTGTCACGTGCAATGGCAGCGGCAGCATGTTCCTCGGTGGAGAAGGGGTCGGAGGAGCACCAACGCACGGTGGCGCCTAGGGCAGTTAGGGTTTCAATGAGCACCGCGGTTTGGGTGGTCATGTGGAGGCATCCAGTGATCCTCGTACCCTTTAGAGGCCTTGAGGAACCGAATTCCGCCCTACAAGCCATTAGCCCTGGCATTTCAGACTCTGCCATCTGGATTTGTAGTCGCCCATAGTCGGCTTGGGACATGTTACGCACCCTGTACTGCCGTCCGCATGGGGTCCTTTCGATTGCGAGCGTAACCATGGTAGTTGCGGTGGTGAATTGCATTTTTGGATTATAAGGTGTGATTGGGTTGATTGATTGTTTGTTTTGTGTATGTGAAGGTGTGAAGGAGAGGATTGGAATGGAGGGATTTATATAGGTGTAAGGTGGGTGACAAGAAACGATGCCGTTTAGATTGCTTGAAGTGTAAGACTAGAAATGGGATTTTTGAAATTTTCGGTTCATGTAGTATATGTTGCGTGTGGACATGGAAATAACTTGGCACTTGGCAGAGATAACTTAACTGCATTTTTCTGTTTGATTCATGTAGGTGAGCTAGTATAAATGAGTACAACGTTATCAACTTTCACATGATCAAGTAGTAGTGCGGAAGTGAAATTGCACTTTTTGAATTAATTAATATGAGTTGCTACTAAAATCAACCAAATTTGTTTTTGAGGAAATTCATTGTGAAGCTTCCAATAAAAGTACAAAATTAGAATGCACCTTACAATTGCAAAAAATAGGAAAGTTATCAGAACAAAGCTGAACAAAGGGAATATTTTACTACTTGTTAGCACTTGAGACACACTATATATTCTCTCTTACAAATACTATTTAAATGCAAGTAGCAACAAATTTCATTGAACAAAGTTATTCCCTCCGTTTAAATGCAAGTAGCACTTGAGACACTATATATTCACTACTACTTAAATTTATCTCGCTTAAGCGTAAGATAGTTGGTATGTGTAGGTCGTCGACTTCAACTAAGTCGTCGACCTTAAAGTATATGTAGCAAAAATTAATAATAAGATAGACTTACTTGACATAATAATTTTTATACTGGAAACACTTGATCAACGAATTTTGTTAATCAAGTGTGAAAACCACTCCCTTCCAAGTTCTGGCTTAAAAGGATTAAAAGTCGTAACTTACTTTATTAATACTTCCAAATATGTTTACAAGAACAACCTGGAGCTAACCATACTTCCCGAGTATGTAACACTCGTATGAACTGAGTAAAACCCTATTCTCAATCAACTATCAAGCCTACGAACTCTCTTCTTCTTCCAAACTCTTGAGCAGTTTGTTTAGCTCTTTATCACAATGTAGAGCATGAGTTCGTACTATTCTAACCTAATTCCTAGGTTTAATTAAAAAGATATTATCTTCCAATTCGATTATAGAAAGATAATATATTTCTAAATTCTAATCATACAAAGTTCATCCTAAGCAAATAATATATTATAATAAGATATGGCTTAGGTTTAAAGGCAATCAGCGGCATATTTTATATGAACAACTATAAAATATGTCGTTGATTACAAATATTATATTTTATAACGAACAACTATCATGACGTAGTGAACAACTACATATTTCATAACGAACAACTATCATGAACAACTATCAAATTACAACAAAAATATGAAGGGTGATTTTTGACATGGTAAAATGAACAACTATCATGACTTGGTGAACAAATACATATTTTATAGTGAACAACTATCAGGAACAACTATCAAATTACAACAACATGAAGGACAACATGAAGGACGATTGACATGGTAAAATGTACAACGATCGTGACCTAGTGAAAAACTATGTACGTATTTTAAATTGAACAATAAATATATGAAGGGTGATTGACATGGAAAAATGAACAAATATCATGAACTAGTGAGCTACTACATAGTTTATAATGAACAACTATCATGAACAATTACCATAATGACTACTAGATTGCAACAAAAATACGAAGGATATACTGTAAGAGGCCATTCTTTCATTGTCTCTTCAACCCTAAGAGTCGATTTTCCACCCTTATGGACGGACCTATCGATTCCTTCACACATTTCGTTCATGAGTTCATGAATATTTTCGAGAATGGATGTTCTCGTTCGCAGCTCGCTAGTGAAAAACTTATTACTACCAAATTCTAGAATAAACAAGATCTCAAACGATTCTGACGTTTGATTTTTTTTCCCTAAAATTACATTAACCCATATTCCTATAATTAGGCTACTGTATTCCAGCTTTTTTTTCTTTTAAATTATTATTCCTATCAAATCATCATCGTTTATTATTTTAGATCTGATCCTTGCAGCTACTCTCTAATTACACTAAGAATGGTCTTCACATTCTACCAAAAAAAAAAGAATGGTCTTCACATATTAAAAACCAATGCTTGACAAAAATAAAACCCTCATTGGCTCATTGTAATACTTGACCCAACAGAATTGAAAGTGATCCAATTCAATGGGCTGAAATGATGGGCTCCAATCAAAACTTGTTCGGCTTTAAAAATTAAAAAGCCCATATTCATTTTGAACACTACCTACAGGATTACAGCCCACCCATCACCCATTGCATTTTGTTGGTCCAAATTATGTTAGTTATGATATAGATAAGAGTTAAATTTCAGAAGAAAAAATAAACATAAGAGACACACTACCTAAAGTACTCCAATTTTTTATCACCAAAAAAAGTACTCCGATTTTATTTAAAAAATTATCCTATTTGATACGTACATACAAAATTATTGATAATGTGTACTATAAGAAAAATTGTGAGCATGAAAGACCTTTTTCGAGGAACATGTCGTTTAGTCACCAACATCCTCCTCAAATTTTCATGTCAAAAATCAATTAACTTGGTTCTTGAGCTCCGAAATATATTCTTTTTAAATGTGCCTTGTTGCGATTCTCAGAAAGTGGACCTTCCAAGAAATTTTTATTGGTATTAGTTATACCCGTCGTGCCATGCACGACTAAATGAATTTAATATTTAATTTATCTAACGAATATGATTTAATTTAATATAAAAAATTAATTTATTAGAAAAAAATTATATAAAATTTTACAATTGGTGTCATATGAATTGGGCCAAAATTATTAAGGTGATCACACTATAATTTTGATGGCTTAATGATAATTTATTTATGTAAAAATGTAAATAAAAGTTACTTGAATTAGAATCGTTTAATTTTGAAAATATTTTACAAACAATATGAAAAGGTAAAAATAATCTAAATTCTTGTAATTTTTTTATCAAATTCAATTCTTAAAAAATTTGAATTAAAATTAAAAATGAAAAATGGAATAGGCTGCTACTCTAGGCTCGCTTCGCTTTTCAACTACCTGAGGCTAAGGCGGATTTGTCAACGGCGGTGTTGTACTTAATAAGAAACAATGAAAAAATATAAATAAAGAATGAATTTTTTAATGATAATAAAATCATTTATATTTACATAAATAATTCATAAAGAAAATAAAGGTTATTTTTTTTATTATCAAAATTCAATTTAGGCTAGTAATTATCTTTTTAGATTGAAAGTTTTTTTTAATCAAAATTTTATTTAAGATACATCTTTTACATAAATAGATAAAAGATAAACATAAAATAATTTTATTTAATTTTAAATAAAATTCGAATTTAATTTTTTTTAATATCAATAGATAGAAATTTAATTATAAAAACTAAATTAATATATCTATCTTAATATATAATATTTAATGTTCTATAATTTATTTTAATTTTAGATAAAATCTTTTAGATCTATTCTAATTCCTAATATATAATAGATAACATTTTTATTTTAGATAGAATCTTTTTTAGAATAATTTATCTTATTTCTCTATTATCTTAAAATAATATCAATATATATAAATTTTCAATATAAAAAATCCTATGTGGCGAAATCCTAGGTGGCTTAACGTGGGAGCGACACGTAGGAAAAATCCTAGGTGGCGCAACGTGGTGGCCTTATTCTTTGCGTCTTTTATATATATACATAGATTATACGGCAGATTGTTATACTCCGTATGATTTTTACTTTTTAGTACTCCAATTTTTATTACACTATTATACGGAATAAATTATTTTTTTTTCTTGTAGTACTCCTACCGATTTTTAGTACTCCCGTTCTTCTACTCCCTTATATACTCCCTTTTATACTCTCTAATATTTAAATTTTTTTATTTAATTTGAAAATTTATCACCTAATCACGTCGTAGAGAACTACTAGTATGTATTCTCGTACCTTGTACGGATTTTTCTTAAATAAAATAGTAATAATAAAATATTTTCAAATATATTTATTATCCGAGAAAAATAATAATGTAAATGCTTAAATATAAATTTTTATTATGTGCGGAAAAAGATAAGACAATTATCATATAACTAATCAAGATCTTTTAATATAAGGTAACAAATGATTAGATTATAATAATGA